>JALIZF010001268.1:0-207367 GCA_029948255.1 Telmatactis stephensoni | reverse complement strand
ATTTTTGAAAAGAAAATGATTAGAAAACAAAAATTTGATTTGACGAGCTCTAGAGTAGTGGTGGAGCTCCATGAATGTAAAATTTTGCTTTAGTATTAGAAACTTGTTCTTACAGTTGAATCTCAAAATAATGTCGTTCATGGCAACGCCCTTAATTTTGAAAGCCTGTAAACGTTTTCTTGTTTCTATAAAAAAGTGAAAGAAACTGTATATATAAGCGTTTTTTGAAGTTCACTGAGTCTTGCGTGCATCTCGTGCCATAGACTAAATAGTCAGCTTTGTTTTGACACTTAATCAAAAAAACTTTACTTGTTAATAGTACTTTGAGTCGTTAAGCTTTCATGTTAATTCGTACATTTGCATAAAGGCCGTAGTTTGGGCATTTTTAGCAACATAGTCCAAATTTTATTACTTGGCTGACTTGTCATCACATCCAAGTCTGGAGGATAGACAAGATTTCATCAGAATTGCATGAGATGTTTGACCTGAGAGCAATTATTGTAAAAAATTGTAGTGATTTAAAAGATAGAAGAGGAAGTGAAATGAAATAGATCGAGGGAATGGAGTGAAAGCCATTCAATTTCTTTTACTCGGTCTATTTTATTTCTGTTCTCTTGATAAAAGCCATTTTAGTATAGCCTGCAGCTTTGCATTCGGCGGACGTATTTGTGTTTACAAATAAATAAAAGTACCGTCGATTCAACTGTCGTGTATTATGCAAATTTCTCGTGTATTATATAACCAGGGAAGAGAACAACTAAAGCGATGTTCAAGGAAAAAATAAGCACTTACTTCCCATGAAAATTCGGAAATTAATTGGAGTTCAGATTCTTGATTCAAGCTAACCATGGAAGGTTCCATTTTGATGATCAGAGCAACTTTTCTAAAAAGAGCACGGTCTTGCTTTTGGATGCAACTCATTCTCAGAGCAAACCTCGATGCCGAGTAACGAATTTTTGAAATCGATTTGTTTAGGAACACACTTCTTCCATAGTAATAGGACTGAACAAACTTTCCGCGAATCCGCTTGTCAAAAGTTATGTAAAATGCACCGTAAAAACCTGTAAAAACACCAGTAGTACTCGACGTGATATCGCTATTTTGTCAATACACGATTTAAAATATACTAGTAGAACATATAGAATGTATACTACAAGAAGAAATGTATTTTCATCGACTGCTTTGATCGTGAATTCTAAAGAATGCATGTCAATGGATCCAACGTAGGCCCAACTCACACGCCTTATCATTCCAGTATCGTCACAAAATGCACGGAGACTCCTAATTGGTTATGAACCTTCGAGGCCCGGTTTTCTGATAAAATCAATAAAGATACAGCTGCATGCTCGCCACAGACTCGCGGCTTTCTGAAAAGATCCAATTATGACTCGAGTTGATCGACTCAGCTTCCAATAGACCTTTCCCAAATCACGAAACAATAGATTGAAGTCGAGGCTGAGATAGGTAAATCTATACATTCACTGTATTTTATCCACCCCAGCCTCGACTTGATTCTGTCGTTTTGTCAAAGGTCTACAAGCTAAGGTTCATTTCATTTCACAAATGCACATGCTGTTTTCTGTAGACTAAAAGATATCGAGAAAATTGCGAGAAAATTCAAGGAACGAGATACGATAGGCTAAATAAACAACAAACCGAAAGATATAGTCAACGATGCAAAGGAACAACTGATTATTCCACTATTCCACTATTCCATTATTTGAATGATGTGGTCAATGGTATTGTTTTGCAAACATTCTCTCTTCATGTCGTATTTCTACTGCGCTCAGATAATCGCCTAAAGGTCACTACATTAAGGTGAAATTTTATTCCATGTGTCATTTTAAACGGATCTATCACAAATGTATAAGCTAGGGTTTAATGCTGTACAAATAAAAGGTCATGTATCATTTTTGAGCCTCACGTTCCTGGCATGATCTAAAACATGGACTGGGCTGAGAAACCATGCGTGGACCCGGGGTAAAGCACAAAAAGTTACGAGTGGGTAGGACAAGTTAGATTATCTTGTATACGTATAAAAACTTGATAAAACCTGTCGATAAATAGTGATAAATCCTTGAAGGTATTCTTGCGCATAACGTTTGCGCATGTTTAATTGCACGCGCGCGCGCTGATTTCGAATTTGATCGATATCGGGCTTCCTGTGTTCTAAAATATTTCAATATGGCGGACGCCACGTAGCAGTATTCAAAACCTTATAACAGAAAATCTGGGACTGCGAACTATCCTAATCAGTTTTGCTTTTTCGGTATATTTTTATCAAAACTAAAACATATCAAAAAAGTAAAAAAAAAATCATCGATAGGTTTTTGAGAAAATCGCGAAAATCGTCAAAATCAACGTCCGATTCGCGCGTAACTACGACTGATTTTCATCGTTCAAATACAAATACTTAGCTTTACCTACAAAAAAGTGAAGGTATATTATTTTTTATGATACTTTGTTCACTCTAACATGTCTGAAAACCTTTAGTTTGCATAAATTGCAAATACTTACTTTTATCTAGATGTCGAAATGGTTTGTTCGAGATTTCGCTCTTTCGAGCTATCATAGCACCGAAACTAGCACCGTGGCCCCCATTGTCTTTATTGATTTGATGTTCCCAACTCAACAACAATCTATATATTACTCGCGCGCGCCCATTAACTTAAATCACACACGTATTCAGAATATGGAATCAAAATATTATCGCATGGGGTTCTTGTGGTACTTTGCATCGTGTTTTCTGTTCGGCATTCCTGTGGAACTTTACGTTGACATTACATTTTATCTAAAAAAATTAAAATTACTAAGCTAGAGTTTAAGTTGGTATAAGTGTGCAACGGACCTGAGAAACTTTTACTGCAATAAGTACATTATTGGATATTTGTGGGCAAAAAAACAACAAAACATAAGTTGGAGAGCAGAAATTTTGGAAAATGTCTGATTTTTTTCGGAATGTCTTTCCTAACTTCACTCAAAAATGGTAAACGTTTCGTTGCTTTGTTTTGAAATATCAAATATCAATTTCTGGAGTTTACCATCCATCCGTTTTAAGGGATATTACAACAAGGAAAAAGGTGGAGCGTTTTTATGCATCAAAATATGTAAGGACGAAATACAAAAATGACTGACTTTTAAGGCGGCTACAGAACGAAGTCAGCGAAAATTTCTTGGAAAAAAGCAATGAACACGTTTATTGCTGTAGTGTGACAGACACCACGTTGTCCATTGCTGTAGTGTGACAGACACCACGTTGTCATTGCTGTAGTGTGACAGACACCACGTTGTTCATTGCTTAGTGTGACAGACACCACGTTGTCCATTGCTGTAGTGTGACAGACACCACGTTGTCCATTGCTGTAGTGTGACAGACCACGTTGTCTATTGCTGTAGTGTGACAGACACCACGTTGTCATTGCTGTAGTGTGACAGACACCGCGTTGTTCATTGCTGTAGTGTGACAGACACCACGTTGTCTATTGCTGTAGTGTGACAGACACCACGTTGTTCATTGCTGTAGTGTGACAGACACCACGTTGTCCATTGCTGTAGTGTGACAGACACCACGTTGTCCATTGCTGTAGTGTGTACAGACACCACGTTGTCATTGCTGTAGTGTGACAGACACACGTTGTCCATTGCTGTAGTGTGACAGACACCACGTTGTCCATTGCTGTAGTGTGACAGACACCACGTTGTCCATTGCTGTAGTGTGACAGACACCACGTTGTCCATTGCTGTAGTGTGACAGACACCACGTTGTCCATTGCTGTAGTGTGACAGACACCACGTTGTTCATTGCTGTAGTGTGACAGACACCACGTTGTTCATTGCTGTAGTGTGACAGACACCACGTTGTCTATTGCTGTAGTGTGACAGACACCACGTTATCCATTGCTGTAGAGTGACAGACACCACGTTGTCATTGCTGTAGTGTGACAGACACACGTTGTCCATTGCTTAGTGTGTCAGACACACGTTGTCATTGCTGTAGTGTGACAGACACCACGTTGTCCATTGCTGTAGTGTGACAGACACAACGTTGTCCATTGCTGTAGTGTGTCAGACACAACGTTGTCCATTGCTGTAGTGTGACAGACACAACGTTTCCATTGCTGTAGTGTGTGACAGACACCACGTTGTTCATGCTGTATAGTGTGACAAGGTTTGATAGATTTCTGTTGAGAAATATCAACCCTGAGGTGAAAAAGGAAGATCGTGCAAGAGCTTAGTGAATTAAAAATGATCTTGCAATTCGAGCTTGCTATACTCTCAAATCCACCCCGTCAAAAATCAAATCCGTTTCTAAGGAAAAAGTGGATTTTTCGAGGGCTTTGGGTTCGTGCGTACACCTTGAAAAATCCACACTACGCCCCTGCAAATTTTGTCTCTTTATGGTTTAACCTTAGTTTCGTCGACGCTTTTCTTAAATTTCTTAGAAGGTAGTATTTCTAGATCTTTATCACATTGGAAGTGGTTGTTATCGTACTATACAGTGTATGCCAAGGTGAAGGCCTTTTTGTCTACACCAACAGCGCAGTGACTGCAGGGTGCGAATTTAGCAAGCTGTTGGTGGCCCGTTAGCCGGCGTATATGCACGTCGTTGACGTGTTGTAGTTCGCATTTATGCTCTAGTATTTTTACAAATAAGGTTAAACATCCACGTTGGTGACCCACATGTTTTGTCATCGCATGTTGAGATTTCTGACGTCTTTTTTAATGACATGTTCTTTTTTAGAGGAATAAATTTGTCAGACTTAAAAGGAACTACTAATAGTTAACACTATGCGACTTTAAGATTTTGGGATTGGTCACGTGGCCTGTTGCGTCACAAACACGTTTTTAATATGCGGTGAAGGAGAAAAAAAGGAATCAAAATTCCATTATCTTTAATTAGTCTTGCTGTTATAAGGTCATTATTGTCGCGTTTTAATACCTTGACGGTCATTCTCAGTTAGGGAGATGTTTGCCTGAATATGATAAAATATCAGATTACGTCACCTATTTTGGATGACATTTTTCCTGACCGTGATATCTTAGGCAATGAGAAATTTGATTGAAATATGATTTTGTTTTTGTCTTGTTAATTTCCACAGATGGTAGGACCTCCATATTCCGCATTCTTATATCCCTGTCTGCTTGTATTTTGGCAATTTTCACAAACTCAAAAATAGGATATGTTATGAACTGAACATTGTGAATTCTCTGGACAATAAAGCTTTCGCTGTCATTTTTGTGGCCAAATTCAGGAATACGCGTTTTCATTAATTGACATGAAATCGCGAATTTCCCAAAATCTAGGCTCAGCAGAGATATAGTTCTCGTACTTCACGTTACCGAATTGCGTCACTGTGTTAACATGCAGTCGGCATTATTTCTATCGTCAACTCTCACCTTTCGAACACCTACATCTACATCTACATTTTATTAGTCTCGCAAGGGGGAGCCATCATTGCGAGACACCTCGCTATTACGGACGCCCTGCCAATATGGATAACCGACAGTCCCCATTAACTCACGCCGATCATGGATACCAAAGGTTTCCTGCATGGATGTCTGGTAGTGATTGTAGCCAAGATGATATATTCTTACACCAAACTCTATGAGTCTCTACGAGTCGAGTAGAATAGTGAGAAGTCAGTCCAAGCTCTTCCTCTAAACCTCTTTAAAGTGTGTCAATAAATGGTACTGATTAATGACAGCATACGGTCAGGGCTGGTGCCTTGCATTTCTTCAGCAAGAATATGGGGAAAAAAAACACGTTTTTGTTGCCACACCAAAGAAATAACATCGCATTTGTTATTGGCTTGACATCATCTTGACATCATTGTTTAAACCCCTTTTAAACCGTTACTATAACAGTGGATAGAAGTTCCATCCCAATGCGGGTCAGTTCATCACTGAGGAAGGTCTATGCCTTTTGTCTGTTGCTTTACCAATTTGGCACTTAAAACACTCCTGTTATTGTTGTTTATTAAGACTTCCATCAGGTGGTTGTTTCTGAATAACGGCTGCATTTACAAGAAGAAAAAGTTGGAGAATCACTGCATATTCATATGAATGGCCAATTGTTCGCAAAGGTGAAGAAAAGAAAAGAAAAGAAAGAAAGAAAAGAAAAAAAAAAAAAAAAGAAAAGAAAAAGAAAAGAGAAAGAGAAGAGAAGAGAAAAAGAAAAATGAATGGTCCACAAACTTTATACAGTTCTGAAAGATGAGCTAAGATGAGCTTTATAATTATCTTGTTGAGCTTGAAGCCTTCGTCCCACGTTTTCTTTGACAAATGCCATATATACATGATGTACGGTATATCATCAAAGCTTTACACAGCAAAAATTTAGAAGAGCTTTCTTTCTTTGGAACATGGAAAGGTGATGTTGCTACCAAAGCTGGTTGTTACCAAAACTGTAGAATTTGGAAAGACTCCAAAATATTTCGCCATTTGGTCTATAACAGTTGTCAACTGAGATCGTAGAATCCGATTTAAAGCCATGGAAATGCCTGAAATTGTCTTTTCCAGTTTATGTATGGGCCCTGATTACAAAAACCTTGCAGTGAACTCGCACACCATGGATCGTTTCTGTGCAATCGTACATGTAGTTCAGGAGCTGACCAAGGTGGATGGTGGTGGATAGGCTTAAGGGTATTTGGCTGTAGGTATTCGAGATTTCAAAGCCCAAGTTTACTTTATGAAAAGCAGCAACGGCGCGGTCATCACGGATATACGTTCTTTTTATGCGCGTTGTCGTATGCAAGACTGTAGAGTGTGAGAAAGCTTCAATTGACGTTCTGTCGAGAACGAGAACCTCGAAAACGACGGCACGCATTGAAAAGAAAGTTATCGCGACGTCGTCTGCGCAGCGCTATTTTGGGTTGCTTAAAGTCCATGTCTCCACTCTTCGCCATCCATCGCCACTGATCTTCGCTTACGGCTAGTGCGTGTCGTCCCCATCGTAGAAGGCCAACGAACACAGGAACACTGGTTTCTGATAACCTGTCGCCATTGTCGTTACGCCGGGCCGGGTACTTGTGGACCCAACACCATCCATTCGCCTTGTTACTCGGCGGATGTGACGTCGAGTTGAAAAATGGCATTTGTTTCGTTGTTCGCCCATCACAGGATGCAGATAGGACTCTAAAGCGCATGCTCAGCATCATGGACCGTTGACAAGTGAACGGAATGCCGACATGGCTCCAAAGAGGACTTTGGCTTCATTGCGCATGCGTTAGGGCAAAGTGACTGTGATTTAGACAATCGTTAAATTACCAACAAAAAATTGTATACGACATGATTTCACCATCGAGACACCTGAAAGAGCTGCCCAAGAAGATCCTCGAAATGTTTCTTTCACGCTGTAAATTTCGAGAGGAAATTTCGCTCTCAGGGTGGCATAAAAGCTACTCTCCAAGGAGAATTCCTGAACGAGCTATCCTTTCAGTATTGTATATTTCGATTCAAAAACCTCCTTATATGGAGTATCCCTACATCCGACTTAATTCTTCTCGCCTTGCTCTTTCTCTTGCCTGTTAGGGGCAGGTTTCACTGATTTAGCCTTTACAAACTGAAGCAACTTGTGTTGATTCTTCCTTGATCTTCAGTGTGAGATTGGTCAAATTTATACTACTTACCTGAGAGGGTATCTGAAGCAAATGTTGTTGACATCTTCTACCTCATAATCTACAGTTGACCTTGTAGCTCAGTTGGTAGAACACTGGCCAGTACCAAATCGAGTCGTGGGCTCGATTCCTAACAAAGTCAGATATTTTTTCTGTGCTTGTTTGGTCTTTTAGCCAGTGAAGGTTTGAAGGTTATCGTACCTTTCACTGTCACTTCCATTCTATTCTACCTCAGTGCTACGTCAGGTCCTCATTACGTACAGTCGTTTCATATAATTATACGAGCTGTTGATCTCATTCCATGCTAGCTAGCTTATATATAGTAACATATACTATGATATGGTGAAAGACGTGAGTGTTTTCAACAGTATGTTTTGTTTTGTTTTGTTTTGTTTTTTTCTTTTCTTTTCTTTTCTTTTCTTTTCTTTTCTTTTTCCTTTCTTTTCTTTTCTTTTCTTTTCTTTTTCTTTTCTTTTCTTTTCTTTTCTTTTCTTTTCTTTTCTTTTCTTTTCTTTTCTTTTCTTATCTCTTCTTTTCTTTCTTTAATTCTTTCTATTTTCTTTTAGCTTTATTTCTTTCTTGTTGCACCTTTTCCTTGATTTATTCCTTTTTCTTTCATTCCCTGCTTTCATTCGTTTTTTCTTTCTCTCAATCTCTTTCTCTTTCTTCATTCATCCATTCAATTCCTTTCGGGGCTTAACTGTTTCCTTTATATTTTATTTCCCTTCACCCTTTTTCTGGATGGAAATTTAATTACACAGACAAAACATCGGTGTCTCTCTCTCTTTTTTATTTATTTTATTTATGTTTATTTTTTTGATTTTCGTTTTGCTTTCTTTTCTTTTCTCCTGTCTTTCTTTTTCTTTTCTTTCTTTCTTTCTTCTTTTCTTTCTTTATTTCTTCCTTCCCTCCTTCCTTCCTTCCTTCTTTTCTTTCTTTCTTTCTTTCTTTCTTTCTTTCTTTCTTATCTTTCTTTCTTCTTCTTTCCTTTTCTTTCTTTCTTTCTTTCTTCTTTTCTTTCTTTCTTTCTTTCTTTCTTTCTTTCTTTCTTTCTTTCTTTCTTTCGTTTCGCTCGTTCTTTCCTTCCCTCCTTCTTCCTTCCTTTTTCACCTCGTACTTTCTCGTCCTTTCTTCAAGACTTTCTTTCTCTTGCCAGAAAAACCAACCCAAACATATCTCACGTAGAGTCTCGTGTTAGAATGACTGCAAAATGTACCTTTTTATGTTTGCTTTGCACCGTCATTATTCACAAAAAAACGTCATTATTCAAACTCCCCTGACGACCACTTTCCAAACTGTGCATTTCAAATCACATTACTTGTGTCAATAACGACTATTTTACATTTAAATCACGACCTCACAAGCCGAACAAAGGCTAAGCCAGTCGGTGGATTAATTGGCCGACCGGCAATGGCCTAAATCGGTACGGTACCGTTAGCAATTAAATACCGAAGAGCCAGAGTTGATTGGCTGATTTGCCTGGCTTGTTCCCACATTATAGCTCTAATTTATTGTAATTACGTCAGCGCTGTAGTCCAAATGTAAGACTCGTTATACTTGTCTTTATCGTAAAACCTTGAACATTCTATCTTTTCGATAATATATCTCGACAAGAAATCGACGATTTGAAAATTTGTATTTTGTCTCGAAATCGTCTTAAGACTCGTTGGCTACGAGTTCTAACCATTGTGAGTCGCTAGACATTTCGTTCAAAACAACGAAAAATGTCCTAGTACTGAGAAATATTTCCAAGAATATTAACAAATGTATTTCATATCTGTTGGTGACGTGAACTCGAATTTGGCACTCAATTTTATTTTTTCATAGTATCACATTTTATCCCGTTTTTCGCCAACTGTATTCAATATTACGAAAGCTTTAATATTGTCGTATTCTAATCTATGGACGATAAATCACATTGAAAACAAATGGCTAATGAGAGTCAGACTCAAACCCAGCAATCGGTAAAGATTGGATAGTCTTTGTTTTTTTTTACCCAATGTCTCAAAATCCACGAAATTTCTCCCTAAAAAATCGCGAGGAAAAAATGATGGGAAAGCAAGAAAAAGACTGCAAAACACTGAAAATGGTCACAGCGAGGAGAATATTTCGCGACAATATGGTAATAAATTTTACTCCAAATTAGACTTCCTATGTAGTTAACTTTAGTTTTTCAACAAGAATATATATAAAAATTAAATTCCATATTCTGAATAAAGGGTTTTTGTTTAGCAAAGATATGTCTACAGCGCAGTCGAATCATTGGCTTTCCCGGCAGCTAAATAAGACGCAAATCGTTGCAAAATCACTAATATTATTACATATGTTGCTTCCATAGTTGTGTATTTAATATCCAGTATATTCTTTGCAATTGTTCTTATAGGAAATTCATATCATTTTTAAACTTTTTATCGATCGCTTTTGAACCAAGTTGACTGACTTTGACGCGCTCTGAAAAGTAAGAAATCAGCTAATTTTGGGTCGCTCGCTTTTGCCATAAAATTTTTGCGTTTTGGGACATTTTATTGAAAACAATTTTCAGGTGGCGGTTTTGTGAACTGTGTGTAAATCATTTTTAGGCTGGATGCTTCTACGAGTCAAGCCAGTCGCCATGTTACGCCGGCGCGAATTTCTTCCGTCATAACTTGACTAAACTGTGCTACATGGACAATTGTATTTTTCTTTTTTTAAATCGATTTCAAAGTAATTTTATTATACAAACTATTGAAAAAATGTTCAACTGTTGAGAAGGTTTTATCGACTTTTTGGTGGCAATTCTCCTCTTTGATATTGCTCACTACGGACTGTGACATGCGCATTATAAGGTTTAATATACAGCAAAATATTTCAATCAATCGATTTAAACTACATTTTTACTTCCAAAATCCAAGACGATTGTTTTGCACCTATTTAATTCCTTGAAAACTAAGCAAAACGAAGGAATAAGATAGTGTTGTACATGTACAGTTTGTATTTTTCAGCCGTCGAGTCGCACCGGTTTTCATAGCAAAGGAGCACAGCTGGCTCATAACAATAGCTTTGCTATGCCCATATTTGGAAGCAGCCTAGGACGTTTTCTCTCGTGGTAAAAATGAATGTGAAGAGATGCTGGCAAAGGTCGCTTTTCTAGGCTTTTAGTATGGGGATTTGCCCTGAAACCCTTCAATTTATCGACCTTCGGTCTGTTTTGGCACGATGAAATTAACAATTTCTCGGCCTGAAATAGACAAGTTTTGGTTCCAGTTGTTCTAAGGCCGAATATGGGATCTTTTCTCTCCAACACCAGAACTACAACTACATGGTAAGCGCCGTCTCTAGTCTGTGCTATTCTTATTTGGAAGCCATTGAACTTCTAATATTATACAGTATTAAATCAGCCTGACTACTCTTCGATTTGTGGTGTAAAATGCAAGGCTTTGGAGGTCTTACGCGAGGGTTTTTTGGTCAAAGCAGAGCCCAACTCGTATGTATTTCGCCTTCTCAAACATACGATTGCTGAAAAACATGGCGGAGTTTAGCAATGGCTTTTGCTGTTTATATGTTATTGTCTTTTACAAAGACTGCACGGTCCATAGCCTTGCTGAAGACACCGAGTCAAATCGTTCATCATTTAATTCAAATGTTATTTTCGAGATATTTGCCGTTCAACCAAAGAACCAGAAGCGCTGAACCGAACGAACGCCTAGTCGGAGACTGCTAGTGGAAAATTCATTTGGTTTTGCTTGCGTATTGTAATTAGTGTAGACCTGAGAACATATAGAACTTCGTGAATCTCAACGATCCTGGTCAGCTCCCAAAGCAACAACTCTCGTCTCCACACTAATTCTTTTTGTGATGATCGAAAACGATTTTTTCTGACTCCTAAAAATTCTAGACCCATCGGTTGCCTATAATCTTGTATATTTACAAAGCCGTAGACTGACCAACTTTTTTCCCAAACCGATCGAAATTCTTTTTTCTCAAGTTGGTTAGAATGTACAGTTTCGTCGAATGGCTTATGTTTACAACAATATTTTTCAAATTTCTACGTCGTGATAGAAAACAAACCTAGAGACACGCGAATTGTAGCCGAGCGAGGACGGCGGCTCTGGGATGGCTTCGCTGTTTTCTCTCGTATTTTTCTCGACTTGGGAGGCGATTGAATACAGAATTTTGATGATTGGCAACTTCTTTCCTTTACTCGCAGTTTATAGTATCGTTTTCTAGGTTTTCGTACTAGCAAATGTCGATTGATCTGACCGAATTTGCCGAAACCATTGGCCAGACTGCGCTTTGTTTTCCCTCTAAACCCTGGCATCATAATTTACTCGATCCTTATATACATATAAATTTCTGCTTCGCTTCTTATAAGCCGCTGTGTTAGTAATAGTTTTCGAATTGAAAGAAGAACTTTGCTCATACTTTGTACCGTGAAAATATTTCTTTAAATCCTGTTTTAGACTCGTGCGTGTGTCGAGTTGAATGCTTCATCAACCGAAGCAAAATTGACGAGCATACAAGCAATGTACAAGGCTTGTTTATATGTTTGGAACACTTGATCATATCGAATGTTTCTGGTCCAACTAGCAGCCTTTCGAAATCCAGGGCTGCGATTATATTTTCCTACTTTTCTATCGAATTCGTTATTCAGATTTATTTTTTTATCCCTTGTATCGATAGATCGTTCATAGCACATGCATGTTTATAAATCATCAAGAAATATGTCGACGTTCTTAACCATGAAAATACACGAGAACAAATTTATCTTCGCGAAAATTTCGTTATTTGTTGTGCAGAAGACTGTGTTTCTGTTCAAATGAGGTAAAGCCAGCTCAGCATAGATTTTAAATGTAAAAGGGATTTCCAGTTCGCTGTAGGTAAATCTCATCAATGTCAAAAGCTACATAATTTTATTTTTTATTTTCGTTCTCCTTTTATAGAGTGCTTCAAAAATATTTTGTAGATACACCTATCGTCGATGACACAGTTAGCGACTTTCAGAGATTCTGTTTATGTACGCTTATACATTTGTTTATCAGTGCGTTTTTTACGTCTCCAATACTTCGAAGTGAATCAAGAGCGAAGCTTAATGAACCAATCAGCCATTCAATGCAAATTCGTCGGGATCTCCTTCAAATTCACAGCTCTTTTGCTTGCATGCTAAAAGCTTGGTTCTTTTGCTGGCTGTAGTACGTGACTTGGCAGTTATTTTCACTGGCTGCTAACTGGTCACATTGATTTTAGAGCTTCGATCGTCTCGTATTTCGTATATCCAAGACCTAGACTAAGGTAATCGTAGATGTCTTGTAGATTTCTATCGTTGTTATGAATTGACAAAAAATCACTTTCATTCGGGGGACATTGTATATTGGGATATTCCAGACAATTTTGCGATCACAATCATACATGTATTCTGATCTCCTCTTCGTGATTGTACAATTTATCTGATGCCAAGTCTTGTAGAATCATCATGGATTTGTTTGTTTGTTTTTTGCCACTTTTGGAATAACTAATAATTGTAATCAAATCATTCCTATCCCTTGGGTTTAAAAGTTTGTAATGCAAATAGCATTAACATTACTGTACCAGCAACTATAAGGGAATAATTTTGTCTTTCATGGGATTTATTCCATTTCTCTATAAAAGTCAAAGTATTAGATGTTGCCTTACAAAACATTTACTGTCTGCTCAACTTTTAGAAAATTTCCGTTAGTAAGAATATGTTCTTCTGGCTCTTTCTCCAGCCTTCATATAGTCTTATTGCATCAGCTGGTTACTTTTTAGATGGTGTTTCGTAACATTGAATGGCGTTTGTATGTAAAACAATGTAACATTCATATTGTACAAGAAAATGTTCAGTTATTGATACATTTGTTGTACTTGAATGAACACAAACCAGTGAACCAAACATCCCGTACTCAAGTCACAAAAACTTTTAAAATATTGTATTCATCTGCTAACTGCTTCATTCAGCAGATTTAGCCTTATTTCTTGATAGATTTTCAATTTACACAAGCCTGCATGCAAATCTTTTACTGGATATACAATTTAAGAAGTGACTTCATAGTATTATAGATTAACCTCTCATGTGACAATGTTCTTTCCCAATGCAGCGTAAAAAAATTCTTGAGGAATGATTGCCTGTTATTTGATACTTGTGAACATTTATTCCTAATCTCCTTAGGAAACTTCTTTTTAAATATTGAAAATATAGAAGAAATTGAAACATCTAGAACTTTGTCATGCTGAATTGGGAAATGTTTGGCACTGGATAAGGTCTGCTATCCTGCAGAGATGTATTGATATAACTTTTAAAATCAGTTTATTTATGCTTCTTACCATCAAACCAGAGCAGATTTTGTATGAGTCTGAAACTTGCCATGTCGTACTGTGGCTGTGTCTGATCATGAGTGCTGTGTTGTCTATAAAAAAATTCAAAATTCCTGCCGTAACCATGCCATGACTGTGTGGTGCCATTTTCACAGTTATACAAAATCTTCTCTATGAAAAGCATGAATACCTTAAATATGTTTGGGATGCTTATTGTGTTCTTATAAATCTGATTTCTTGTAAAATAATGTAAAAAGTTTGAATTTAAATGGCAAACAGTTTTGGTGCAAGACTGATTGACCTGTGATTTCAGGTGTATTATTGTATGTTATATCTTCATTATTGTCACTCACTACTTAATATATTTATTATTCCATACTTTCACGTGTCCATAATGCCTTGTGCCTTGGGGAGCAGCTAGTATTTAGATAGTCATTTTTTTGAAATAAAACTTTTTTGAAATTATGTGCAAGATGTTTGTAAACTTGTTTTGAGTTTTGGTTTTGTCATCATGTAAACATTTCTATAAGCTTTTAGGCTGCTTCATCATCGACACCATTTTGTTTGTTTTGTATAATAATAGTTGCCCCCAAAAAACAAATTTAAAAAAGTAAAATGAAAGCTCAGAAATAACCCTTGGAGACAGAAGGAGAAGTTACCAGTAAAATCAGCCTACATGACCAGGGATTGTATCTGGAACAATCTAAAAGTGTCATTTATACGGAGAGGTTCATATCTCATCTGAATTGAGTCACATAGATCTAAAGATGTATCTTATTTTGAATTCACCATTTTTCATACATCAGTTCAGTGGTTGTATGCATAGCATTGAAGTGAGGCTCCAGGGTGTACACACACAAAGAATTATTCCAATTATTTGTACCCTGAAACCTTGCTTGGATTGGGAATTGGTGTATGAATTAGGTCTGTAGGATCTTGTGATCAGTATAGGATGTTAATTTGTATTATTTTCTCCACAGCTTTCCTAGAAAACGCGAAAACAAATATTCATCTCGATCTGGGGAGGACTCCTCTGACAAGCATGATACAGACAAGCTGGCCATTCCTGTACCCCCACAGCGCCGAGAGTCATTCCTGTATAAATCAGACAGTGAATTTGAGCTAGCATCCAAATGTGTTACTTCTCGGCATCACTCCTTTAGTGAGGGGTAAGTGATATTTGAAGACATCAGTGCAAAATAATCTTATTAAGTGAACTGTGATCAAATGGTAAATTCTCCCTCAAATTTCTTTATTAACATAGGAGAAGTTGACTTTTGACCATAGCTCAGTACTTTAATATTTTTGAAGAGATAAGTCCATTAAAAAAACAACACAATATTAGAGATTTCACTGACAGTTTTGCAGAGTTTTCTAAAACTGGTCCAAAATAGTATGATAATAGCCCTTTTCTTAGTATTGTGTGGACATTTGTTAGACTCACTTCAAAGCAAAGCATCAGACTTTAGCAGGCCATAAATACAAAATAAATACAATATTTTGGCATGAACAAGAGCAAATCTCTAATTAAAGATCATTGAGATTTTTAAAAAAGTTAAAATAAAAGAATGAAGAATAATGTCATCACGGCCCATCAAGAGTCAGCTGTCAGTAGCACATACATGTAATCGAGAAAAAAAGACTCAGAAAAGTTGTAGATCACTTAAGCTGAAATGAAATGGGATGTCTCATGACATTGTCTGTAGCTGAGAACTATTCTCACTGGAAAAACATTTGAAATTCTTACCATAACCGTGCCCTGTCTTGATAATCCTTTTTTCCAGCCATAGGAAAACGTTTTTGAAAAACTGTATAATGTAAAATACAAAAGAAAAAGACAATACTGTTTTGTGTATAACTATTAAAAAGAGCACTCTATATACTCCTAATAACTTAATTATAAAGCTGCTTTTGAGTAAAAATCGATGGTGCAATTTTCCAAATGGCATGTAAACAAAAAAAGTCATATGATAATACATGTACTTCTTATTCCCATCTAGAAATTGGTAAAAGTTGTTTTCCCTTGTTTTGGGGTGAATTTTAAAAGCACAAGAAAAACCCCAAATAATGTCAGTAATATATACTGCAGCATTGAAAATTGATGGTATGTTTGTTTTACCTACAGGACACGAGTTGAGGAGCTGGTTACTCCATTTGCACAAATTTTGTCCAGTCTTCGAAATGTCAGGAATACATTTATTACCTTAACTAATGCAAAGAAAGAAAAGTGAGTAAATGTTTTATATTACTGATGATGTTACTCTTAACTGGTCATATTGATGTTAGTACTCTGAGCCATGTCTTTGTAATGATTAACTCCTTGGCTGCCAGCACATTTTGTATTCCATGTGCCAGGAGGACTGCAAGCTAGCTAAATCTGCCCCCTCTCCCAAGTCCAAATCCCTGACAATTTGGCATAAAAGTTGATAAAAGTAATTAAACTTAATTTAAATTTTTCAATGCCTATACATGTACATATAGTGCATTTTCTATGGCAAAATGATCAGATGGGCTTAGTGTATGTTATTAGTAAGGACAGACTATTGTACTGGGCGACAATCCCTATACTCTTTGTGAATAGTACAACAGGATATTTCACATCCAACATGCAGAGTTATAATGAATGCAGACAGGGCCTACAGTTTAACATGGTAATATGTTATTACAAAGGCAGCACATACTCCTGGGTGGGGGGTGGGGGTGGGGAACTCAATTGTAAAATGATCAGGTATGATTGTCGTATCTCTTAGGGGTAAAAATCAGCCATTTGGTATCTTTTAGGGTGTTAAAATTGAAGTTTAGAGTTTTAGCATTTCCTGGTCTCTCTAAGGGTATCAAAAGAGCCCATCACTTATTATCTTGTTTTGAAATGGAAGAAATTAGCCCAACAAAAGCGTGTCGACTGTTCAATTTTATGTTCATCATAATAATATTCATTAGCTTGTTATCGCTGGTATCTCTTAGGGTTAAAAATCGTCTAGCCATGCCCTTCTTAAAAGACTTCCGGTATCTTTAATGGGGTAATTTTTAAAATTTCCGACGAGCATACCCGATCCTTTTACAATGGAGTCCCCCCGGCTACGTACTTCTCAATTATTTAAAGACCCTGAGTGTTGGTCCAGCCAGGGAATTGAACCCCATCCTTCACACTGGAGTGTTGCTCAATCAGCTGGGCTGGATAAATTTAGTTCTAATTTGGTGATAAAAGTTAATTTAGTGATAATAGTATTAATAGAAGGTCTTAGGTAATATTTATCTATACTGTGACTGTCTTCCTAATCATGGTTTTGTTGTTGTTCTTAGAAGAAGAGGGTCTGCTGGCCCACATCTGAATAGGACAAACTTTAGTGAACTTCAAAACAGTATAGGTAAGAAAAAATCTCTCTGACTGATAATCTTTAGCTGTTAATAGCTATAGATTTAGCAAATGCTATGCAATGTAAAATGAGATACCACATGTGCTGACAGATAAGTTCTGCACCACTGTGGTCTGAGTTTGAGTCCCAGCTTGGTTAATGAATCATTTGAATGCTGAGTTTGTTTGATGTGTTGTTCTCTACCTTGCTACTCTGGCTTCTTGTTTTTTTTCTCCCTCAGCAAAAATCAATATCTACATACGTCATGCTGATTGGTCAATTTTTGCAGATCAAAAATCAGAAGCCAAAAAAAATTTGACTTCTAAAACAAGCTTAATGGATAACATTTCTGGGTTTATTTTTCTGGAAGAGAAATGAGTGGGAGAATTGATACACCTGGGCTCCCCATGATGGTAAGAAGGCCCTAGCTGCCTGTTTTTTTTAACATAAAAAATGTCGCTTTGTCATTTTTTCAGGCACATTACAAATACCAAAGGATGAGAGCTACCAAATTGTAAGCTATTATTTATAGGTGTTCATGATATGCATGCAAGAGACTTCTGATCAATTTATAAATTCTCCTTCAAATATCTTCAATTCTCATAAGAGAAGTATAATTGTTGTGAGCTAAATAGAAAATATATATTTTTTCTTTTAACAAGGTTGCAAACAGTACTCTGGAAGAGTTAGACTGGATCTTATATCAACTAGAAACCCTTCAAACACACTCGTCTGTTAGTGAAATGGCTTCTAATAAGGTATAATTACATGTATTTGAATCAGTAGAAACTGGGCATCCTTTTTATTTGGGTTTCCTGTGGAATAAAAAAAAAATCAGCAGAGGACTAGGGCCCTGACTATCTAGACTAACCATGACTTGCCGTGAGTTTGAATGTACACTGTAGTTTGAACAATTTCATCTTTATAATTGTGTTGGCACAAACTGAATGACATAATTCTCTTTCTTTCTTTCACTATAGTTTAAAAGACTTTTAAACAGAGAACTGAAGGACTTTTCTGATGCCAATCAGTCTGGCAACCAAGTATCTGCATGGGTGTACAATACTTTTACAGGTAGATAAATATCAATGTATATTTTTATCATCATCATCATCATCATCATCACCATCACCATTGTCACTGCTGAACTCTCTAAAGTACATGTATACACCCAGACAGGACTATAATAATAATAATAATTATTTTTTCATATATTACACAAAATAACATAAAAATGATCAGATGCACATTACAATTGAATACTATTAAAACCTAAAAATATATGTAAAATATAAAACCTAATGTATATATGAATTGATAACAACTTATTTAATTAAAATGATTTAAACTTGCGCTTAATCCTATTTAGGTCTCATTCAAAAATTATTAAAACTATTCATTTTGTCAATACTGACTTAGTCTAGTCTAGTCCAGCTAGTCTTACTAGCTCTTATTTGGAAGATTTTCTTAGGAAGATGCCTACCTTATAGCGATGTCTGTTGTGAGCTTGATTATCGTTTGTGTATCAATAACTCTTCATAAACAAAACATTGTCTTTAAAAGTTGTTGAGAATAAGATAAATGGAAAGCTGTCTGCATGCTTGAATAGAAATCCCAACCAAAAACAAGGTTGGAACTGGAATCGACTTTCACTGAGCATAATGACATTCCATAATAATCACACAATAACACTTTGTGCATTCTAGATGACCTAGCAAAGCGGAGATGTTCCCCAGACCCTACTACATCTAAAGCTGCTTGTTCCCCAATTCTCTTCAGAGACATGGCGCCACAGACACTCGCTGGTAGGAATTTGCATGTCATTTGGAATTGGGCCTTTTCCAAGCTGGCGCTAGACTATGGAAATTTCTTAAGAGAAAAACTGTGATAAATTCATCTAAAAGGTATTTTTTTATCTTGCAGACAAGCAATTGGAAATTCCTGCAGATCCTAACCAGAGTAAACCCAGGAAAGACTGTATCAGAGCGCGGTCAAGGTCCATGGTAAATGGTGTCCGTAAACTTACAAGACTACATAGTTTTTCTGGAACTGTACCTAGGTGAGGAAATAGAGATTCACACTAATCATAACAAGAAATTGAGGGGTACTTGTTCAAAGTGTAAACTGCTGACTAGAAGTTTCTGCTAGTATTTTGCCTACTACAATGTCCTACTATGTGCAAAAGCTAGCAAAATCACTGTTTGCTGGAACGTACCTTTATATCAGGACTGTATACTCCCGACCATAATTTGCTTGCTGCTTGCCTGTCTGTCTGCCCACTTGCCTGCTCAACTTGATTGATTGATTTTTTGCTACCTTTTTTTGTGTAATATTTGCTTTGTTTGTTTTGCTACATGTAGCCCTTTGTTTGTTTGTTCATTAATTTGTTTGCATGAGTGTTTGTTCAGAAAGGTGTTGGTGACCTCATATTCCTTGTGTGTTGTACCATTGACTGTGTGTTTGTCTTTATTGTACAGAATTATTTCTCTGGAAGGCAAAGAGAATATTACTCACCAGGTCAGCATTTCTGTGCTGAAGTTAATGTCTTAGTTCTTCCTTTCATTTTTCTGTAGATTTGGTGTTGAAGTCCAGAATGAAAGCGAATTAGCGAAGGTTAAAAAATCTCATTCTCTTTTTGACAAGAATGCTTCCATCATCACTGTCACCAGGATCATGATTCATCATTACCATCATCACCAACCATTGTGATCGTCATCATACAATAGTGCACTTTACATTGACTTTAAGCCATTGTTATTCATGTACCAACCAGAGATTGATTGGCTGTTTAAAGAAAGCAACTTGTGAAAAATTCTTGTGAAAATATGTGGTTGGCACATTAGCATTACAATGTGTTTGTTGGCATTGTTGTCAAACTTTGGGAGCACATGGTCATCTGCTAAGCACTCAAAAAGAAAAGCTAGAGTGGCACTCAGCTATTGTCTTATGTGGCTCTTAAGCTTCTCTTGTGCTTTAAGCAACCTGGAGCATTCACCCAAAACTCTGTAGATGCATGCTAAGTGTGTTTCAGTCCTCCACATTCACCACCACCATTATCATCATTGCCATCATTATCATCATTATCATCACCAGCATTATCAACGCCTTTCAATCATTTTAGCAGATCCAAAGTCACATACAGTGTACTGTAAATTCCGTGTAAATGTCATCACCATCACTAAAACTATGAACATCATTCTGATCATTTTATCAGATCAAACATGACATTACAGCAGTTTTCGATTGCATGCATCAACAAGGATTTTTCTCTTCATCGAAAACCTGAGTTTTCATGGATGTCAAACAGGAGTGTTGCCATGACAGTTTGCTTTTGAATTAACTACATCAGTTTCTAGAAATGCCATTAAAAGGCTAAAATGGCAAAATCCTCCAAAAGGCAGAAGAATGAAGACTTTGTATAAGGCCTACATACTATGAATATTGAGAAATTTATCATAAAGTCACCAAGGTCACAAACAGCTTTTATGAATTACTTATTTTCAAGCCACAGATGATATATTAAATTTCCTTGTTTCACAGTAGCTTTCTTTGATTGGGAAATATTCTTTGCAGCTCTGAATATTTTCAGAACAATCAAATTGAGTTAAAGAAATCAGTATCAGTAAAAAAAATTCCAACTAGCACATGCTTATTTAGATTGTTATGGAAATGCCTTTGATTGACGTCCATGAAAACTTAGTTTTTGATGGACAGAAAAATCCTGGTTGGACATGTATGATAAAAAACTGCAGTAATTCTGTATTGTTTATTCTTACCTTGCAATGTTGTTTTCAATACTTAGATTTTAGAAGGCATCAACAAATGGGACTTTGATGCATTTTCCTTGGATGATGCCACTAGTGGTCACCCAATGCTAGCTGTAACTTATACTATTCTGCAGGTAAAAATACTGTACCCTCTAACACTGTACAGTTGAATCTCCACTAACCGTCACCTGTCTACAATGGCCAACCTCATCTGCCCTTACCATTTATCCCATTCATATTTACTGACTATACTGAACCTCTGTACAATAGACACCTCTCCACAACAGTCACTTACCTGTAATCTGTCTCCAGGGTGGCCCTTTGGAGTATTTTAACTGCATGGAGTAAGCTATTAGCTAACACCAAAGCTCAGGGGCTGATCCAGAGGGGTAGATTGGGTGGCTATTGTAGTATGATATTCACATACATGGACAAACAATGCACATGTATACACAGTCTGCCAACACAAGGTGTCCCTGTCATCACACAAGGTTATGTTGCAACACACCTTAGAGGTCCAAGAAATGATAGCCACTCATCGGCTTTTTCTGGCATAACCCTAAGTCAGGATACAATGCAGGGTTCATATGGGTGATACGGAAAACAGAAAGCCATGAAATTTCATGATTTCATTCCAGGCCTGGAAAGTCATGGAAATGAGATTAAGGTCATGGAAAATCATGCAAAATGGCATGAGAAAAAGATGATACCTTCATTTAGGAAAAAGTTAAAATTTTATTTTGTTGTGATGGAAAGTAAACCAGTTTCCTAAAAAGTATCAGCTACAGTTTTGTCAAAAAAATGGAAAATAGTTATGGAAAAGTCATTAAAAGTCATGGAATTTTGATAATCCAAAGTAGTATAAACCCTGCAATGCGTCATGGCCTTACATGTACATTAAATTGTTGCTTGTCTTTTTCACATTGTTTCAGGCCAGAGACCTATTAAAAATTTTCAAAATCAAGCCAACTACATTTATAAATTATATGTCCCTTGTAGAGGTATGTTATTTCTCATAAGAATCAAGATACAATAAATGGTGGAGGAATGAGTGTGAATAAATGAATGAGTTGGAACAGGTTGAGGGGCAGGAAGTAAGTGAGGGGGTAGGAAGGAGGCAGGAAGGAAAAAATGAAGTGGAGGGAGGAAGGTATTGAAAAGAGAAGTTGGAAGGGAGGAGGGAGGGAAGAAGTTGACAGGCAGAAATAAAATGGGAAGGCAGGAGGGAAAGGAAGAATAGGTCAGGGAGGAAGGTAGCTTGCCTATATGCAGGCTCTCTGGGAAGAATGAAGGGGAAGGAGGAAGAGGGAAGAAGGGAGGGCCTGCATAAACGCTCTTGTTTTCAAAATATACACCCTTGTTATGCTTGATTACACATGGACGATAAAGGTCAATCACACTGCAGGTAAACGGATACTCCCCATGTGCCCTGTACAAGACAAAATTTACGATGTCCTTGAATTAATTTTTATTGATTTCCCTTTATTCAATCTAACTGAATTTGACATAACTTTGTCTTCTACCATATCCAGTGAGTAAACCATTGTTAACCACTGAAAATGCACCAGTCTAGTTTGACATTATTTTCAAAATTTAATGTCAAATGTCATTTGGCTTCAGTCACCTCAGCCAATGAGAAGCCTGCATTCATGGATGAATGCCACGTATTTTCAAAACGAAAGTGTTCATGCAGGGTCTCCCTTCTTCCCTTCTTTCCTCTTTCCCCCTCCTCCCCACCCCTTTTCCCCTTCCCTCTTCCCAGAGAGCCTGTAGGCAGACTAGAAGAAAGGAAGTGAGAAGGGAGGATGTAAGGAAGTATGGATGGATGGGGATAGGGAGGAATGAATTGGGAATAAAGGAGGGAGGGGACAGGGAGGGAGGATGAAGGAAGGATGGGAATGGGGTGGGATAGAAGGAAGTGAGGAAGGAGGAAGAAAGGAGGCAAGAAGAGAAGGAAGGAAGGACAGGGGCAGGGAAGGAGTAGGGAAGGGAGGAGGGAGTAGAGGGGAAAAATGAAGGAGGAAGGTAGTGAGAAGGAAGAAAGGAGAGAGGAAGGAAGAAGAGAAGGAAGCCTGGAAGGAAAGAAAGAGAAAGGAGGGAGTGAGTGAACTGGCAGAAAGGAAGGAGCAAGAGAGGAAAGAACAGCAGTACAGTACATGAATGAATGATGGAATGATTGACTCATTGACTACTGTACATATAACTGATCAACTGAGTGAATGAACAACAGATTGAATGACTGACAGCCAGATTGTCTTACTGTGTAACTGAGGAGGAATGGATGAATGTTAGTGAATAAAAACCTATTACCTCATGTAAATCCTGAATTCTAATTTACTATTATTCACTATTAATAATGTTTGATATTCACTACTGAATCACTATATTGTTTCCAGAGTCATTATTTAAGAGATGTTCCATTTCACAACTGTATCCATGCAGCAGATGTCACTCAAACTACTCATGTCCTGTTATCTGCTCAAGCTTTCGATGTAAGTAATTAGTTTGGGCTGTGTCAGTTATTGATGAATAAACTGATGTGTGATAGAGAATTTGATAAAGTACATTGTTAATTAAAACATTTGATCCTGTTGTTGAATGATGTTTGTACTCCATGATAGCTGAGTGCTGGTAACATAATGATGTTTTCCACAATAGTTCATGTAAAGCACCCATAAAAGCAATTTGATCTCATTATCTCATAGTCATCAGTTATGATGAGTAATTAGTTCAGACATTGAAGGGCAATGCAGTTGTAAATCCAAAACAGCAGTAGTGGAGAGTGTAAAATTTCACAAAAATGTGCCAGACAGCAAAGAAAATAATGCATTGTGGATTTTTGCACCTGGCATCGTGCATTTGGTACGTAAGGGTGTACTGACATATAACGTTGCTGTGCAACGGTTGCCATGCAAAATAGGTCACATGTTTTTGGCAGGAATCATTTGACTTCAGGTACAGCAATGCACACCTATAACAAAAATGACTGATTCTTGTTGTTATTGCACATGTGCAGGGCAGTTTACTTCCAGTTTCTTTAAAAATCTGTAATCTTTGGCAGAAACAAAGTGTTTCTTAAACTTAAACCTGATTTTACAGTGCTGTATATAATGATGGCATGTATTCTCTTTGTTTCAGTCCGTTTTTACTGATCTTGAAATCCTCTCAGCAATTATTGCCAGTGCTGTACACGATGTTGACCATCCTGGTGTAAACAACCACTTTCTTGTTGCAACTAGTAAGTCGCTACAATTAGCCCTTAGTTCATTTCTTGCTGAACCCACACCATAGATGAATATTTAATGGGACGTATATAATACTCTGTGTTTCAGATTCTGAAATGGCTCTAATGTACAATGATGAGTCTGTGTTAGAAAACCACCATCTTGCTGTTGCCTTCCAACTTCTACAACACGAAGACTGTGATATTTTTGAGAATTTAAGTAAAAGTGAAAGACAGTCAGCAAGACGGATGATTATCGAAATGGTGAGTGAATGGACATAAAATACTTTTTTGATCTTTATCCAAGGTTTTTTACCAAGTTTTTATCAGGTAAAAGATGATGCTAGGCTGTTAAGTGCATGCCTGACCTTGTAAAGGTCTGGTTTTATTTACTTTTTTGTGATTTTCATTATACTCTTTCTCAGACTTCTCTCCAATCATCTATAATTTGTACAATGCACCTTTAAATACCTACTGGACAGGGCACCATTGAATAGAGAAGTGGTGTCAGAGGCCATAGTACTGCCTGCATTTACACATATAAGGATCATGTGGATGAAAGTAGCATCTGTGAAATATCAAATTTACGCTTAATTGTCACTTTTACAATGTTACTTCCAGATACATTTTAAATTCCATTCTAATAACCATCACACAAATTTCTTCTCTGTAGGTGCTTGCTACTGACAATGCCAAGCATATGAGTTTACTGGCCTCTCTCAAGACCATGGTAGAGACTAAAAAAGTGGCTGGCACTGGAGTGTTGTGTTTAGACACTTACACTGACAGAATGCAGGTTGGTGTTACCATAGTAATAGACTGTTGCATTGTATGGACTCAACCAATTACTATCAACAATAATTGACATAAACTGTGTGGATTTTTCATATCTTTCATTGCAACATTTTCTGCACATTTGATTACTCATTTTAGGAGAGAGGAATTGACTTCAAATTTAAAGTAGAGTCCCAGGTTCTGGGGATTCTTCTGATAAATGATCCACTGATTATATTCAGAATGTATAATGCCAAACTATTGTTCAAAGGTTGTGTTTGTTTGTCTGTCTGTAGGTTCTAAAGAGTTTAGTGCACTGTGCAGACCTGAGTAATCCTACTAAACCTCTTCCCATCTACCGTAAATGGGTAGATCGGCTCATGGAGGAGTTCTTTAGACAGGTACATTATGGCCTATAGCCGTATGTCTTTATTTGTGAACCACTTTCTCATAATTCTTTATCTATTAATTAGTCTAGCCAGAGGTTTATAAACCCCTTTCCCTCCAGATCAAAGGCAATAGTTAAATTGCTCAACCAACCAATCTAAACAGGTGGCAGTTCAAAAAAAGTGGAAAAATGAAAACTTGGCTGTGCTTCCTTGGGCATTCAGTAGGGATTTATTCAATTTAATGCACCAGTCAATTGAAACCCCGGCCCCCCAACCCCCGGGGAGGGCCGGGGAATTAACACATTATAGCCAGGTCTTTAACACTGTTTTAACAGCACAATCAACGGGAAGGCGGGGGAATTAATGTCTAAGTCAAAGAAAATGATCTGTTTTGCCGCCGTTTTTGGCCTCTAAGGGCCGGGAAATGCTGGGACTTTAACATTGTAGAAATGTTAATTCCCCCGGTATTGCCCGGGGGTTGGGGGGCCGTGGTTTCAATTGACTGATGCATAAGAAAAATGGAAAAAGAGGAAATTTGATTCCAAGCATGTGATGTTGAGTAATAAGACATGTGCCAGATCCTTCCTTAAGCCAATAGCAGCTCATTGAGTACTGTGCAACTTGTATTTTGACTTTTTATGGTTGTTGGTTCTCAGGGTGATAAGGAAAGAGCTATTGAAGGAATGGACATTAGTCCTATGATGGATCGACACAATGCATCAATAGAAAAATCCCAGGTATTGATGATAATTAAGAATTGGTTACAAGTCATTCTTGGGAACCTACTGTAGGGGTATAATACTGTCACTTGTTTCTCACTCCTTGAGAAAATATCCCTGCACAGGAATATCATCTGTTAAAACTTGTTGTGGATCAAGTTTGGTCTCATCTCTGATTGGTCAACCTCATTAGGTAGGCCAATCAGCAACCAGTTCTATTGGAAGGAAAAGTACAATGATGTTAAAATACTGCTAAAATGGATTATGACAACTTTCCAAGGGGCATTTTTTCCTTGTAGTGAGAAATGAGCAATAGAATAAACACCCCTTTGTTCAAGATAGATCTTCAACAAGCTTTACATGTATAATTTGTTTCATATATTTAAATATTTTTAACAATAAAAACAATTCAATTCAAATCTGCTTGAGGATTGGTTCATTACATGTGTACACAATAAGGTACAATTGTGTTTTTCTTATACTTTGACCATCTTGTCCATTTATAGGTTGTATTTATTGATTTTGTTGCTCAACCTCTTTGGGAGACGTGGGGTGAGTTGGTTCAACCAGATGCTCAAGAATTACTGGACACAATAGAGGAAAACCGCCATTGGTACAACTCACAAATCCCAAAGAATGAACAAGACAAAAATAATCCTGCTTCTATGAAGCGTGTTAGCTGGCAGGGAACCAGAAAAGATGCAATTGACCAATCAGAACCAGATACTTCAGGTACACCTGGCGAGTAGTCACATGACGTACTCTGCCTTATAATATGTAAGTGAGCTGTGATAATGTTTTCATTGGACTTTTAATGCTTTCTACTAATGCTTAACTAATTAACACAGACTTAACCTTGATGTAATTCATTACTAATATAACAATGTAGAACTTTTCTTAATTTTATTAATTAATGCCATCCTTGTTATCCTGTGGCTTGAAAACCTTTGGAAATCCACAGCCCACAGATTCTAGGGCTTATATTAGTTTACCAGATCCTGCTTCAATCTCGGACAAAATCTTGAGATGTTGAAACATCTTCCTGTCACATTTGACATTAAAACAGCAAGCCATCTTTCTCACTCCCAATCCTCATTTGAGGGTTAATAAAGTTTTCAATGTGATTGCATTGAGGTACATGTAGGAGTATTTTCTTTGCAAAAATTCAACATTGGACTAGCTTTGTCTAAGATTGTAGTCCTGGTAAATTTTATCTCAATAAATGTCAGGATTGAAAATATTGAAAATAGCCTTCTCTTTAAGAACACCTGATCATGAAGACTCCTTTGCCTTTGAGGGATCACAGTTTTGAACTATAATACGATGGCAACCAACACATTAACACTTAGTTTTGAACTTGTTCTAAGAATCAGCCTTGTTTTGTCAAGAGAAACTAACAACTAACTTTTATACCCGTAACTAATATTTGGTATGTGTAGATATATCAATGCTGTTAGCTAACATTTCTAACGATATTCTAATCTAATCAGACAAAACACTAACTCTTAAATAGTCCAAAAGAAACACACAGCTCCTTAATTGCAAAGGATTTGATGTTCACTGTCTTATTTTGTTTCAGAGAACTTTTTGTATCTTTTATGCATATATATACATCTAATTGTCCAAGGTTTTGCACTTTAACTTTGCACATGCCCAAACAGAAAAATGTAGAGTCTGGACCTGCTGTGTTAGCAGGGTGCTTTATAGTTTTAGGACCATCCAGTTATTTGGAAACCATATAAACAGTATTTTAAGATATTGCTTTAAATTGCAGAGGAAAACAATTACTCTTCTACGGACAAAAATGGTGACAAAAGGAATAACAATGTTCGACATATGAAACCCGATGAGCTTCTCCATAAATGTGAAAGCAGTGGTAGAAGTTGTGAAGCCGATGATGAATATGATGGAGACAGCTCCTTTGAATGCTCTGCGGGAGATGGCAACAATAATTAATAAATATCACTATGGACCTACGAATGAACCTTGAGGAACACCAAAGTAAAGGTTGCCAAAAGGTTTCAGTTGGTCACTTTGATGATGAAGGTGTGACCTTGTAGAAACAAGTGTACAGTATACATGTATAATGTACTGGATCGAATATTGAAGATGGCAGATAAGATATGATAACAGAGAGCAAACAGACAGGATGGTTCCATTTGGTCTTTGGGAGATTATGTTTGGGCAAATGTATTGTGCAAGGTTGTGGAATTGAAGCAGGAATTCCTGGAAAGTCAGCCAACATTCACAAATTATTTTATTTAAAAAAACTGGATACACATGATGCAGGAATACATGTCAAGCCAAAATATCCATGGAACATATATATAGTATATGTATATTGGCAGATAGAAAGGGTTATGGCCCAATATGAGAAAATATGGAATATCCAGAGAGATAGCTACCAAGCTGTTTTAATGTCATTGCCACTAGGAAATGTTCTATTCTGGTGATGAACATAAAACAACCAGGAATCTGTTTTACGACAAAAACAAAATAGAAAAAATCTTGTTTAATAGTATCATGTAAATTGTACAATTTTGTCAATAGCTGGTGGTTGCAGAGCTCAGATTGTGAATTTATGTAAGTACACTATAAGGTTTGCAGTTGAACAGAAGTTTCTGTCAGACAGCTCTCCATGAAATTTGGGAGGATTTCTCATTCTGAGCCGATTTAACTATTAATAGAGTTTCGAGGATAAGCACTTTCCCCTGTGATAGAAGTAAGCAATATATACACAGACCAAGCTGTATTTAGGTGTGAGGAAAGAGAAGCAATGCTTTGCATCACTGTTGTCTCTGCTTCTGCTTATGTTGCTGATTATTTATATAATTTATGAAGTGGCTTTTAGTATTATGTCATTAGGCCACATAGCCAACTTCCAAGATGTACTTCACTTGGCGCATGCAAATGAGTAGAATCGAGGCTACATGAATAAAGCTCAATCATTCGTAACAAGGCAAAAGTTTCATGAGCTTTATGCACGTAGCCTCATTTCGTTGTGCTTAGCAGGTGATCTTTCTGGATCTAGACTATTGCTTGAACATCTAGTTGCAATCCAGTGCATGCAATTATTCAGTATCTTCACACCTGTCGGCCTATCATGTGAGCTTGTTTTGAGATGCTGTTCTTCATGACTATCAGCCACAAATTTACCCACGATCACAACTAGTTTGCGAGCTGTCTGACATAAACTTCTGCAACATATTCATGTTGCTACTTTACTTTGTTGCATGCACAGATGTGTGAAATGCCTACCATTTCTTCATCATGTGACTGTACTCAGTAACAAATGTTAATAAGAGAATGATAGATTGGCAAGTAATAGATCGGTCATGATATTATGACACCATGTAAAGACAATGTAAATATAGATATATATACAATATACACAGAAGTTTAATTTATGACGTTGCTACTTTTGCTCCGATGTAAAGTGTCAGTGCTTACCAACGAAAAACAAAGCCATTTCAGCCATGGAAAATGTTATCTGAAAAATACTGAAAAGTTCATGTTTACTTTCCCCTAATCTGAACTCCCATCCATCCATTCATTTTCTCTTGTGTGCAGGTTATTAGAGATGAAAATAAATGTTCTGTGCATTTAATGGCAAAAGCTGTGTGATTTTGATTAATCTGATGTTATGATTGTTAAATGAGCAGCCCACATAATATTGATTGGATTTGCTAGTAACTGGTAGGTAAGGTTAAGGACACTTTACCAACCACTTATAATGACACCTTACCAACCACTTACTATACCAACCACAGTTACTGACACCTTACCAACCACTTACTGACACCTTATTACCAACCACTGACACTTTACCAATCATTTACGGACACCTTACCAACTGCCACCTTACCACTGTTAGCCTTTATTTCTGATATGACACGCAAAACTTGGAGCAAAAACCCGGCCGTAGAAATTAGCCAGCATGGTGGCCCAAAAGGGAAGCTAAGGGCCTCAGCTATGTAGGACAGTAGAAACCCATTATTCTTTGCTTTGTTTCTTCACTCCCATCTTTCTGCATTCACGTGTATTTCCTGATGCTAGCAATATAGGTTAAACACCAATTCACTCAAGCATTAATTTAACACCATTATTGTTATGCAACAATGCATGACAAGTCACCCTGCAATTCGCTTGTAAAAACGTGACGCTAAAATTGCTATGGCAAAAGTACCCTTCAAGCCATTTTCCAGCGTCTTGTCACCATGAAATAATTCAAGGTCGATAAACCCTCTGTGAAGGTGTATCTTAACACCATTAGTCTTGGTAAACAGAGCAAGCTCTCTTCATCTGTAACATATGTTCTCTTGAATGTTGTATTTATCACCCATGTAGAAGAGACCATAACTCAGTATTGATGTCTGTGCGATGTTCGTGGCGGCTAAGGCTATTTTTAGTGATTTCGCCATCGCGCGCGCAAGGCTCTTATAAACAACAGAATTAGATTTTTGAGTTGCGCGCGAACGAGGTCGTTTGTTTTTGGCAATCATTCTATTATTTGAGGGCCTTAAGTGCTCGATGACGAAATTACTAAAAATAGCCTTAGCCGCCACGAGCATCGCACAAACATCAGTACTTAGTTTCGCTCTTTAGTATTATGGTCTCTTGCCATGACAGCATATCTTATGGAGAAACGTTCTTGTTGGTACACTGGCCCAAATGTTTCGTGACTGGCAAGTCCTTTGCCTTGCATGCACCCATATAACCAATCTGATGAATAAATTAGGGCCTACACTGTAAAACAGGTAACGGACACCCTTAAGATTCGTTCGAGCTCTTTGCCGTAAACTTCAAACCGTATACCGTTTTTCGTTTCCTGAATGTATCTATTTTGTAGTGCATTAAAATTCGCGATATCAATTGGCAAACAAAGTTTTATGGGGAATTTTTGAACATCAGACATTGAGATTGAGGTTTTTTTAATCGTCTCTGAAGCAAAACATGTCATGAGTTTTTTTCCCTAGTCTTATTGAAAACTGATCTATAATGTGATTATGTGGTTGGAAATTTTCCACTGCATAGTTTCAATTTTTTAGGGCATATACATTGTTCTGTTTCATTATCCACTTTCTATATTTGAAACCTCTTAAATTAACCGAAATACACAACTTACTTACCGTATAACCCTAAACCTAACCTTAAAACAACTAGGCATGAATAATCATTAGGCGAACTGACTTGGGCAGGTGCTGACTTCCACTTTCTTTCTTACAGTCAATACGGCTCAAGCTTACTCAAACATCGAATAAGATCCGATTCATTTAATTTGGCGTTGTTAAAGTCGTTATTAGAATTTATGTATCAAGTCTATATTTTTGAAGTTTGAATTTTCCGTTACGTTATGCAAATTTCAAAACAGGCCTTGTTGTCAAATTTGCAAAAATGAATCGAATCTTCGATGTTTGGGGGGGGGGGGGGGGGGGGGAAGCTTCAGCAGTTTTGACTGTTTTAACTAACACTTTCTTTTTCTCTGTGGTGAGGACCCGTCACTGATTATATTTTGGACTTCAATTTTAGCGAGGACAGCATTTACTAAACAGACTATTCTGTTTTCATGAAACACCTAATATTTTTTTAATTTACAATGAATAATAACGATGATGATGATGATGACAGGAGCCCAATATGATGATGATGATGATGATGATTCATTTGGAGTCAGTTTTGGTGGAAGGTTACGGTATCTAGCTTGCTAGTGAAATAACTAACACCCATAATATTTTGTAATGCCACTTTTTCCCTTGTTGAGTTCGGCTGAAATGGTATGGTTCCGTATGACAACATTGACTGAGTGACACAGGAATATATGAATTAATTATGCTGACGTCAATGTTTACATTTTGCCTCATTTACATAGGCACTTCACTTTTTAACCAAGCTAACACCAAATCAACTCCGAATATTTAACCGTATGCTAATTGTAAAATATTGCAAACAAAGACCCGCCTATATATTTGAATCTCCCCTTCTGAACACCTCCCGTAGGCGATCAGTTTTGAAAAATAACGAAACTAAGTTTTCTTATTCAAATCAATTTATATAGGGGACCACCTCGCTTAACCTCGACTCGGTGATTCCTTCAAAATTGGATATTTTCAGTACATTTTGAATCACTTACCTCGCAATTAACAAAAAAAAGAGGATTATTTTTTGAATGACTTATCTCGTAACTATAACAAAAACAGAGGGAATTACCGCCGTGCTCTTTTGGCAAATATTTGGCTTGATAGACAAGGGTATTTTACGTTCGGTATGCTAATTCGTTGATATACTATATCTATCTGGTCTATCTGGTCTCAGTTGCGAAGACGCAGAGTATTTTAGTAGAAATGGTACTAAAATTCTGCTTTTATCAGGTCGCGCATGACATTACGTCATACCTTTTCCTGAATGGCTGAAGCATTTTTGGTAGGCAAAACAGTTTTCGTGCTGGTTTTGAAAATAGTTTTGGTGATCAGTAGGTTTCATTTGTTCTAGTTTATTCCGCTATATATTTTTAAAATTATTCTGTCCTTTCCTTAATTAAAAATTGTCATCGAAAGAGTTTTTCTATAGCTTTATTGTCTTTACAATGAATAATAAAAAATAACCGCAAAGTGACCAAAAAAGCACAAATTGACAGTTATTGAGAAAAACTCATGAAAATGAGCTGCTATGCCCAACAAGACAATGTTTAGAGATAGAGTTCTCTAAATTGTTTTTCGGGCTGTAATTTTCCGCAAACATACATCACAACATGATTGACAAAATGGGTAAAGAACTCGATAGCTTTGGTTTGATGCCCCGGGCTGTTAGCAGATTTCCATGGCTTAAGGCCCGTTCACATGAAGGCGAGTTGACCCTGGTAGCAGGGATAACTCTTTTGTTTTCTTTTCACTGGGGACACAAAGCAAAAGAGTTATCCCTAGCTTCTCCCTTATTTCTCAGTTGAATTAATTGCAGTGAGTAGAGTGCACACGCGCAGCGGAGTGTCACAAAAATAAATGGGGTTTTGGGATGTTTCTTTCTATTTAGCGGCCACACAAAGTCAGAGAATTTCATGCGAATGATACCGCGCTCGTCTGGACTGAAAATTTGAGCAAAAAAACAAAACAAAACAAAACAATCGGAAAGGAGAACAACATGCCCAAATTGATCAGGTGATACCGGCTAAAAAAAAGGGCTGAGAAACACGCTAGAAACACATGACCAGTTTAGCGGACACCTAATTTGATGTGAATGATATCACCTTGGTCTGAAATGTACATTTCAAGTATGTCCTCTTAATACCACTTGCAATTTTGCATTTGTCACAAAAATTGCAATAAACGACAGTTGTTGGAACTATGGAAACCCCCCCCCGCGGGGGGGGGGGGGGGGGGGGGACTCCAATCGTAAATGGACGGGAATGCTCGTCGTACCTTTTAGGGGTCAAAATCTGCAATCTGGTACCTTTTAGGGTGTTTCACTGAGACTTATTGGACTACCAGAGACATAGCTGATACCTTTTAGGGACTGTTTTGGGGTAAAGGGACGATTTCGATGATCTGAATTGAATCTTCAAATCACATCGATAACAAAGCGTTTCATTACTTTAATTCTTTATTATTGTTTTTGAATTGGTACCTTATAGGGGTAGAAATGAACGTTGCCCGTCCTCTTTTATATAGGAGTCTTCCCCTCACAAAAAGAAATCGTTTTTCAAAACAACAAAATATCCTCAGGAAAAGAGTAAACTCGAAAGTTGATACCTGACTGTGCTGATAAAAACTAATTTTAGCCATACTATTTCCAGCTATTAGCCGTCGCGCTTTAATATGACTTAATGTGCAAAGTCAAATGAACAATCATTGTAAGCTTCAATATTTCATAAGATGGATAACTGCAATGACAAAACAGCGAGTCATCGATTCGCGCGCGTTCCACTTAGTTTGACACCATAAACTACCCATTTCTTCCCTGAAAACAGTTCATTGTTACTGTTAATCTTAGCAGAAATCATAAAAACAGTACAGTTTTATCCAAGAGACAATAATACTAAGAGAGCGATCGAAACAGGTACTCATGTGTGCAGATGTGCTTGGTGCGGTGGTGTTTTACGAGACACTTGTAACAACGATTCAGGGGCGGATCCAGGGGGATGTCCATAGGTGCACCGGACACCTCCTAGCACCGTACTTACTTTTTATTTGTATAGGCTTCTTGAGAGATTTTAGGAGGACACTATATTGGATGTGACGTCGTCTCTCAAGATGCCTATTTGGGACACCCCCTTAATCCTGCGATTTCAGTGTCGTTGCAATGAAAATTGTCTTCATCACGCTCTGAGGAAAATTTTCTGCGCAACCAGTTTGTGTTGGCAACATGTTGCAGGTTTCGCCTTCAAAAGCCTGCAACAAAAATATGACGAAATTAACATGCTCGCCATCAACTTTCTGCGTACAGTAAGTTAAAGCATGAAGTTACTCTCACTCACAGTAAGCCCGAGTAAACGCTCATGGAGCGTCTAGTTCATTCGAAGAGTAAACATTCAATCAGACTCCGAGCGTGCAAAGGTTTTTGTTTACTAGTAATTCCAGGTGTCATGTTTCAGTTTAGTTCAGAGAGAACTAAACTGAAACACTTGGCTTGGGTTTCCTGTGTTCCACCCGGCAATGCATACTGGGATATCTTGGAAACACGTGATCGACTAACATCACAGTTGATAACGTTGATGGTGGATGGAGTGACTTCTGGTTGAGTTTTTTCGAAGAATATGGCGGTTTACTATTTGTTTGTGGAAGACACATTTTGGTAAGTGGTTAATAATTGCAATAGAAATGTTTTGCGTTCGAAAATTATGTGATTTTATGCCGATAAATCACCTGAAATACCGATTCACGCTCAAGGCGAAAATGGCGCCAAAGTGTGTGTACCTTCGTAGTTAACTGAGACCTTTTTAATCGACAAATGTATAGGAATAAAAACTCGGTGGTGTTCGAAGGAATATTTCTTCGCGGCTGATAATTGTACTATCGAAAAAGTCGACGTCAATGCTCCGAATCGTGCATGATTCCAAAAAAAATACTGACTCCAAGTGAAGACAAGAAATGCTTTATTCTGCTCGTCGACGTTGTATATTACACGTTTGAAAATGAAATTTCCAGCTCATCTTAGTGAATTTAACCACAAAGTTCAAACGAGTTCACTTAACAGCAGCAAGTTTATTCTATTTTTTCTCTTATCTACATACATTTCACTGATGTGACTATTTTTAGATGTTTTGAGTTAAGGTGATTCACAGGCACCCCAAGCTCTGTTTCAGAGAGGGTGTTTTATGCGCGGCGATCATTAGTTGGGCTACCTGTGTCGTTTGTCAATTTTATTAAGACCATTGGGAGGAAAAACACATCTTGCTAAAAATCAATAAAATTCTGAAAGCTCAGTAGAAATGTCTCTTCTCATTTAGATTAGAACTTTTGGAGTCTTTTGGGCTGTTTTTTTGACTCATTTGTGCGTTTTGTGGGGTTTTGGTGATTCTCCTTTTCACACTGGTTCTCTCTAGTACTATATTGTGTAGTTCCAGAAAATATCCATACCCCACCACGGAGGGAATCGGAAATTACAGGGGGTAGGGGGGTCAAATACCCTTGGAAAATCCAAAGGGCAGGGGGGGGGGGGGGGGGGGGGGTGGTAAACAAATCGAACAAAATTTCCAGAGGGTTGGACTTTTAACGAGCTCCCAAATGACTGCAAATGGAATAACTTCTTTAATTGCTGCGAGTGAAGCGAGTAGCCTCCTATTCGGAACACAGTGTAGTCTGTGGATGTCACTAGACGAACATGCGATACATACGATCAGCGGTTCAAGTCCATACCATATCGAGAGTCGATTCAAGGATGTCACTAGACGAACACACGATACATACGATCAGCGATTCACATATTTTCCTAAATAAACTAGCTTTTTAAAATCAGTTAGTTTTATAATCATTGCCAATGCTAGCCATTTGTGATTGTTTGAAAAATTGCTTTACTCAAAGTGCTAAATATTTTGAACTGTGTGTGTCCGACACTGATCCTTGTAGTTCAATATTGAAGGTCAAATAGCAGTGTTCGTCATACAACGCACAGGAGATAGACAAGAAACATTTGATATATCAGAGAAAGCGGTGTACTTTCGTGAGTTTTAATTTAGGGGAACAGTTCTGCTAACGTGGATACACCAGCTGTTTTCTGCTCGCAGCACTTCACTTTCTATTAGAAATGGCTAGTTTTAATAAAAACTTACGTACAATAATTCAGTTTTACACATTTTCATCAATTCTAAATGATTTTTTCCTTTGGAAATGATAAATTATTGAAGAAAACAACCTTCGATGAATCCTTAGATGCGAACTGGAAGACAACATGGCTGCTAACATTCGTATCCAGTCCCCAGACACAGGAAACCCAATGTCTAATACACTTTGGCTGTGAAGAAGTTTTCGTATAAAACATGGTGAATCTTTTGAGAAATTTTATACTTATCGATAAGAAATGACCATTTTTCACTAGGAAACCATGACATCCTTTTAACTAAGCGAATCAAAGAAATTTCTGCATGCAGCTGTTGAATGGCGTTCGATTACAGAACGATCGTAAACTTTGCTTAATTGGCATAGAGATACAGTAAAATTTTCTGCTTCATTCAAACTGAAAGAGTTTTAAAATAAGCCAGTTCTTAACTTGTCTCCCAAATAAGTTTGGTATAGCCTCGGAACTCATCAAAAGTCCGATTTTATGGTTTTAAATACGATACTTTACACAAATTGCCAGACACAGCTGCTGCACATGGCTGGGCGATCGATTACCGATTCACTTGCTGAACTGTTAATGTTTCTGTCAGCTCTAAACTGCTACATTGTAACAACAAATTTTCCAGGGGGAATTGAAATGTGGGCTTTCAATTTTTGGAAATTCCAGAGGGGTGGGGGGTCAATATCTCAACGCGAAAAATGGAAATTCCAAGGGGTAGGGGGGATGTTATACGAAGTTCCCTCCGTGGTGGGGTATGGATATTTTCTGGAACTACACATTGACTAAAGGCTGGCAACTTCACCAACTTACGATCACAAACCGTTTTTGAATGTCTGACAAAATATCCCTAGAAATCGCTTCTCTTGCCAAAACAACACCACACCCACACTGACAGATAATCAGTCTACTGAGAAACGAAAAAAAAGACTACTTTATTAATGACTTTATAGAAAACGAGAGAGGTTTTTAGTCAAGTTTTTCAAAATTGGCTCTCTGCCAATGCTTGGCGGAGTTGGCTTGGTCAAAAACCGTTGGCGCTTCAAATGACTTCAATCTGATTGGTCCGTAGTTACTATGGAGCGAAAGGGCCAAAGTTTAATGACCGTCGGGTGGGAAAGGAGAAATTTAGATTTCTATTGGGGCAGGGAAGCCTGACAGTTTCTTACCCCCCCCCCCCCCCCCCCCCCCCTCCACCCTCATGCTCAAGAAATCGTGAATGCTCCTTCGGCAAAAAGGCTGCATTTGAGCCTTCGAACTTTTAGTTTCTAAAATTGTTTGTGCTCAATTTTTTTAATTTAATGACATAAAAAATCTTGATATCGTTGACTAATAGCACAGAAGCCATGGCTATCTAAAAGTCAGAAACAGTTCCCCATTTAAAACTGTACTTAACGATTTTAATCTGTACTTTGAAAACTGAGGTTAAATTGGTGGGATAACTCTCATTTCAACCAATCAGAGTAGATTATTTGAGTAGATTAGAGCCAATGCGTGATAGTCCCACAAATCAACCAATCAGAATGACTCCTGTAAATTTGATACTTTCTTAGTGTGGGATAGTCCCACTGATAATCCAATCACGAATTTATTTGGCGGGTTATCCCACAATGTAGCCAATGATAAATTAGTATCGCTTTGACTTACAAATCTGATGTTAAGGCGATCGATTCGGGAGTCGTGTAATGTTAAAGCTTATTAGGAAACCATATTCCGAAGTTTAGAACGTATTCATGAATTGTTCATTTGAGCGCCCAAAACGCACCTTGTTTGTTGAAATCAGACCAAAAAGAAAATTAAGAAATACTCTTGACAGACGTGAACAGAACAGACGTGCTGACAATGTTTAATAAACAATCTGAATGACTCTGGCATGTTTTTCATGATGTTTTTTGTTTGGCCATATGCATACGGAACACAGTCGTAAATACAAACAATTTGACCAAGAAATTATGTTACTGACAGTGCTTATTGAAATGTTGAATCTATAGGCAAGATCAAGCTCAAAAAGTCCCAGTCTAAGTCTGCCAAGAAACAGAAAAAATTGATTTGATGGGCTAAGTTTTCTTTTTCTTCCTTTTTTCTGTCCAAGGCTACCATTTAAATCATCCTTTGCGTCATTTCTGATGTAGAGGAGATTCTCGCCATTAGGTCCTACATTCAGGCAAGTAATCATTTTGTAAAAAACTTGACAATTTTGGAATCTTGTAAAAAAGCAAACATCTTGGTCCGCAATATTTTGAATTGAGAATTCCATTTCATTTGCAGTCATTTCTATTTATTTGTTTATTAAATTGTTTTGCCACAAAGGTAGCAGGATCTTGTTTACAGGGCAGCAGCCCCAATTGCTTTACAATACTCTTAAAAGATAAAATATCACAAATATAACGTATAGACGTATAGGAAATTGACTAGCATTGCAATATTATTATAGCAGCTTATAACTGGGAATTTTTCCATGTATAAATCAAGTAGTTGCTTCTTAAATTGCGAGATGCTTAGATCTTTGAGAGTTCTTGGAAGATTATTGGTCCGTAATATTTTGAAATGAGAATTCCATTCTTTGCAGTCATTTCTAATTGTTCAATTTTCAACTCTGCTGACCTCAGTTGCTCTGTTAGGGTAAGAACTTCAGCCTTTAGTAGAGAAATGATATCTTCTGTAGTCATCTCCTTATTTGCTTCTATATTTGACTCAGATTATGGACATGGTTTGATTTCAAATTGATTCGCATCTTGTATGTCTTTGGTTGCAATAGTACATGCAGTTTCATGTTGCTGGAGCTTGTTTAAGGACGTTCGTGGGCATTGTTCACGTACACTTTTACTGCGCAGCGCGAGCTGCCTCCATACATCCAAGATGGCAGCCTAAAAGAATTTTTTTCCGTAACGACTTTTTCGATTTTTTAAATGGAAATTATCCCCCCCCAAAAAAAAACATGAAAAAAAGTAATTTTACTGAGGAAAAAAAAAACCATTCAGGTTGAAAAACTGCAGAAAAAAGGTTCTACTGGACCCAGTCTCCTCTTGGTATTCAAGATGGCGACCAATTTTTGAATTGATTTTGAACTTTATGGCTCAATATCTCGGAAACAAATATGGTGACCTCCACTTTTTATTTCAATTGATGTTTGATAAAGAATTGCATAAGCTGTCAATGTTCTAAATATGAGAAAAAATTATGGTAAAATCATAATAAAAACACTGATTTCCGTGACAACTTTGAGCTAAGCCGAGGCAAAAGCGTCGCTCATGACTGCCAATTCAAATTAAAAACAACAGCTATTTGTTAAGTATTTACAAATATTTTCACATACTATTATTCCATGGGTTATTAGGCGGTCGTGTGTCTAAATATTGAGCTATTCATTTAGTTTTTCTGCAAAAAAATGACTTCTATGCTCGACTCGTATAGATTGGCGTGCAAGCGATCTTCAACGAGAAAGTGGGTGCAAATTGATGTCATCTCAGCTCACTCACTTTACTCAATGAGGTTATCCTCATTTTTTATTTGCTCTTTGAACTTCTATGATGACATTATCTCACCATGCTAAGTATTAAGGAAAAAACATGGGAAACTTTTTTTTCCCGAGAACATCCTTAATGTCCGTTTTGTAGTGAGAGGGCCTATTCTCCCAACATTTGAAGACAGAAGGAAGACGACGAGGAATAATTTGCAAGCACCCAGAATATCCACTATTTTCCATGTCCTCATCATGGAAATAAAGTGAGCATATGACAGTGTGTTTCTTCACCTTTTGTCATGTACTCTGTACCTGGAAATCTGAGCTCTCATGGAGTTTAATTTGGTGTAGCCATGCTTTTTTAGTCTCCTTTGACTTTGTAATTTTATGATACATGATGTTCCTTTGGTGAATCAGATCGAAGACCTCACCATAAGAGGTGCACAAAGGCATGGCACAATTATGATGATTTGACCCTGAAATACATCCAAATGTAATTAATAACAATTTTTTTATTATTAAAATATAATCGTAAGACTCTTTAGAGTGTTTGTCATACCTTTTTTTGGACGTTGTCTTCCATGGGAGAACCTATGCAGTAAGACTTTTGAATTCACGTCACATGGTAAACTGTCAAAACAAAGTTGCTCACAACAGCAATTTCATGTTCTAATGTAAGTGAAAATACTGTTTATACTGTTCAAAACTCATTCAAATTCAGTTTTCATCATCAGAGTCAAGGATGAATGCACATCTTCTCTTCTTTGTTGGTTCTTTTTGTTCGTTGGCAAAGTAGTTGAATGTGCAACCAGTGTAGGTCTTACCTGTTGCTGGGCTTGAAATGGCGCCATGGCTCTCAGATCACAAAACATCGGATTGAAGTGTGCTGTAGAAGCAGAAAGGGTTTTGATCCAGGGTTCAAGTTTGGTTAAAACTGACTTTGATGATGTGGAAAGGAGCTCAAGGTAGAATAATTCTGTAAAGTAGTGACATCAGCTGCAACTTGGGGGACGTTCTGTGAGATTGGATGTAATGGCTGTTGTGTCGCCCAGAAGCTCCAAGGGAACGCTAAGTGTCAACCAGAATTGATTGGGGGTCCAGTCATCCGATGATTCAGGTTTAATCAATGTGAACTCTCCACTCCATCGTCTCTTACAATTTGGTGAAAACTATAACACATAAGAACTATTATAACTAAAAGGAAGCAATAACTTTAACTGAACAAGATAGAAATAGAATGAATAAAAATACACCTACATTTGATCTGCTATATAGGCCTTGTAATCTAATAAAATATAGTCAGTAACTTGTGATAACGACGAAAACTCCTACAGAAACTCCACAATAACTACGAACTAAAAAGGACGCTAAAGTATCATATATCTTGAGGTCACAATGCGATTTGATTAGTAGTTTCTATTTACACAGTAAATAAGGTCAATCAATGGTCTATTTCTGTCATGAATAGAACTAAGTATCTATCTTGGTAACTGAAAGGTAAACAGCGATTTAGGGATTAACTATCTACGAATTAATTATGTAAACACTCAACATGACAATGGCATTCTTTGTTGTTCAGTACTTGTACTACTGGTAGTACTGGATTTTTGAGCATATTCACTGATAGCATGAGATATTTCCCTTCTTTGGAATTCATCACCTTCATGGTAGTCATATAATGAAGATTCACAACGTGGATGACCAGTTTTCCTTAGTTTAGAGACGAACGTTTCCCTCATGATGTGGTTTATCTTTCTGTCAGTTGTCAAGCATGCTGCCATGGTCTTAAGTATTTTTCCAATAGTATTTTCACCCATTCTAACTGAGTTCCAAATGTCAGATGTTTTTGGACACTGTATGATGCCAAGATAGAGGGGCTGTTGTCCTTCATGCCGACCGGTAGTTTTTTGACAGCCAAAGTTTGAAGAGTCTTACAGGATCTTTCTTTCTCTCCTCCATTGGTGCTCACATTATTTGCCTAGATGTTCTGTGACCACTACTTCTAGTGTTTGTTGGGTTTTCTTCAAATTCTACTGATGCATTGACATCTTCATGGTTTCTAATGCAAAAGTCAAGTTCTTAAAATTGATGTTAGTTAACACCCTGCCGTTGGTGTCTCCGAGCTCTCCTTTGGACCACAGTGTGGCTTCTTCATCTGGATTTAAAGGCTGGGACTTGTTTGGCGTTTGGCCTTTTCCTTGTTGGCATAATGTGATGGCTTTTGCGTTGAGAATCTGCTGTAAATTGTGAAATTTGTGTCCTCGTACAGTGCTGACTGGATAGTCATTCTCTTTGAAATGGTGTTCAACTACGCTTTGCATAATTTTCAGACTCCTGTTTGTAATAATCACCATCTTTGCGCTTAACTTCAGCATAAAATTGCCCTAGTACCATTGAGCTCTGCACCATCTTTGGCAATTTCAAGATGACGGGACTGTCTCCAGTTGCTAAAGACAGCATATGGCCTACTCAGTTCGCAGATATAGGTTTTTCATGTCACAGGCAGTTTTCCAGATAGGGAATTATCATGTCTCAGGCAGTTTCCAAGTATGGGTTTATTATGTCCCAGGTAGTTCCCTGAAAAATAGACCCATCTTTGGGAACTAAGGTGGTTCACAAACAGCTTGTTAAATTACAAATTTCATGTTTTTTTAATTCATGTACATAGCAACACATGAGGCTGAATACAAATTAATAAGTTTGCATAACTTATACTATATTGTATATGAGCTAGAGTACAAAACAGCACAAGTGTGAAATCCTTGTTATGCTAAATTGAACTATTAAAATTACAACTTTCACTATAGCACAACAGTAACAGTAAAGATAATTAAACATAACATCTGTTATAATGATGATGATGATGAACTTTATTATTCCCAAAATCCCAAATTTCTAATAAGTACAAACCTTATGGTGTTTAAGTGCCTGTTTATCAAAAACAAAAACTAACAAAACTCTTTAAACATATCTCAAATTTTGATAATTATGTCAAATATATTACTATGAAAACAGGTAGAGTGCCAATACTACCATTTGAAATTTGAGTCTGCGGGAGGCAGTTCTTGACTGTGTATTTTTGCATGTTGAAATGTTAGACTTTTCTACTTGTGTCATCTTTTAAAGAGTCACGTGATCAAAAACAGCCTCCCGTGGGCTCGAATTTCCAATAGTAGAATTGAAACTCTACCTGTTTTGGTAGTGTATTAGCCCTTTCTAAAAAATATCTACAAGTCAATCTCTTTCAGAACATTGAAATCAGATTCTTTAAAGTCTCCTGTCACTTCTTCATTTACCAGTTTAACATACTTCAAGTTAATCAGTTTTAGTGCAGTAACCTCCATTATTTCAACATAGGTCAATGTAGTAAGATGACCCAGGACCCTTTTGACAACAGTATTTTAACTGATAGGTTATCCTGTATAAATATTCGATTATTATTATTATTATTATGTTTGGGTGGAGCCTTGTTGTGGTGGTACTCTGCTTGCGATTGTTTTGATGCTTCTTCACTAGCTTTGCCTTGGCTTTCATCTTCATCGTCACTATACAAGTCTGTGCTAGTGGTAGTGTTCCCATCATCAGTTTCTTCCTGTATAATTGAATATATTTGTACATTATTACATGTACATGAATAAATATCATAGAATTATGGAAACTTCCATACACTCATCTAGTTTTGATGCAAATATTAGCCTAACACTAGCACCTTACTACTTTTTGGCTATTACTCGTGCCCACGCCATAGTTGAGGTATAAACTGCAAATGTTTTTTCTTCTGATTTTCTCTCGAGAAAAGGCCATTCTTGCACAATTGGTCACATGATGCAGGTCCTGATTGGTTAAGAGCATAAGAAACAATGCCCTTCATTCATCACCTTTAAGTCAGTGCGAACTCTTCGTAGTGAAAGCCAGTGAGGAACTTTAGGAATGCAAGATGGCTGACCACCCAAAAAATAGCTTTCAGAGACAGACTCTTCCAGCAGTAAAACAATGTAAATTTGAGCTTTTAATTCTAAAATTAAACGAGACTTACCTGTAAGTCGATGTTTGATTGGGATTCTATCTTGTCATCAGTCAGGAATGAAGGAGTAACATGAGAAGCACGCGTGCTTGCTTGTCTAGCCATTTTTTAAAACATTGCCAGCTTGCACTCACACAGGAACGAAGGAGAGGGAGGGTAAACCACACACCAGATAAGAGAGGGCATGAGATGATCTTCCCTATTACACTTGCGACTTCTCTGACACTTGGGGCTTCTGAATTAGACAAGGACTCACACAATGATTTGAGCGAGAGCGCTTTCTCGGGAGTAAGCCTGATAGTCATGTCTGCTGAGTTGATGACAAATCCTAATAGGATTAATTGTTGTGAGGGAACAAAAACTGATTTGATTGGATGAACAATGAAGCCCAGTTTGTCAAACAGCATGAACGTATCAATAACGTTATGCACACATTGATCGTAGGTTCTACCTTGAAGAAGTAAATCATCAATGTAGCTAGCCACAATATGCCCTGATTTGTGGAGCGTGGCTAGCGGGGGCTTCAAAAGTTTGGTAAACATTCTAGGGCACGAGGATAGGCCATTGTGTAAACAAGTAAACTGATAAAGAATATTATTCCAACAGAAACGAAGATATTTGCGATATGCTTTCGCAACTGCTACCGAATAATACGCGTCTTTGAGATCGAGGAAGGCCATGTGACAGTTCTTTTCTACGAGTTTTAAGATAGACTGTAAAGTGTCCATTTTAAAGTGGTGATATGTGACAAATTGATTGAGACCCTTGAGGTTTAAGATCAGCTGATGGCTACCATCTTTCTTAGGACAAATGAATATACTAGATATAACTTCATCATTATAGTTTTGAGTCTCTTCAATTATTCCTTTCAATAGCAACTTAGATATTTCCCCATCGATCACATCGACCTCGTCAGGGGAGAAGTCAGAACATAATCTACGAGTATTGTAAGGCGGTGAATCAAACTCAATAGAGGCACTGCCCACAGTAGACAGGATGTCTTTGTCAGATGTAATGGCTTGCCAATCACTGAATGCGGTTTTGATGCAACCCGCTCTAAAGTGATTACATCTGTCAGTAAGATATGTTTCCAGACTATTAATAACTGATGGAAAACGACTTACCGCGTTTTTGATTTCGTTTAGTGATTGGATTACTTCTTGTCGGGTTTGGGTTTGTATGGCGTTTTTTTCTGGCCCTTCCCTAAAAAATGGTTCTTGCCATCGAGGTTTTGGTATTTGTTGCATCTGTTTTTATCGTGGCGATGATAGCCACGACCGTCAGAGCGGGATGCTGTACCATCTTTCGATGTCCCGATTTTTCTGCCAATGGTATTTGTTTCCTCGGCATCCCTTACTTGTTTGGCAAGGTCATCGCCAAACAAGAGCTCAGAGTGGCCTTTCTCATTGGGTTGGCTACATAGAGTAGCATACTCCGCTTTTAGGGAAGATTTGATCTGATCCCTTCTTAGGCGCGAAAGGTCACCCGCCGCGTGGCCAAGTAGAACGATGGCGTCGATATTGTTAGACAACATGTCCTTGCTTTTTTCGTTTGTGTCCCCAACTAAGTGGTTAGCAGACTTGAGTAGAGCAAAGGTTGCCTTTTGTATTGCCTGTTGGACATTACCAAGGCGGAGATCAGTCTTCCTTTTGAAATTGTCCATTTGACCCCACACCTCGTGGTTTACTTTGGCCACACTGATCTCTGGGCAATTCTCCGGTTTGCTATATTTAGCGAGAATCGGTATTTAGCTTTTCCCCTGAAAGGGGTTATATCCCATCACTTACTTGCTATGTTAGCAAGGTTTTGACTCACTTTCGGACCAATGGGGTCCTTCTCATTAAACTCAGCCTAGAGGCTTTTGAGGAATTCATCGCCGTTTGCGGCCTCGCCATCGACCTCAGATGGTTTGTCTGGCTGGTCGACGAGCTCTCTGATATCTGCATCAGAGGCAGCGATGCTGAGTTCATCGTCCCCCTTTCTCTTTTTAGCAGGGTGCTCAGCCTCTTCCCCCTCGTCTTCCGAGTCGGGCTCCTGTAGTCGCAGTCGTCGATCTCTTCGAGCGCCTCCAAGAGGGTGCCCTTCTTCGACGATCTGCTGAAGGAGGGTGGCCATGTGGCTCATCGAGCTATTCATTTGAGTGAGCGTAGCACTCAAATCTGGGCCAGGTTGGCCAGTAAGAGTGGCAGGTTGCCTTGTCTGGTCAGGTTGACCTGTAGAAAGGCCAGGTTGGCCTGAAGGACTGCTAGTAGTACCGGTAATGGTAGAATAATCCATGAACAATTGGAAATAAGAATGTCGATCTGGAAGATCTGGTGAAAAAACAAACTGAGAGAACAAGAATTGAAATAGATATGATATGATAGAGATGTACTCACAAAACCAAGCTGGTTGTGAAGAATTTTTGTGGATAAACGGACCAAGAAGAAAATGTGTACTTCGGCTATGAAAGCGAGCGTACAATGGCTAGACAAGCAAGCGCGCGTGCTTCTCATGTTACTCCGTAGTGACGTATGACTGATGACAGGATAGAACTCAAGATTTACCTAGACACTTATAAGAGCTTCCGAATGGGCTGTTATTTTGAGCTTGATCTCCAATACTTTGACCAAATATCGAACTCTAAATGGAGTACTTATATTCCAAACTAGATTCTATTTGAACTGGCGAATTTGGTCACGTAATGACTTTTATTACTTGAGTTATACCGAAGTCCACTATAAGAGTGTTAGAATGGATAGCAATTTTGAACTAGATGTCCAAACCTACAACCAAAAAGCCGAGTTTGTTGATGAGAGGTAATGAGAAAAGTTTGGTGCAATATTTTAGTTTTTGATTTAATTTCCAATATACTTTGGCTCAAGCGACAGCTTCTCTGGCTCTTTGATTTCAAACCTGGCCTCCTTTCGACCTGCTTCACAGACTCGCAGGGAAAGAGACTCTCAGTATAACTTGCATGAGCAACTCGCCAATAAAATTAACAGGCACACATACAGACACAGTCAGTGCCAAGCACCATAGAATGTACGACTTTTCTATGTATTGTAGATGAAGCACAGAAAACATTAATTTTAACAAAGTATTCAACATTACATCTACATTTAAAACAAGATTTATATCCCTTGATCTGCAAATGTCTTTTAAATAAATGCACGCACACACACAAAAAATAGGACTTTTGTACATCTAGATACTGGGAGTTAACTTATGCTTGATGGTAGATCTATAGTCAGAGAAAGTTTGAAGAAAATCTATGAGAACATTTTTGAAGAAAACAACAACATTGGTCTTACCAATGTTGGTAAAGGAGGAATTGCATCACTTGGCGAATCTGAGATTGCTAACTTGGTAATTGTTCACCAGAATCCACTCTATCATCAAAGCTGCAGTGTTAAAAATGAATGGGGTGGCACAAAGACCAAAGGGTAGTGACAGATCAACGTAGCACTTTCCTTGCCAGTACATACCAAGCAAGTACCTATCAGGAGGGTGGACCGGGATGTTGTGATACACTGATTCTACATCAAACTTCGCCACTAGTGCCACTGGGCCCAGGCTAGCGATCATACAAATTATTTGGTCACCCTGACATACTGAAGAGTATACTCTTCTCGGTCAATGCCATCATTAACAATAGGCCCCTTATAGTTAAGGTCCACAATGAGCCTCCATTTTCAGGCTGGCCACGCTTTGGTATCACGGCAAAGCTGCTAATGTGCAAATCTTGTAGAGGAGGGGCGTCAAAAGGTTATTGATGACAGAATCCTTATTACTCTTGGACGATCTTAGGGTACTCAGCTTTTGTTGAAAGCCAATTTTAAAACCATTGCGAATCCCATTCAGGACATAAGCAACTTGAATTCGATTCGGGTGTGACAATAATTCCTGGCTAAACCATTCAACACAATGGGGTGTAATGTCAGACACCAGAGGGAGATTAAACTGAGCTAAAAGGGAGACAAACTAGCTATGAACAAGAAGTTTCTACCTCTAGACTGACTGAACAGAAATACAAGGGCATTGTTCACGCGCACTTTTACTGCGCAGGCTAGCGTGCTCGCTCAACTAAATCCAAGATGGCGGCGTAAAACAATATTTTCTTTGATAATTTCTTTTTTTCTTTTTTTGAAGAAAAAATTGTACACTTTCGAAAACGAAAACGGTGACCCCTAATTTTTTAAATCTTAAAGTAAGGAAATTCTCAAAGACTAAAACATATTTAAATTTAAAAAAAATCCAAACACAAATTTTTGCTAAAGCCTTTTTTCATTAAAATTTCACCCTACATAGTAGCGATCGCCGCGCGATTTGGATAGCAATGCACGGAAGAAAATGGCTCATAAAAAATCTAGATTGCTTTTAATTACCGTAATTTTTGATGATTTTTGTTTGAAATAGTCTAATCATGTTCTTAAAGAAGTTTTTTTCTGGTAAAAAGCTTTTATCAATCTTAAAAGACCACTGCTTTGTCTGGTGTACGCATTCGGTTTGTCTTCGATTTATTGTCATTTTTGTTGACTTAATAGCTCAGAAACGAAAATGGCGACCCCCCTTTTTTATTTGCTTTTTTAATTCAGCATACCATAAAGTGCTTTCATGCCAATTTTAAAGAAAATCTATACACAGGATCATTTGCCCGTGAACGTCCTTAAGACTGAATAAATATCTGGCATCGCAATAAGTAATCAAGGTTGCAACCCTTTTGCATTAGGCAGAAAGTGTTGATAGTTTTACCAACAAATTTGTCATCGACTACCGGCCAAACAAAAAAATTTTTGTGTTTCCTGTTGTATGAGAAAAATATTATGGTAGGTAGGTTGGATTTTTTTTCTTCTTTTTTTGTCTAAATACAGTTTAAAGACAAGACAAGTACACCCAAATCATATTATTAACAACTTGTTTCTTCTGTACAAAACCTCTCCCACCAGACATCAATATCTGGAATGCATCTATTGTTTTCTTAGTTGCATCAGCTACTCTGTCAGCTAGATCTTCTGACTGTTTGGAATTTTCCACCGGCACGCAATCGAATTCAATATATTTTACATTAAATGAATGCGCTAAGTCGCCAATACATAACCCTGGGCCAACATCAAACAGCTCGCTTGGTTTAGGATTTAAGCTCGTGCTTGCTTTAGCAATGAAACCACTCTTGTCACTTGAATTACTTGGATTATGGAATCTTTTAAATACTTCCTCACACAAAAGATGGTTTGGCAAAGCCAATAATTGCCTTTGTTCGTCTCCATGGGTGCATTTTTGGATTTTTAAAGCGAAAACACTGGAAGAGTTGCCAAAATTCTGACATGCCATGATTGCTCTCGAGTAGTGCTATCCCATGACTCCTTGCTGGAGAGTCTAAGTTAAGTGGGATTCCTGTGCTGAGTTTTTGGGCCATAAAAATGTTTTGAGTCGGCAGGGAAATTTTAATGGTCAGTCGCGCAACCGGAAACACAAATATTTTTTTGTTTGGCCTTAATACATGTTCCTGTAACCTTGATCTAGAGTACGGCTTAAGTCACAAAGTAATGTAAAAATCACAAATGGCCTGCAATGCACTGAAACAATCATTAGGACATTACAAATCAGTTATTTAGCCTGTTTGTCTTTATATATATTATGTATTCATGCGAGTGATTTTCATTAGACTAGCCCAAGAACAGGAAACATAGACGTGAACAAATCGTGAGGGCAAAAACAATAGCTAACAATAGAAAGAAGTCATTTCTGAAAGAACTATGCTTTAAGCACTTGCGATTTCCAGCAACTCAGCAAAATTGGACTTGGACTCTTGGACTCCAATTAGTACTCTTTAGCAGAACTCAGGCAATCAATCGAGTGATGGCGGCCAAAACAAGACAACTTGTGTGAATATTGACAGGCAGTATAGTGAGATGAACACTGCCCACAATTCCATTAACGACATATCGTGTCACTATTGGTCGATCCCTTGTGTTCAGAGTTTTCAACCAATATAGCACTGAGATATAGCATGTGACACAGATCCCTGGGTGTGGTGACTGAATAGCTGGCTGTTAATCTTGGACCAATCTGTGAGTTTACTCGCTGCTGAGTGCTCCTGGAAGGCCTTATCGTACTCAAGCCAGGCCCGCACATAGAACTGGTGATAATTTTGCAGGATTAGTAGCTGGTAGAGTGAAAGGTCTTTCCAGCGTTTGGGAAAGTAGCATATAGCATAGGCTATGCAATAGCATAGGCTTTAAGTTTAGGATGTTGCATTTTGTCAGCATTCACAACCTCCCTTTGTTTTTCAAGTCTCTCTCTTTAGCGCATTTTTACTCATTGAGCCTCGTGTTGGCCAACTTTGACATGAAGTCTTTGTATAGACCAACAACGATTTCGGAATTTGTGGCCTCTTTGCAAGAAGGAAACGAAGCAACCAACAAGCGGAAGTCCACTTCAAGGAAGTATTTGATCCATGTTTGGCCTTAGTTACTTTCTTAGTTTTAACAGTCTCTTCTTTGTAGTTCGACTTTTCTTCTTCTTCATTGTTTACTTATGATTCTACTGAACCATCAGAGTTTTTGCTCTCAAATTCAGACTCACTAACTTTCTTCTTTGCTACTGGCAAACTACTGGCAAAAGAAGAAATATGAGCATTGGGTTTTCCAAATGTCAATGATGATTCTGTTGTTAGTGTAGCAGCACCTATTGAGAAACTCATCAAGCAAACCAAAGTTGATTTAGGGCTCAAGTCAAAATCTGGTCATCACTGCAATAAGCAAACTATTAAAGATTTCTCCCTTATCTTCGACCAGGTTCACAGGGAAAAGTGTTTAACTTCGAGCCTGGAAGGAAATATGCAGCATTCCCTACATTACAGAGAGAAATGTTTCAAGCCTTATCCCCAAAGAAGCTGCAGAAATGGATAAAGAGACACAGGAATCGATTGCACAGACAGAACCATCTTTACAAGCAAGTATGCCCAGTAAAATAATAACCATGCCCTGATAATATTTGGTTTTTCTATCATTCTAAAGAAAACAGTCATGGTATTATGAGAAACTAAACTAAACGCAAATCTTAATTGTCATTAATATTAACTTTCAGAGCTTTCATTAGCAAAATTTATTTAAAGTGCTTTTAATAATTAATAATCATTAAGTATTGAAATTCAAAGATCACATGTGCAAATGTATCACTATCCAGTGAAATCATCATTAATCTGAAATGACACTTGAAATGACACTGTGATCTTGTTATTTTGAAAGCTTGAGTGAAATTGTTAGTACTACTTGGTAAATACTAAAAAACCAATGTGCTTATAGTTTACTTCCAACCACTTTGCCATTTTTTCTATTGGTTAAAGACCATTTTACATTATCCAATCATGGATCAAAGCACTAGCAGTGAGCTAGCAAGTTTTAAAATGTGCAACTTACTCAAGTATGTACTGCAAGTAAAGAAGCTTGTTGCAAGTTCTTTGAGGAAAGGCCTTAAAGAAAATCACTACCATTTTTCTAACTACTCTTTGACAGCAACTTTAGATTGTTGAGACTATATAACACTTGAGTGTAATAATGTCTACACTGAATATTGTAAATAATTCTATGATTTTGTTGAACATATTAAAATCTACATGTAAATAATATATTTAATTTCACCAGGGACTCAGAGCAACAATTGTGTCGGTAAAAAGATATTTGCACTGTTCACACAGTCACCCCATTGAAAGATCTCTTTACCAGCAATAATGTTGCACAATTAAATTGAATTAAGTATTATGTAACCAGAGCAAGTAGCAAACTTCTCAAATACATGTAAATAGTGTGGAATTTCAGATAAAAATAGAAACAAATAAAAGCAACGACAAAACTAAAAACAGCTGATATATAAACAATGTAATATAAAGAAATTCCCAATACATATTCTGACATTTGCTGCTAGTTTTACCAAAGGTATGGGGATTTTTTGAGCATGCATGCCTAATGTTTCGATTTGTACAGTAAATATTCCTTATACTTGCATTGATAAATGATTGAAGATTATATAATATACTTACAGTTTAGTGAACTTATTGACAAAAATTCACTTAATCTGAATCATCACTTGTATCATTATCACACAGGCTTTCATTTTTATTTTATTTTATTTCATTTTATTAGCTTCGTCATTGCCGTTAGGAAATACAAATAAAGTTAAACTATTAATTGACAATGACATGGTTGACCACAACAGCGTTAGCCAATTACTGCGGACCCAGATATAAAAATCATTTACATACAACATTTAACTTGGTAACTAAGATTTCTGGCAGTATTACATTTCAAACAAATAGATTTAAATGTACATGAGTCTTCACAGTTATAAGTATTGTTGAGACATAAGACATAATATGACATTATTGTGGACTTGAAGGTGTTTAAGTTATTCATAGTTAACTTTAGGTCTTCTGCTAAAATGTTCCAAATACGGCAACCTCTGACAAGGAATGATCTTTGGTAAGTGGATGTTTTGCATCTTTGTACTATGTACGTTGGTGCAATCCCTGTCGATGCTCGCGTTGGTCTTGATGATGTACGAACAATGGGAAGAACAGATGGTTTCAAGTTGACAATATTGTGAGTAACCTTGAAGAAAAATACCATGTCCAGATATTCATGCCAGTAACATAATGGAATCATTGATAGAGATAATAGTCTGGAGTTGTAGTCCAAATCTGTAGAGAATGGCAACTTTCAATTACAGAAGAAAAATAAAAGTCCTCATCACAATCCAACATTTTCACACTTGTTGCCTCAGTTATATCTCTAAACATGTCATCGACAACACTTAACACTTTTGTGGCGACCCTTTCATCTAGAATGGGAAAGTTTTCCATAATATATTGTGCTGTAAAAACGTTTCCCAAGTTCTCTGCCAACTATGTAATGACACTGTCACTTAGCATATTTTCAAAGAACTTTGTTCCAAGAACTGATGTTGTTCCCCTCTAACATCCTTTAAAACAGATACAAATGTCTCTTTGTCTTCCTCTGTAAACTGGCGAGTAAGAGTTTCTTTGACTGCCATCACAATAGGCAGATTGTTTATATAATTATTTTGGACATGCACCACATTTACATGTTAGTGAGCAAATGTCACAACACCTGTGAAGACATATTTTTCCTTGTTTTTGTTTTGTTTTTTGTTTTGTTTAAAATACTGAAGTATTTGCAGTCATCTGCATTCTTCCTTGTTTCTGACAAAATGGTGCATTTTGTCATCCCAATGATGTAGATGTTAATTTCTGTAATATAAAACAGCACAGACATCTGTACTATCTCGTCTTCCTCTTCCTACAGCCTGGACATAAGACTCCATGTCTTGTGGTACACCGAAATGGATGACTCTTCTGATGTTTGGGATATCTACACCCATCCCAAATGCACTGGTGGCTACCATGACTCTTATCTTGTCATCTACTTGAGTAAAGCCTGCCAGGACATTATTCTTAATTCTTTCTGGGGTTCTGGCATGAAACATGGCGACACTGGAAGTGTTAGGTAAATGCTCCTCAAAAATTTCATAAAGGCCTCCACACTCTTTAAATGATGAACAAAAAATGACAGTTTTTAGAGTTTGTTCATAGTTGTCTCTTATATCCTTAACTAACCAGGCAAATTAGTTTTGTCTTTCTCTGGCTGCCCAACAGCAAATTTGATTTTCTCTTTTTGGGAGAGAGAGAAATCACTTTTGTCTTTATTCATATGTAGCATTCTAATGATCTTTCTTCTCGTCTTTTGAATTGCTGTAGTGGTTAGATATAAAATTGGCATCTTGACAACAGCCCATATATTTCCACGAGAATAGGGGTTTCTCTTTTGCTGTAGTTTCCCTGCAAGATTAAAGTAAGGTGAGTCAATAAGCTTTTTATCTTTTGCATACCAGTTAAAAACAGTGAAATTCGTCCACTACTACAACAAGGAAACGATCATCATGTTTCTGCAAAACGTCTATGTTTCTCCATCCTTTCAGGGGATGTGAAGATTTCGATGTTTAGATCTCGAAAAAGATTTGATATCTGTAAATATTTGTACTTTGTTGATCCTGAACATGTTTGTATTGAGGAAGAAGAACACGATGTTTTGTACAAAATTTGCAATGTCACAACTGAAATTTCAAATAAATTCATAACATAAAATTTTTCAAAATTCATATTTTTCATATTTGGGCTATCAGGGACATCTGGCCTTCATATATACCTATTTACACAAACATTGACCCTTCAAAACATAGAAGCTGAGACTGCAATGAACATTGGGGTAAGGATTAAATCCAATTTTGTAATTCACGTTTTCAATATCATTCAATTTTATATATTTATCAATTTTATTCAAATATATTATTTTGTATATACATGCAATTCAGCCCTTAGGCTGCGAGTATTTTTTCAATAAACATACATATCTATCTAAAATCGATAAAAATTGGAAGCTGATTATTCCTATCTAAAGATGAATGCAATTAAATAACTAGCTACTGCCCAACAATCTGCATTTCAAGCTCATTTTCGAAGAGAAATTTTGATATAAAGCCTAAAAGAACAATAAATGATGTCATTTACTCACAACTTAAATACTAAAATGCTTGACAATTTCTATTAGTCTCATTTGAATGTAAAGAAAATGTTGCTTTTCGTAATTATTGAGAAGTTTCACGTCATTTCCTATTTTAATTTTTTTTTCATCCACTTACAACTTTAATTTGTGTAATTTGTTATTTTACCTTAATCCTAGAGTGCATTAAAACAAAACTAGCTGACCTATGACATGTTACACAGGAATATATGAGTTGTACATGTTGTTTTGGTCATCTTTTCCCCCACTGCGCCCTTTTAACAATGTTCACTCCAGCAGTGAATCTGTATTCCCTTGTTTGGTTGACCCATATCCTTCTCAAATTATTAATGTTCAAACAAACAGTAGACTGTGTAGGGCAAGTTTAAGCTGTGGGTTTTTTTCTATCCCACAATACACCATGATGTACCATTGTCCACCTTGGAACACTTCAAATTTTATGGCATTACAGTCACAAATATTGTTTTGTTCTAACATTCACATTCTCCTTGTTTACAATTAGTTCATAACATTATTCCAAGCTGTCTTGATACCCCTGCTCCCAGTGGGATCCCACTATCGTGAAACACTGAATGTAGTTTGTGTTGTTTTCATCATCTGTTTCATCGGTTGTTATCATATTTGTCCAGCAGTCTGTCACATTCTTCTACTAGTTCTTCCTTGCTTTCAAAATGAAATCCATCGAGATCAACTAAGAGATCATCAGTGTTGCTTCCGATTAAGCTGTGCACATTCACTTTGGTGATCTGGATAGTACGTGATATCATGGCGTCAGCATTGTCAAACACTGTTTTGGCATTGTCTGCATTCCAAGTTCTTCTAGTCCTGGCAGTAGATCTAATATGATGTTTCTGTGGAGTTGGAGGTGTTGTGTTCGTATTGTTGTCTCTAAATATTGAAAGTTCATCTACTGCAGGACGCTCAGGTTTAGCTGAACAGTGGGAACAGTGATGTACTGAACTTGGCTACTAGTACTTGGTACACTTCCAGGACAAGTTTCAAAGGTGACACTGGTTTGATTTTTTTGCTAGTGTTACTGAGGTTTTGTCAATTCTTAATAGATGTTCAAATGGTGTGTCTAACAAAACACTTGCTTTGCTCACCTTGTTTGCAATTTGTCAACACTAGCTTGGGCATTTGTAGCTGTAGAGGTATTCGGCATGCCTGGTGGTAATTCGTCAAAGCTTGTAAAGAGGCTTGTAAACTGTCTATGATCACAGTATAATTATATCAGATGATTTATCTTGTCTAGCCACTTAAAACTTGAACGAGAATTAATACTTGTACCACTTGTACTTTCGATCCATAATCAAAACTAAACACTAGAGTAACAACTCTGAACTAAAGTATCTAGTTATGGGACATTCCATTTCAGGGCAGATTTTTACAGGGTATGACTAACAGCTAAAATAATGACACAAACCTCAGGCAGGTAACTAATAATAGACTGGCAGTACTAAGCTTTTTTACTATCTCCTTAAACTATGTCTGTTGTGATTGTGCTAATCCACTTAGCTAACTTAATGTTAAAGTGACTTTGCCTAGCAACAGTCACAGGTATGAGATAATTTAAGGAGGTGGAGTTTAGGCTGGGAAGCTGGAATGGTTCTGAAAATGAAAGAAAAAGTTTGGCAAAGATTTATCAAGAATATGTCATTTCCAAGTTACTACTGTGACACACGTTCCACTGCAAGGAGAAGTCTTGACAACCCGAGTTAGGTTTAGTCCTCAGGGCTGTAGAAAGGGGAAGGGCAAGGGCAATAGCTCGCCCCCCAATAATTTTTCCACTGCTTTTGGCTGATATTTAAAATGTCGTATATATAACACATGGCTACAAAATTCAGTGAAAAAGATACATTATTACAGTGCTCAGCGACTTGAAATCCTGAGAGCCTCCCAAATAACTTAGGGCCATACCCTGGTCCCTCCAGATTTCTTTGAATGGAACAGCTGGGTCGCTAGAATTTGAGAGATAAAAAGTAATAAGTCTGAAATTTATAATCTTTTCCTCTTGTATAAGTTCTAAAATCATTGAACAGGGCCGGTTAAATTACTTTTTTTCCATATTTAAAAGCATAAAAAAGTCACATGATCTAAGCGATTGATTGGAATGGTCATGAGAGTTAACTGGGAATGTCTTGAAGTTTTTGACTCGAGAGTAGTGCATTGTCCACTCACTTGACCATTCAACAGGTTTCCTTGCTTGCAATACATGTTTACAGCAGTGATTGAATTTTGAAGTGTATATATTTATAAATTTTTTCTTCAATGTCCTACAGACAAAAAAGCTAGAGAACAGCACTGGTACAGTTGCTTGCTTAGTGTATCTGAAACGAGATATTGTTTGCTTTGAAGGTATATAAATATAAAATATTCATAAAAATACAACAGTGAACTGAATCAAGCTGCAAAGTAGTAGGGTGATTTTCCTCTGGCTGTGAACGAATTGGCAAACTATCAACTTATAGTTTCATTAAATCGCATTGTAGGCCACATGCATTGTCGTATATAACAATCGGTGGTGCTATGTAAAATAAGAAAGAATAGAATTAATATAAAGATGGTGCTCAGTGTGTATAGGTTCAACAGTAATGGAGTCCAACCTGTTGCAAATCTTGTTTTCAGAATGGAAAATACTGTCTCTGGAGATTCCATCTGCAGCATCACTTGAAAACTATAGCAGCAGGGGCGGATCTAGGATTTTTGAGAGGGGGGTGACTGAGATACCAAAACCACGAATGTATTTTGAATATTCACGAAGCGCAAAGGGGTTCACGTGATCAGTCACTGGTTTAAAATAACAGATAAAATATCTACAATCGTCATAACTGACCTTAAAAGAGAGAAGAAGCTGACATTCTTCGTGGATGTATCATCACGAATTGCTTGCAAATTTCCTTGGTATTCAAGGGCACCACACGACCATTCATTGCCAAAACGGCTAAATTGCCAAGCCTTTCAGTAGACATTGTGCTCCGAAGCCATGTGTGCACTCTTCTTACGCATGAAAATGACCTTTCTGCTTCTGTACTCCCCATGGGTAAAATCGTAAGAATGTTTAGAAGCTCCCTCACATTTGGAAAAAATGTCTCATCTGCTTTATTCGTCAGTAGAGAGGTTACACTCTGGGAAAGTGCTGGTTTTGGCTGTTTTCTCCAAAAGTTATACCATCGAATCAATTCACTTTCGAAACTTGCTGAGATTGGCATTAGATGACCCCATTTTGCGAGAAGAGTTTGACTTAGGTTTACGACCTCTTCCGTCGTCTTGTCAATGATTACTTCTGGTACAAGAGCACATAACTCATAGTGTGATCTCTTCTCCTCGCTAAAACGGCACTTTATTTCCTCGCAGACAATATCGAGGAAAGGAATAACAACAGTTCGCTTCCAGTATTCCGCTGCAGTATCGGCGGGACAGTTGTTTCGGTTTCTTTGTGTGCTGGTCACCCTTGGAAACTGTTCTGTTGACCCTACCAAATCTGCCAATGCTTGGACGTTCGCATATATACACTGAAACCACGTGTCGACTTCACTATGGATTTCAGCATAGGAACTTGCTACTTCATCAATTCTACTAAAACCTAGGTACACTTCCATCAGTCTTCCTTGTAGAGCTTTAACTAGTGGTCGCATTGGTTCAAGTACCTCTTTGGCGCATATGAAACTGACTATGTGTCCAAAGTTCACAAACGTATGTCGTAAGCCATTTGCTTTGGTTTTAGTGTTCCTGTCCCAGTTCCAGTTGTCACCCTCTGGATAGAACCTCTCGTCGTCAGTTGGAAGGCAAATTTCATTCAGGGCAATGACAATAAACTCATAAAGAGAATAGAGGGTTTCGAAGGTATCATGCCTAGCAACCCATCGAGTCTTGCATAAGTCTTTAAGTCTGCGCTTTCGATTTTCAGGCGCTAGTGCATCGATGACTGTGTTAAGAAAATTTTGCCGTTTCGGCGAATTGTCAAAAAATTTAAAGAGTTCATGACATGAATCCATCATGTTTTGTATCGGAGAGATCTTGCATGCATGGCATATTACTAAGTTTAAAGAATGCAAACAGCATCCCTGATAGCCTGCATCTGGAGCGTGTTTTGAAATCTCAGACTGAACACCAACTTTGTCTGAACTCATCGATGCGGTTGTATCGTAGGCTTGACCGCGGCATTGGCTTATGTCGATAGCATTGTCTGTTAATGATTCCAAGATGGCGGCAGAAATGGCTACTCCAGTGGTACGTTCTAAATGTCGAACATCCAAAAGACATTCGCATTTCTTTGGTTCGGAAGGATCTCTAATATCAAGAAAACGCAGGCAAACTGCCAGCACTTCTCTTCCTTGAGTCGTAGTCTCGTCGGCTATTAAAGAAAAATGTGGTGTTTTCTCCAAGCACTTGCGAACATCATTTCGAACTAAATCAGCTGCTATTTTGATTATGTCATTTTGAATGTTCTTACTTGTGTAACGAGCATTCTTAGGTCCATTGATGAGGTGGTCTTTGAGATCTGGATTGCATTCAGCCATAAGACGAACCAATGCAACAAAATTCCCTTCATTCTTCTCAGCATCTATATCAAACTGAACACTGTCATCTCTATGACCACGGAGAGAAATTTGTTGTTTTGCACAAAAAAGAACAGCATTAACTACGTGGGGCAAAATGCTTCTATTTTTTTCAATATTTTCAATGGAGGCATGATTAATCTGAGTGTCGATCCGTAGACCTACATTTTCTGCTTGTGCACGAGCAATTGAAGCATGTTCCATACTTTTCTTGTGGTAGTTATTTGCTTCATGACTATCAAAGCACTCCTTGGATTTGACATATTTTCTGAACGGGCTATTTACAAAAGATTCAAAATTTTTCTTTTCTTGATTGCTTAAAAACCACACACAAGAGACACCAACCACCTTCAAATTCTGTTTCTTTACTGTAGACCAACCACCTGCGCTGCTCAAGCCACTTCAACTGGAAAGATAACTTTCTCGAGCCAATACACTGTTTGTGTAAAATAGTAGAATGATCTGGTTTCCAGCAGGTTTGAATGATTCGAATCTTTTCAGCGTTATTTAAATCAGATTTGTGTAAAACATGACAGACGTCGTGGGGTGACACACTTGTGTACGTGGGGTTATAACTTCTTGGTTCTTTTTCTGTATCCCCTGATGGGAACAAAAAACTAGTTTTAGTTAACGATCAGGAAAAAAAATAACCAAAAAGTTATCAGATGAGATGGCTTATTTTATAGATTATGGAAGCTTTTGCGGAGATCTCCTTTAATCTGAGTACCAATAGTACAACACCCTTAAATGTTTTTAAGTTTCATTCTTAAAAATAAAATTATGAAATATACACTTTAATAGCCAACTTATTATTAACTTTATTGCAGTTTAATTAACAAAACTTACATAAAAGTTATGCTAACATCGTAATCTGATGCCAGACTTCTGAAAGCTTCTTTTTCAAGTATGTATTTAGAGACTTGTATAAAAAGGAGGGCTGGCTCAAGGTAGTTAAGGCCTGGGCTAGTGGCTAAATTGGGCGAAATATGTTTTTTTGTGCTGTAGCACGAATTTTAAACCAGAAATATATGATATTCGTCACAACGTTAGATATTCATAAAACGATGAGCCTTAAGTGCTAAGTTTGTGATTTGAGCGGTCACGTGACCAGTTAGGTCGTTTATTGTAACAAAATGTTTGAAAATTTTTCCGCACTCGAGTATTAGCGCAAAGAAAACGCAAATGCTTGAAACGTAGTTCTTTTAAGTGAGTCTATTCCATTTTGATTAGAGAACATGACTATCGATTTTCATTAAAGCGATTTTTAGCAAAACAGGTCATGTGACCAAAACTCAAAATAATACTTTGTTTAATATCTCCCAGCCAATTGTCAAAAGTCCATATGTCTACACAAAACTATTTAGGATTAAACCTTCTTTATGCATTAGAGGTGTTATTTCTGTTTTTTAAGTGAAATTGAATTGAGGATTCAAGAAAAACGAAGTTTCGTCGTAATTGGTCACGTGACTACCCTATATCCAAAAAACTAAGTTAAGGTTACTCAACTAGTTATTATTTAACATTGTGCCAAGTGAAATAAGTTTTGCATTGTTATATCTTATATAGCAGAACAAAAACTTTCCAAGGTCAAACAAGGTCAAACCCAGGCCTTAACTACCTTGAGGGAAAGTTAACAAATACATTTTCGGTACTCTCAAGGGAAAGAATTGCACCTGTCAAACCTAAACTTTGAAGTTTTGGCATATTGAAATGTGCAACATCATGTAACTTATCTGGCTGAATAACTAAACCGTACAAGGAAAGCATCTTAAGTTTATTTAAATGTTTTAAAGTTTCGATAACACTATTTGCTTCCAAACTTTCACAACTATCAAGAAATAGGTATTCTAAATTTGGACAGGCATTATTACCTAAAAAATCAACATCACATAATCCATGCTGCCAACTTAGATCTAGATATATTAGTTTGGAGGAATTCCCTAAATTACTGAACAGTTTTACTGATGAATACTGGATAGTTACATTTCGCATTGAAAAATATGTGAAAGATGTTGCATGTTTCATGATTGTTGCCATAGGTAGTTGATCAATATGGTCAATCATCCATTCATCAATCGGGACAATATTCCAGAGGCAATTTGTGTCGCAAATCCTCAACCATCTCATTGAAACACGGCAGAAGGAAGTCATAATTTCTTCAACTGAAGTGTAACTTAGGATCTTCACCAGAATTTCATCTGGTAGCACTATGAATAACCACAAACGAATTTTATTTTCTAGATACATATAATTTATATAACTAAAAATAATTATAAGTAATACCATGACCCTGAGGGATATTAGTGACATTTAATCACTAATATCCCGAAGAAGTCATGGTATTACTTTGTAATACCATGATCACCGAGGAAATAGACGAAAATATACTTCGCTGTTTGTTCATCCAAAACTTGAAAATATTATACAATTCTTTTACCAATTGTGCGTAGCGCTGTTCTCTGGGGACTTTCGAAAATAGATTGCTTTGTTATATACTTACAATGAACAAGTATTTATAGGTTGTTAATCAATTCGAAAGCTAAATGCTTTCTTTGTGTCGTTAGGCTCATGCGCAAAATAGAATGCATAGATCCCACACGCGTAAGAGTGTGCAGTGGTAAGAGGTATCGGTGGGTTAGAAAGTTATAGAGTTTCGGGACAGCGTGCAAAGTTGTCCCGATGGTCCTGATGATTGCGTTAAATGAGGGACAACCACTCATGAATAACATGAGGGACGATTAGTTCTAATCGTCCCTCATTAATTATGGATGAGGGACGATTAGTTCTAATCATCCCTCATTCATAATTAATGAGGGAATATTAGAACTAATTTTCCCTCTTTCTATTCATGAGGGAGGGATGTTAGCGATTAAACGTCCCTCCAAAAACAATGGATCCCGAGGTGATCATGGTATTACAATAATAATATTTATTTATTTATTTATTTATTTATTAGACTTTGCCCCCCTAGGGGCGGGTAACCCACAACGGTTTACCAATTACTGTGGGACCCCATAAACATGAAACAAACAAACAATTACATGACTGTACAAATTATGATATGATATGATAGACAGTTATTTTTCAAAAGCAGCATCGTATAGTTTCACTTAAAGTTCTGCACGTGTTACATTTTGGGCAGATAGACTTCCATGTGCGCGGATTATCAACATCATAGTTACTCGTGAGAGACGTTTTGTAGTAACCATACAGTATTTTCTTGAAGTTATGTAAGGTGATGTTGGGATCCTTTAATTCTTGTGGAAGTATGTTCCAGATTCTGCTAGTTCTTATAAAAAACGAATGTTGGTAAGTCACTGTTCGGGATTTCCTTATTTGGTAACACATGTTATCTCTGTAGTTTGATCTGGTTACTCTTGCTTGTACTTTAACTGGCGGTAGGACCTCATCAGACAGCTTGACTAGTCCATTTACAGCCTTGAAGAAAAAGACCAAATCCAAGAACTCATGCCAATATGTAAGTGGTAGTAGATCGGCGTCTAGAAGTCTCTCCTTATAACTTTTAGAGCAGATGAAAGGAAGATTTAGTATAAATTTCGTTCCACGTCTCTGGATGCGTTCGGTTCTCTGCATTAGGTCGATTGATTGAGGGCACCAGAGCTGGGTAGCGTAGCCTAAGGCAGGATGCACGATGGTAAGGTAGATGGTTCGACGTACACTATAACTCTTTATTTCTCTCGCACAACGTCGCGCGTAGCCAAGTAGCCTATTGGCCTTGGTGCATCGGTCTAATGTGTGCTTAGCCCACGTGAGGAGATCCAGACACCAAGATATCTTTCGCTGGACGTGGTCTCGAGAGCTTTACCATTCAAATTGTAAGTTGATTGTGTAGGATTTTTCTTTCTTGTTATTCGTTGGTATTTACACTTATCAGAGTTGAAATGAAGTCCAGACGTTGTAGACCATGATTGAAGATTGGACAGGTCCTCTTGAAGGGAGTTTACATCTAGGGTGGAGGCGATAGGTCTAAAGATCATGGTATCATCAGCAAATGTAGCGCACTTTGAATTTTTAACGGCATTTGGTAGGTCGTTCACATACAGCAAGAACAAAACCGGACCAAGAATTGAGCCCTGGGGGACTCCAGAAGTGACGCTTCTCTCGGCGGATGTTGCGCCAAGTACAGTAACTCTTTGCCTTCGATTACATAGGTAGGAATCAAACCATTTTAGAAGGTTGCCAGATATATTGAAACTACGCAACTTTTTAATCAACGCAGCATGATTAACTTTATCGAATGCCTTGGAATATCAAGATATATGGCATCCGTTTGTTTGTTTTGATCTAAGAGGGCACCAATATGATCAAGCACTTCGATAAGCTGCGTGGTACAGGACTTTCCAGGAATGAAACCATGCTGTGTGTGGTTGATTAAAGTCATCAGATGATCACGTAAGTTGTCAAGGATGCAACGTTCTAGGATCTTAGACACTATTGACAGGAGTGAAATTGGTCGATAGTTTTCAACATAAGATTTGTCTCCTTTTTTGTAAATAGGCACGATGTTTGCTAACTTCCACTCATCAGGGACAATACCAGAGCTGTAATACTCTTACTTTCAATGTTTGAGATAGGAGAGGTAGAAGTGCGATCATTTTTTCCCTCAGCATTCTGATCTGAAGTCCCAGGAGAACAATCTGATGTAGAGTTAAAACAATTTTGATATTTATACTTGTGTTATATATAAAGTATGAGCAGCTGATCTTTATGTGATTTCAACTTGCTTCTTTTATTTCGAAAATACGATTATCATTACGAAAATCATTACGTAGGCAGTTATTTACTTACTATCAAATAAGTTGTACAAATAAGTAGTTCGGTGTGCAAACGCGACGTTTATCAGACATACACAGGAAGCCCAAAAAGGCGGGAAAGCGAGAAAAGGCGGGAAAGTAGAAGAGGCGTGAAAACAGATTATGGGGCAGAAAGCCATGATGCCCGTTAAACAAGAGACAGCTTGAATGAAAAAATAAAATAAAATAAAACATGAAAAAAGCTCAAAAGCTAATGCCAAGATCAAAAATGAATATTTAACCGGCCAAAAAGGGGGTTGACTTATCACCCCTGTCACCACCCCTAAATCCGCCCCTGAGCAGATGTCTGAAAATACATCATTCCAATAAGGAAATTTAATTACAAAAAGTTCATACACTCTTTCATTTTACACATGCTCATTAAAAAAAACGCAGTTCCTGTTTTATATAGAGAAATATCACATACCATGCTTGCAATGCATTGTGACAATGCCTGGCAACAGACAGTGGTGGGCCTTTCCTAGCTTTCTACAAATGTGTCTCATGGTTCTATAATCTGCACTGTCGATTCCTATTTCTCTGATACATGGAAGTTTGGAAAACCAGTTGACTTTTGACACAAATTCATTGTTGGCAAGGAAGAGCTTATATAGAAGGATGAATATTAGTAGTCTGCATAGAGAAGTGGTCAGATTTTTCAAACAAGGTCTCAAGTGTTGGAATAAAAGATGGTAGGGACTGATTCTGGTGTGGTTGTTTTCAGGTTGTTGATGAGGTGAAACAAAAATGGGATTTTTCTTTGAATGGCTAACACTACATGGGATCTGTCACTCCTTTTGCTTTATCACAATAACTGTAAAATAATAACAGCAATGATATTTGACAATAATGATGATGATGATGATAATTGCTCAAACTCTGTTGTTGCCGTCGAACCGAGGTAGACCAAGAGCTTAGTTGGCTACTGCTACACAGTCCATACCACAATACTACTCAACATTTTACAATAACTTTAAACAAAATCATATTACAACCACAGCTATTAAAAAATGATGGCCGTTGGCTCAGTTAAGCTCATCCGCCCTTTGAAAGGTCTTGTTTTTAGTCCTGCCTTGGTGTCATGCCACCCTCCTCACCAACAAAGAAGCTGGTGGGGGACCCGGTTAGACTCTGACCACCCGTCCATGTGGCAGGTAGTACTGGGTTGCATGTTACCAGTAGCAGGCACCAGCCTGACCTGACTTTGAGAAATTTAAAAATGATGATTTTATTTCCTATTGTATTTCCTCTCAATTATGGATTATGAATCCCTACTGGCAAGGAGGCAAACCAGTTGGCTATTTACACCTCATTTATAACCATGGTCGAGAAGCTGAAGCTGAACTTGGCAAACCCACAATGAATTGAGCCCCAGCTAGTGGACAGAGCTTGGGCACAAACTCAGGCCACTGGAATAGAATACTCCAACCACTTGATATATGTGAGTGGTTGATAGTGTGTTGCGTGCCAATCTGTCAACATAGATCTTTAATTACCCTAAGACATTTACATGACCAGAGGTACATCATAGAATAACATGCATGTCAAAAGAACTGTGCTTGCTTCAACACTTTTACTTCAGCTAAAGTAATACAGATATCGGATATAGCAGAAGCGGATAACTTGCTTTTTAAATTTTGTGTGGACTTCGAAGTGATATATGGAAAAGCTCGCGTCTCACCCAATACTCATACAAAACAAATTTGGCAGAGTGCCTTTTCGACTGTGAACCAGCATACTCATTTTGGTGCTATAGTTAAGGAATATAAAACGTGTGCGCATGTCTCTGTTCTGTGATATAAACACGATGGAAGATGTAGAGCAAGAGAAAAGCAAGCTTAGGAACACGAGGCATAGCCGAGTGTTTCTCTTGCTTTTCGAGTGCTCTACATCTTCCAGAGTGTTTATATCGCAGAACAGAGACATAAGCGATCATTTTATATTAGAATCAGTCCCTACCATCTGAGATATTTTATATCTCATTTAGAAGAAGACGAAAAGGATGGTTTCTTCCACTGTTGAAAAATTTGCACACAAAGAAGATTTTTCTTCCCAAAGAGAAAGTCTTCCTCTTCTCCTTCTTCGTCTCCTTCTTTTTCTTCTTCTTCTCCTCCTCCTTCTTCCTCCTCTCCTTCTTCTTCATCTCCTTCTTCTTCGAACCCTTTGTATTGGCCATGCTCAGAAGGAAATTGCTTCCGTATGGCATTGTATGCACAGCAAGGCAGGGGAAGCCACTTCGAACATCCAATGTATTCTCAGACGAGGCGTGTAAACTGTGTGCATGATACTGATCGTAGAAACCTACATATTGATAAATTCTTGTTATTATTGTTCTAAGCAAGTAAGATGTAGAATATGTATGAATTATACAAACAAATGAAAAATTGCAGAGGTAAACCAAATAGTCGATACTCACTAGGCCTTTCCTGTCAGTCCTTGATCGTACAACAATGTGTATTGCTTGTTCTTTCGAGTCTTCAAGCCTATGGCTGCAATTTGTAGAACCCATTCATCAAGGCAACATGCTCGAAAGTCTGGGTGCAATGTAATGCAGACTGGTGGTTCTTCTTGACCGTCTGTAACTGACTCATTCTGCTCTACACATCATTCAATTTCGGAGCTGCAAAAACATTCTTCAGGCTTTGAGACTAGATCCAAAGAACAGCGCATACATTTGTGACTACAATGAAAGAAAGATGATCAGAAACCGACAAGAACAATAGCAATGAATGAACTAAAATATAACTCTCTGACATACCATGAACTAACTTCACTGTTCCCTTCGAAACGGTTTTGTAGCATTGCTCGTTCTTCTTCTTCTTCAACTTTGAGCTGAATAGCTCATTCTTCCTCAGTAGCCATGGGTTCTAAATCTTCATAATCGCAAAACAATCCAACATGCAGACTCAGATGTTAGCTCAGAATCTGACAAACTAACAGAAAAATAGGAGTTAGACGAAGAAGAAACCACACTATCAGACATATCCTCCATGTTTTACTGAAAGCGTCTTCGATTTGTGTTGAGTGAGTAGCAGACGCGTAGAAAAACGCTAATTTCGACATATTGTCATTGAAATACCGACACAAAAGTTTATAGTTATTTTTGTAAGAGCGTTTGAGGAGATTTAAGAGTTTTTCAAAATGCTAGGATTTTTTTAATAGTCCCCCTTTAATTGAAGTAGCGACTTCGTTGTGCAACACAGCTTTCTTGTTATGCCCAAAAACCTAACTTTTGACCAATAGTGGAGAAATGCTTATTAAGGATGTCCAGAACATCACAAGTTCCTTATACAACTTGCCTTTATTGATAAGAGCTGGGGCGTCTTGTTGAAATTTTGTTGGAATCACTTTCTTGATGGTATTCCACATCTGCACACTATCAGACTTAGACTCTTCAATCAAATTACAAAAATAATCAGAATTTAATCTGTTCTCTTTGCGGTTTGTTTTGGAGTCTTGCTTTGTTTTGTCTGTACGTGTAGCCAATTGCAAACATACATTGACAATAAATACACAAAGCATAGTGATCAAAGTCATGGAATTTCTTGGTGGTCAAATGGACATACCTGGCTTTTCAAGCAAAAGGTCCAGAGTTTGAGTCTCTTGCATGCATAAATCGCAACCACCTCAGGAAGCCGAACTGAGAAGCTATAAATTACAATAACTTGATGTTAATCCAATCCATGTTTTATATTTTTTATGATACAGTTGGTTGCTTTCTTAGTATCTGGTAGGCGATCCGCTATTGAGATGTCTTCATCGTTAATGGGAACATTTAAGCTTGAAAATAATTCCCCAACACATTGAGGTCTTCTGTCTGGTTTTGGAGTGGTGGTATTCCAACAATCTCCAAACAATCATGCCTTAAGTATTTCTCAATTTTATCAATTTTGCAATCTCTTTGATAGCCTTTGGTTTTTAAACTAGGATCAGCTCTCCTTGAGTCTGTATTGCTGTTTCCAAATGCTCAATTTGCTTTTTAGTTTGCTGTAGTGCAGTAGCAAATTTATCAAATGTTTGGGAAAGGAAGCTTTGGGATTTCTCGATGCTTGTAACTTGATCAGTCAAAGTACAAATGTTTTGCTTGAGTACATCCACTTGGACTTTGATTTCTGCTCTTCTTTCATGTTTTATCTTAAGGACGGAGCCCTCTAATGTGAAAGTAATTATTTTCTCTAAAATCTATATGGGTGTGAAAGAACCCATTGTAGGCTGTTAGAATCCAAGAAAAAAATTGGGGGTCACCACGCATTTTAATGAGTTATACGTCATCAAATGTTGCGGAAAATGCATTTTTGACGACCCAAAGAAAAAAAATTAAAAATCCTCTATACTTCCAATAAGTTTTAAACTTTTTTTTCCTGAAACACTCTAAGCATAATTCTCTGGTAGGGCAATACCATAAAACCGCGAAAACAAAGAAAATAATGTTTTTTTAAAAATATTTACTTGCTTTTAGGATGTTCTAGTCTATGATTGCTAAATATAATATGTGATATTTTTTATCATTCTTCAATTATAAATTTATAAAAAGCTTATATAATTCTAGATTTTTCTTTGGTTTATAATTTACAAAAGGAAAAAAGAGGGGTATCCAGGCGGTTTAAGAAGTTATTTACCGATAAACACATGAAATACGATGAAATCCCTAGCCCTCCATACAGAGTATAGACAGATTTCACAAAGCATTATGGGACATTTCCAAGATGGCGGCCAATAGGCAAATCTAGTCCTTGTGATCAAAACAGTGGTTTTTAAGTGAGTTTTATTCATCAATACTGAATTTAATTCTACTACTAGAACAGTCAAATGTTTTTTCTACAAGCAAGTAAGTTTTATTTATCCAAATATCGCAAAACTGCTTTGTTTTTACGATGTTTTTACTACGAAGGGCCATGTGCAGAACGCAGTGCGCGCTGACAATAGAGGGCTCCGTCCTTAAATAAGAATTTTTTTTCCCATAGGCTGTTGAGTGGTTTGATGTTCTCCTTGTCTTTCCCCGTCATATTGATATTGTCGTTAAGTGAGAGGGATGCAACTGGCGTCTGTATGCTTCGGTGGCCAGAGTGAAGATGGTAAGAAGTTTTACATAAAAGTTCACAAGGCTATCATAGTAACAATTTTTATGCTGGTGAGAAGTGCTCTTTTGAAGAGAAACATATGGGCTTGTATAATACTGACCTCACTAGAAGTGGGAAAGGATGGTTAGAAATGTGGGTCTTCCTAACTAGGGTATTTGACATATCACTTAAAAATGTGATGGGGAGCCCTGATCATTCCTGCGTAGAATGCATTGTGCCATTATTAAGCCATTATTCCATTTTCAGTTCCTCTGTCAGTTCTCAATAATTTTTGTTTTCCTCCATAATTCCTTTTTGACCTTGTATCAAATAAGTCCTCCTTCATGTTTTGATGTCAACAATGTCAACAATAGTTGACCACCAACTACTGTGGACAAAGTTACCAAGTTTTGGACCAAGTCCAATTAAGATGCCAACAGACTTGTGGGCATTTTCCAGTACCTCCTGGAAGGGATTTTCCATTTCAATGATCTTGGATAAATCTTCAGTTGGAAAAAGTTCCAGTCCATGTAAAGATTAGTAATCTTTTGTGCAAAGAAAAGGTGATCTTTTTTTACTGATAACAAGTGCTAGCATGGCTAGCTAATATGCATCTGTGTTGCAGAAATCCAGACAAAGTCCGATGCCTCACTGTGGAAACATGTACTTGGTGATCACAATGTACCTGATGTTTCGAGGAACATACCAGCTAAAACCACTGCAATGTGGCAACATAGACCACACTTCTTGTGCCAGCCTGAAGACCAGTGGCTAGCTAATATGCGTCTGTGTTGCAGAAATCCAGACAAAGTCCGATGCCTCACTGTGGAAACATGTACTTGGTGATCACAATGTACCTGATGTTTCGAGGAACATACCAGCTAAAACCACTGCAATGTGGCAACATAGACCACACTTCTTGTGCCAGCCTGAAGACCAGTGACCAAAGAAGCTACTGTACAAAATTATTTGGTAAAGTTTACAGCTTCAAAGTAAAAAAGTACTTCAAGTATATGTGGACCACGAATGGTAAGATATACCTCAGGGAATACGATGGTGCTCCAATACAAAGTTTTGCCACCAATGGACAATTCAGTGAATTCCAAGCTGACTACTAATTAATATAAACAGATTATCTACCCTTCATTATAAACAATGAATTTCAAAAATCTTAATAACTCAAAAGACCTATGATATTCTTCCTAACCCTGATACATTTGATGACAATGTGGACAATTTATTGATAATACTCTATTGCTCTGAAGCCCACCTGAACACACTTTGTGTGTCTAGTTTTTTACATAAAATTTCAATACATGTATAACTTTAAAGAAATATAGTTTTTATCAGTAAATGTAATTAATTAATGTACTCACCATCAATGTTGCTAAAAAAAGCAAGGCATAATTCCTTTTGACCTTGTATCAAGCATGTCCTCCTTCATGTTTTCATCAACAATGTCAACAATAGTTGACCACCAACTACTGTCGGCAAAGTTACCAAGTTTTGGACCTAGTCCAATAAAAATGCCAACAGATTTGTGGGCATTTTCCAGTGCCTCCTGGAAGTGATTTTCCATTTCAGTCATCGTGGATAGGGATTTATCCATACTTGGAAGACCACAGGGAATGACAGCTAGTCTTTTAAAAGTCTGAAATTGATAACAACAATCACTGAGATTATTCTTGATGAACATGTAGACCTTGGGAGAAGCCTGGAACGATCTTAAATATTGTCTTTGCCTTTCAAACGGGAGAAACCTGGAAGGATCTTAAATAGGCATGAGCTATCTTTACAAGTTTATAAAGGGCATGTTGCAGTGATGACAATTTACAGTGTTCATTTCACTTGAATATTTTCATGAATAGGTAAACATCATTTTCCTCTCCAGTCTACGTTACACAGTCTACAACTTCAGATTATCTGGATTAATTGCAATGATAGGTGTTGTCTTTGCCTTCAATTTCTTTCCACTTACAACTGAAAAGGAGACAAAATAAACAATATATGTACATTGTACAATACTTATTGACTGAGTGGATTTGCTGGTTAGTACAGCATTTTGTGTAAAAAAGGTAAATTACAAATCTTATAAGGTCAAAAAAATCTAGTTATTTTAGTATAAACATATGCAAGCAGGATATAGACCCACAACATCAATGGTAACAAGTATGGCATTCTTTGGTAGTGTTCCCATATCATTAATTTTTCTAAGGAAATCATTAGTATCTTTGACATATGATTTGATTTGTGGTACATGAGGTTTTAAATGAGCATCAACAAATTCAGAAATCTTCTCTGTAGGTGTATTACAACCTGATATAACTGGTCTCCCAGGGCAACCCTTCTTATGGATCTTCGGTAATAAATAAAATCTTCCTGCTTTTGCTCCACTGTTGACAGTTAAATACTTTAAATTACTCTCATCGATGTAGCCATCCTCGTATAACTTTTGTACTTTCGCATTCACTTTCTCTATCATTTCTTCAGTAGGGTCACAGTGTAGTGATATATATACATCTTTATCACTAAGTTGTCTCATACCTTCTTGTACATATTTGTCCTTATCCATGATGACCACCGCTGATCCTTTATCTGCTTCCTTAATGATGATGTCGTCATACTTCTTTAGATTGTTTAGTGCTTCTTGCTCCTCCTTGGTCATATTTCTGTTAATCTTAGGTGTAAAATCATGCGCCATTACTCTTTTCTCCACTTCACTGACATATGCTTCTAACGCAAACCGTCTATTATTCTCAGGACACCAATTGGATTTCGATTTAAATGATGGTACATTAGAAAAGTCCCCATTCACATCATCATCATTGTTGTTATAAAAAAATTCCTTCAATCTTATCTGTCTCACAAAGTCTTTTATATCCTTTCTTAATTGGTATTGGTCTACTTCCACTGGCGTAGGGCAAAACTTCAGTCCTTTAGATAACAACGACAACTCTGCTGGTGTTAATATTCTACTAGACAGATTAACTACTACCTGCAATCCTTGATCAAATAGCTGTTGTTTGTTGTCTGTATTAGAAGCTAATCCCATCCTCACAGTCTCGGCAACATTACCAGTTACTTGTTCCCTGTTATCTTCTGTTGTAACACCTCGCATTGGTAAATTAGGTGTCATAGGTTGTTCTCTTTCCAAATGTACATTATTTTCCATTTGTAGACTATCAGCTGAGAGTTCTATTAATAGTATTGGTGACTCCACCGGTAATGGGTTAATGTTACAAGGTTCATCTACAGTTAGATTTTCAATAGTTACTGTGCTGTATGAATTTCTGTTTATTGAGTTTACCTCTACTTTCTTCCTAATATCTTAATAATAATATCTTTATAATAAATGTTTCAATTTGGTCTTCTGTTGGTTGGAAATCATTAGCTGTGGCATAATTAATTTGATGCTTTTCCTCTTGATTGTAAGTAGATCTAAATTTGTTGAGCTTCCTTTTTCTTCTATCCATAAGCAACAATTTTTCTTATCTTTATTTTTCTTTATTTATGTCATTATTTCTAGCGAATTCTTCCTCTCCAACATCAAGTTCCATTTCAAAATGTATTATTTCATCTCGTACGGATTCCAAAGAGAGTCGAGCTTCGTCCAGTATTAAATCCCGTAGTTCTATCGATGCATTGTGAAGCACAGATTCCCATTTCTTTCCAAAATCCGTTGAAAAACTCTTAATGTTTGCCATCTTTTTTATCCTAAAACCATTTGGAATAATGTTGTTTTCTTTGCATGTTCGCAAAAAGTCAAAATGATGTTCAAACCTTGCTTTCTTCTTGTGTAACTTCAAGAGCTGGAAAAACTTCCGTTTCTCGGCCATCCAAGATACACTAACAATTGTATTATCTCAAGTATCTTTGTGTTTGCTCAGTCTCCAAATTCAATAATATATCTAACACAAATGAAGAACACAAACTTCGTTTTGTAACACCTATATTGCGGCTGTGTCAATTCAGCCTTCATCAGGGTGAATGAATGGCTGAGAGCGTTACATGACATGTTCTAATTACAACAAGGTTTGAAATAACTGATAACGGCGCACGCTAATAACAAAAAACTAAGAGCGAGCGCTAGAAATTACAACAAGTAAATATGTATTAGTGGCTGACAAAAACGTTAACGATATGAATAAAATAACTACTAACGGCTTCTACCCATCATCTATTGATATTATAAAAAAAGTCGTTATCATTAAGTCCATTAGGAAAAATACTATTTAGTCTATAGGCCCATTGACCTTCTTTGTCTCTAAGATCTACTTCATTATTTACTTTATCTATGATTTTTACACAAACAATGTAGCGTCTCTACATTGGGATAAACTTGAACGCACTCAACCATACACTAAAACACTCTTTACTTACGGCAAGCTTCATAGATTTATTACAGTAAAGTAATGTGTACTGTGTACTAGATAATGTGGTTCACTATAATAAATAAATACAAACTTAGATAAAATTACAAATCTGATTTATTACTTACAGAGCTGAGAGACGCACGCAATAATTGCGCAAACTTAGAATATATAAATACAATATTATGCCCAAAAATTACTAAAAACTAAAGAAAATATCCTTGGATATATATATATATATATATATATACTTTCTTGACATGCCTGTAACATAGCTTCAGCCAAAACACGAAAATATTATAAATAAAGAACACACGTAAATAACACAAGAGAATGTAGGCAAAGTCCCTACATCAAGAAAAAGGGCACTACGTCAGACAAAACGTCAGGAAAGGCACCACGTCAGACCGCAAGTCAGGCATTATGTCAGGAAATGGCTGTGCATCATGTCCTGACGTCAGGGACTCTACCCCTACCCCTAACTCTTAACACAACCATTAAATCTAACACAAAACTAAAAAAAAACAATGGGTTGATGGCTTATTAAGATTTTTTAGTTTAGTGTAGATTTCTTCTACACTAAATTCATCCTTGCCGAAGACCTCTGTAGCTTCTCCCTCCTCTAGGAGGTCCTGAGCTATAGCCTTTAATGATTCGCTTGGCCTATAACAAACAAATAAAACACTGATAAATAAACATCTGGAACCACTCAATAAAAACAAAGGGGAACTAAACCAAACAGGTATCTATTGTAATAACATAAATCCATTTAATACGCACTTGAACTTTTGTTTAAAAAGTTCTTAATAAATACGGTCTGTTTAAGAGAGAATTTGACTCTTTCTTTCCCTTTTTTGCTTTTTGCTTCTCTCTCTGTGATAACAAAAGCATATTTCAATTGAAACAAACAAACAAACAAAAATACACAATTGAGGGTTAAATACCTACCAGCAAGCGATGAGTAATGTTCTTCTTCTACTTCTTCATGCACAGTGTCTGGGATAACAAAAGCATTTTTGAAATTAAAACCCACAGATTAAGTGGACTAGCAGATTAAGTACATTAAGCAGATTATTTAGATTGACTGAGCTAAAAAATACCTTGTTTTAGAGCTTTGAAATATTGATTCATCTTCCTCAACTGTATTTGTATTTTTAAAACGTCTTCTTCAAGTTTTTCATACTTTTGTTGGTATTCCATAAACAGCTCGGCGAATTAAAAAAAACAGATAATAAGTATACATTCTTTAACATTATTTATTTGTTTTAAAGATGACTCATGTTACAATATCTGAAAAGCAACTAAATGTAAATGAACTCAACGATATTCCTGACTTTTCCTTAAACAACACTTATCTAAACTCTACCAATGCAAATACACTTTAGGTGTGAACTAAATCAAACCTTCATCTACTGTGCCTTGGCTCTCTTTTTCTTCTTCATACTCATCCTCTTCTCTTTCCTAAATTAACAGAACAAGATGGAATCATTTCCTAAGAAATTTTGACATCCTGGCGATTTCCACACTCCAGTAACAGGAACTACAACACCACACATCTCTACAAATTTAAAAAACTTACAACTTCCTCAAGACGTCTTTTCCTGACACTGAGGGGAAAAAAACGTTATTCAACACAAATCTCAGAAACAATGTAAACTCAGATAAGAAGCCAACTTTACCTTGACTTGAGGTGCTTGACTTACTTGAAAAAATAACATTTCAATTATTTTACTTCAAAATTCTGCTGAAACCCCCCCCCCCCCACAGGTTTCTATAAGAAGCCCTTGATTAATCCTCTTAAATGAATTTTATCATGGGAACTTCATTCACATTTTACCAATAGTAGTTATATATGTAGTATACCAATATCTCTGTTAAAGGTAATGAAACATCTTATTTCAAGACCTGTAGCAGCAACGAATATTCAACACCTCTCATATGTAAGTCCCTGACAACTTTGTGCTAGCAAGGGTCAGCCCAGTATTTAGAAAGGGGTTTTCAATTACAGTAGATAATAGCTAATAGATAGATAGTAGTTAATAACTATCAGATTCGTAAAAAAACAACTTGTTTTCAAAAGGCTGATAAAATCTGTGAACAACGGAAATATTCTACAGGTATATAAAAATATATACAGGTAAATATAAAGTTCCCAATCCAAGCATTTGACCAGCAAGCTACTTAAATCATGAAATCTTGATTAAAAAGCTTGACCACTATGGTATAAGAGGGTAATACCTAAAAATTTGAAATTGGTATGTTTTTCTTAGGATGTCACTCTGTGTACACTGTGGTGTTCCTCATGTATAGGACTTAGTGCTTGGACCAATATTATTTTGTTATACATGAACAATTTCCAAAACTCATCATCTACATTTGACTTCCATCTTTTTGCTGACAATCTAATCTCTTTTGCAGAAATAGGAAAATACAATCATTGGAATCTATAATCAATGTTCAATTATCGGCTGTACACTCTTTACTCTGTGCCAACAAACTTTCACTTAACGTAGAAAAATCAAATCAATATACAAAAAAGATTCAGTTATAATGTAAAGGTAAAGGTAAATGACCTGCCAATTTCGTTTTGGGTCCTATTTCACAAACTTAAACCAAAATCATAATTACAGTATTATGATTAGCCTCAAAATGCAGCCATTACTTTTGCCAAAATTAAAATACGAACTAACTAAAGCAAATTCAATATCAAATTTTGTGGTGTCACAGTATGGAATTCAGTTAGTAACTCAATCCACACAGAAAGCTTGAGAAGCAAAGTTTAAAGACAAATAAAGGGAAAATATTCTTAAAACCTATACTTAGTTAGCATGACCATGCCCAAAATACTTAGGAAGTTGGAATTAGTTTTTATTAAACTCAATAATTTAATTAGATAATATTGATGTTGAGATTAGTAATTTCTCAACATCTGATCTTGTACATGAAAAATTTGTAATAATTTCATTGATGCATCTGCTTACCTTTTAACTTCTTTCATAAACTTGGCTTTTTTGCCCATGGTAACTACTCCAAGCAACTTCAACGACTCTTCTGTAGTAGGGTAGACCATCAATTTCCTGATCTAAAAACTTATCTGCTGTGATTGCACCAAAGAGTTGTAGTGTGCAATGTTCCATGTCATCACAACTCCACTCTATATTGGAAAAATACGTAAATCTGATCATGTATATATATTTATATTTTGGCAGGAAATGCTCAGTTAAAAATTGCACCTTGTGCATGCATTAAGGACAAAAAGCTTTGTGGCCCAAATTGGGGAGAAACTGCTTCGCTCGTTGGTTTGGCATTTTTGTTGGATTTAAACTTACCCTTCTTAGCCTTGGCAAATCAGTTACTGGAGAATGAACAAACTAGGTTGAGTTGCGCCACACATTGATCTACCTTCAAAGCGAGATTTGACAAAAAAAGAAGCTCAGGCAAAGTAACCTGGGCGTTTGTAGACTATTTATGTAGAGGATTTATTTGTAGAGGTCGAATGTCTTGGTTGATGGTTGACTAAGGACCATAACTGAGGTTTTGCTCACGAATAATAATAATAATAATAATAATAATAATAATAATAATAATGTTTAAGATTTATATACCGCAAATATCTATATGTATATAATCAAATGCGGTTGAAATTAACTGAAATGAAATGAAGTCATAATCAAACATAAAGTGTTTAAGAAACCCAACTGACAAGGAGGCAAACCAGTTGGCTATATTACAAGCATGGCCGAGAAACTGAATTTGAACTAATCGAAATCGGAACAAATTCAGTCTCAGATAGTGGCCAGAGCGGGAATCGAACCTGGGACCGCCAGATTGCGAGACCAACGCTCTGACCACTCGGCCATGCTGCCTCCTATAGAATAGATTGTTTTAATGGAAACCAAAATGGAGGCGTTATCAAGTTTCTTGTTCAATCTCAGGACTAGATGAAGGACCAGAACACTCAGGTCCTGGCTTATGTGATGACTTAACTAGCTTACATCCTTACAAACGATTGTGAAGTAAATGCAACTGATATCAAGTACGGAATATCTGGTAATCTAGCTATGAAATGAGTCAGTGTGGCAATTAATCCCTTTGAGTGAACTCAAAGGGGGAAAATGATGAACACTTGTTCTGAATTCTAAATTATCATTTGCAGTACTTTAAAATCTTTAATTTTTGAGATTCCACTTTATATACACAACATGTAATTTAGCGTAAGAGATTACAGACCTGTGTATAAGTCTGGGACTCATATTGAGCTCACAGCAAAATGAATGAAGGCTTTGTAAGAATCGGGAATTTTTTCGGAACCCCACTCCTAAGACTACGTTTCTAGGGGTTTTGCAACAAAATGTGTCAATGTAATATGCTTAGAGGTCTCTTAACCATTCCCCTCTGCTAGTACAACTGAATGTCTAAATGAAAGTAATAAACTATTAGTTATAGTCCATAAACAGGTTTTAATTCTTGTGTCGTTGCTTCTCTTAATCTTCGTTTTCAAGTCAGATCAAAATCAAAAAGGACAACTGAGGATGTTGGAACCTCTTCTTTCCCATACAACCATATTTTTTCCTTTCCTAATCTTATGTGGCTTCCATCATGTTGTCCAATTTCCAATGAACCATTCAATTTCGATGGTACTATTTTTCACCAAAACAACTTTACCTATAAGGGGTCTTACTGCGTATCTTTCCAAATCTAGGGCCACCATCATTCCTTCTTCAATATCATTCACATCTTGCCCTCTTATTTTTTCTTGTTGAATGGAATGCATGCTTTGGTAAGGTCCTGTGTACGCCTTAATTTAATAAAAGAAAAAACATTGCATTTTAACATGAAACCAGTTTTGGTACTATTAACGTACGTATAATTTCAACTTACTGGTATCAATCCTGCGGCTTCAAGGTCTTCTCTTTCTCGCAGGATGGAGCATAAATTAGGCTTTGCAGTTGGATTCGGTCTTTGTCTGTGTAAGAGCTTGTATATTATCCAGCCTTGGATTGTATATATTTCAATGAATCTTTGTGATACTTGCTTTTGTTCCCTGAATCAAATGAAAAGACAAGATGCATGACTTTGTATCGCGACTCAGGCAATTTGAAAACTTTGAAAACATTTGTGAATTAAATCCTTAATTTTACTCTGTCCCATTTTATTACTTGTTTATGATATAGGGGCAAAAATTTTCTTTCTCACATTTATGATTTCTAATCAGTTGAACGCGTAGCTTAAACATGACAAACTAATCAAGGTAGAGCAACAACATACAAAGTCCAACAAATTCAAGCCCAAGAAAACAAAAACATAACATTTGCAAAACTTTTTTCTGTTTATAACTGAACTGCTTACAATCTTCTTGTTTGTTTGTTTGTTTTTTGCAAATTCTCAGCTGGAATAAGTTTTCATTCTCTATCAGAGTCAGAATAAACCACCGACCAAGTGTCAAAATACACAGCAAAAAAAATCAAAATTTTATGCCTAACATTAGATTAATAGCCTTGAAAATCAGCTCATTTCATATAAATAATTGTTTCAAAATCTTATATGAACATAAAACCTTATGAAGCTTCCTAAAACACTCCAAAAAAGTAATTTTTGCAGTCCAAAACTAGCAGCATTTTCCGTAAAAAAAAATGTAAAGCTGATATTTTATATACTTTTTTCTGGATTTACATGCACTAAAATGAACTGAAACTGTGCCTTCACTGCAAAATAACAAAGTTAATTCGCGAAAATCTGATTACAAGCATTGCAGTTCTAAATTTTGTTCATCAGTGCACTTTATATTTTGCTTTCTTCAAAAGTGGTAAAAATAGATCTATGCAAATGTCTAGTTTGACATTGGCCATATAGTGATACATATAGATCTATGCACTTGGTATTTGGCTTTTTTCAAATAGTGCATTGTGCACAAATCAATTATGTTTGACTTGTCCAATGTGAGAAATAAAACCAATCAGAATAGAGGATTGGGATTCCCAACCAATCAGGAAACTAGAAAAATATTTGATTGGCTTTCCAATAAAAGAGCGACTGAGTTGCTTTTCTTTGCATGTAATGAATGGAGGGCTGCTTAGGACTGCACATTTGCTCCTTTTGAGGTAGTTACTTTGACTTTAATTGATTGATTGATTGAGGAAATTTTTGTATGCCAAAATGTGCTGCGGTGTTGTTGTGCGAGGTGTCTTTTGTACTTTTCGAGATATCTTTCTCAACCAAAATTTTCAAACATCTTTGCACTTGATATTTGGCTTTTTCATATGCACTTGATATTTGGCATTTTTCATATAGAGATGCATAGATCTATGCACTTGATATTTGGCTTTTTTCATATGGTGGTACATAGATCTATGCACTTGATATTTGGCTTTTTTCATATAGTGTTGCAGACATCTATGCATTTGATATTTTACTGTCTCCATATAGTAGTTCATAGATCTATGCACTTGTTTTGTTTTACATTGGCCTTATAATAGATCTATTTATTATATGTATCATGAGAATTTCATTGAATAAAGCCAGTGTGTAGAAATCTATACCCCTATATTTTCACTTGTGAAAAACAGCGATATGTCCAATCAGCGCTGCGTATAGCACTTTTCACATGTGAGAAATATAACCAAAATATCACAAAGAGCTTATCAGCCAGTGAGAGGCAGATTTTAGTTGATGTTTAGCGCTTGAATGGCTTCCGAAAACTAGTCTGAAAAATGGAGGAAGCATCTTCTAGATTTGTTTCTGTTGATTCTTCTGTAGAAGAATTCATAAATCGTCAACATTTTGTACATTTATCAATATCACAAGCAATTTCTCTTGGAGCAAGTGATAGTAGGTTCCATTATGGACATTTTTTTTACAAAAATTACATTGCTGGGATTTAAGGTTTAATAAAATGATTGATTTAGTGACATTTACCACTTTGTTAACTGGAAAGTATCCTAAAATGTGTCTGATATTGAGCATCTAATTAAAATGTAAACCTTGGTTTCAACCAGATGCCCAAAATTTGAAAATAAAAAGTTTGAGCTGGTGGATGAAAATTGGTTTTGTGTTTATTTTAACTGCATCTTGAAAATGCATTTTACAATGTAAATGACAATGTCCACTTTTTGTTCGAATTTCATGTGCGGAGATCTGTTAATGATAGAAAATTGTCTCAATCAAGGACATGTGTCATTTTGAAAAATTGAGGGATTTGGTTGTGAACACCAAATTGGACTTTTTTATATAAAAAAGCACCAAAACTGAACAATTAAAACAAATACAATAGTGCAAAAATAGTTTTCAACTTGTTTAATTAAATGTAATTGAAGATTCATATGAACACGCAGTCTTCGTGGAAACACTTTGTTTTTCAGGATTATTTCAGATAACCAAGTTGTTTGACACTCACGCTCGATACTGTTACTTTTATTGTTGTCTGTTGTGACAGTGTCTGGGTGGACAAGATTACTTTCAAATAGGATGTCTGTTACTTCACTACTTTCTTTGAGAGACTTCCAAATGCTTCCAGGATCAGGCGGATAGATAAGTTTGATAACAATAGAGATGATGTCACATGCTTTGCTGACGTACAATCGTTTAGTTCGTTCTGAATGGTCACACATTTTATCAGCTTTTGGTATAGAATCGATACCACAACACTTAAGAAAACTATTCAATGATTCTCTTCTGTATTCCAAAACATGTTTTCGGGTCTCATCTGCAATAACACTTTTCCTCTCCCTACTGTGCACACTGGGATTAATCGGAGAATCTGGATCATAGTTTGTTTGTTGAACGTTCTGAAAATATAAGACACACAATGATAAGAGCTACACACTATATCGACAGTAAGCGATACAAAGTTATTCAGAAAAAACTCAGAAAAAAAAATTAGTTGTGTATTTGGTAATGCCTTGCTGATCATTGTATGTCCGAGGCCTTGTAGTAAGAAGATGCTGTTGTTCTTTCAAAGACACCTCCATGTTTTCTTCTAGAGTTGCGCAATGTTCTACTAACGTCTCTTCTGGATGATCATTATAGCGGATGAAAATGTTGTTCAGCTTCTCACGACAATGTCTACAAATTGCTATCGGGGAAAAACACGACTTTACTGGCAAATCATTGAAATGCATATAAAGTTCTCTAAAAAAAAGTACAGATTCTTTACTTACGCATTCCAACTTCAATACAGATTCCAGTTAAAATATGAACTTTCACGGCATACTGAAATGATACGCCTTTATCACCTTTCCTACTTTTATCTGGGTGGGTAGAGATGGCATTTGGCACACCGCAATTAACTCTCCCATTTTTCCATCGCGTTCCAAACTCGTCACGATGAGAAGAACAAATGGTGACATCATGAAACTTTACAAAATTTTCAAAAATACCTAAAATGGCATAAATGATAGCTTATTAATGAAAAATAGAAATTATCTTTCAAAAGTAAGTTATATAGCTGATTCAATTAACGTTGGCGCTGAATAAAAGCCTAAAGCCTAAAGCTTTGAGAGCGGAATTCATGAAAAATTTTATCACCGTGACATCATTACAATAAAAAACTCCCTGTATGCTTGCAAATTCTACAACTTGGATACATATTCCTTAATTTCCGAGGTGGCCTACAGAAATGTTTGTGAGTACACAAAAGACATTTGAAAGGCTTTAGCCTTTAGGCTTTTCAGCGACAACGTTAATTGAAATAGCTATATGTATCCAATTTATAAAAAAAATAGAAGAGTTATCAAACGCGGTTTTAGCATTTCAAAATAAAGGAAGGTATATAGTTACATGGGTTTCCTGTGGTGATTAAATCCTGCACTTTATTTAAAACATAAGAAAGTAAAGAAAAAAAATTGCCTTTATAAAGAGTCACCTCTAAAATAGCAAAAATTAGAGCAATTTTATGTATACTGACTTACAGCAACGGACGAAAATCTGACATCTTAATTTTAGTTTTACGCAAGCTCGTTTGGTAAGATTGTTTGATGTTTAGGCATAGTCGACATTTATCCCTACTTTTTGCCACAGAAACAGAATTGACTTCATGTTTATTTCATAACTTGGTGGATCATGAAATATCTAGTTCCTTGACAGCCCACAGACAAATATAAACTAGCATTATCAGCTAATATTATGAATACTTTACCTGCACGACTCAAGATGAGTTGCCATTCTGTCAATTTCTCATTCAAATTTATTTTGCGATACTTGAGATGAGCTTCTACATCGCGATTACAATCTTTTAACTTAACAAAAACTTTCTCAGCAGAGCAATGACTAAAACTACTGCAAATAGTTGAAAAGTCACACTTGTCCATAATACTAGTAAACAGCCCGACTTGAAGAACGTAAATAATTAAAATCAGTAATTTCCCGCATTTTTCCAAGTGGTGGTCAGCTGTACTCGTTGTAAATGTTGCATACTGGAATGTAAACATTGGTGCAGTTTCAGTCATTCCATCGTTTCTCGTCCTAACTTTAGCTTTCCAAAAGCTGTGAACTTCTCGTGAGTGGAGAAGATTGTCCTAATCTCAGAGTATTTGCTGATAAAAGGGGTAGATAGTGAAGACAATGGTAAGCTTTTAGTTCGCTAGATCGCAAAATAATCGGCTAATCAACTAAATCGTTTTATGCAAATTACTCGTTACAAAAATTATTCCTAGATCATTTTATGGACAACAGTTTTCTCTGGAAGTAATCGAAAGATGCCTAAGCACTATTCAGTTGATGAAAAGTATACATCTTGTGAGAAAAGGGACTGAAGGTGAGTTAAAGCGTTTGGTCCTAATTTCCCATAAAGTTATAGAATGGCCCTTCCATACCAGCTAAAATTGCAACATCTGCAAAATTTATATCCATAAATAAAACAAAAATGGATCATTTAGATATCCAATGCCATCTATGAGCAGCTTTTGATTTGAAATTTTGTAAACTAAGAAGGATTTATGATAATGAATTCGGGTATGTTTACGTGTTTTAGCGTCGGACTATGGTCTAATCGTCGTGATATTTTAGGCAAAACGTGTTTTGCCAAAACTTTTCTTGTGCAATTTCAAAAGAGCAGTAAGTATTTTTTTTCAAACCAAAGGTCAATCGATTTGGATGTATGGCAAAGGAACTACGATGTTTTGAAAAGGCTCATTTTTAGCTGTTTGAAAACTGAGCCAAAGATGGACTCCTTACCCAGGAAGCCCAGAATATACAATAGTGAGTGATTTAAGTTGAAATGTTATGTAGTGTGAGAGCAAAGATGTATCTCAATGACTAACACCAAAATATGTCAAACCTCAAACTAGAAACCTTCCTTTAGTGACTTTATTCTTTCCATAAAATTGTACTTCAAATATAGGGGTCATGAACCACCTGAACATAAAAAATTCCTAAAAAATCAGGAAAATTGAATTTCAAAAATCTAAAACCACTTTTGTGATAAGTGCCCCAAGAGGTATCTGTGCATGGAATATTATGAGAATTGGTGAGGTAGCCCTGCCATGTTATTCTCTATGGTAACAGAGTACCAGTCTTAAGCATTCCCTTCTTTTTGGTATGAATGTTTACTGGTCAGCATCACTGTTCCCTGCTCTTCCAATCATGTACAGCTTTGGCTCTTCTACTTCCGATTGAACTTTCTTGGTCAATCCATGCTTGATCTTAAACTCTTCATTTGTGAGATGTATTACAGGATCATACAGCTCCCTTGTTAAGAAGAGCATGAACCCCTGATTGCCTAAACCAGAATGATTGTGCCAAAGCAGCCAATTCCTTTGTCTTTCAATTTTCATTTAGCTTTGTCTCTTTTCTTCTATAGTTGGTGGTACATTTAGATGTTCATTTAGGTCTAATAGCCTCTCTTTTAGCTCATCTTCTGACATTGCTTCATACTCTGCATCAGACCTGTAGGATTTAAATGATTGCATATGGGACATATATGACACATGTACCAAAAATAATGATTATGATAATAATATACAGTAAAATATTTATGAAGGAAAGCTGTACTGTACATGTAAGTAACATCTGGCTCCAAATACTAAAATTAAGGTAGCTCCATATAGTTATGAAAAATCCAGGACCTTATAATGGTTTAGTGAAATAGTTTTTATGTCGACTGTTCTAACAGTACATGGGTGACCTAGTCAAAGACTATGAGTTGAGGATTTTTTTTGTAAAAATGATCACTTGACTGATCACTATGGCAACACAAAGACTGTCCATAATGAAGCCTCTTTTACTATGAAAAATTTAAAACTAGCGTTTTTGATGGTCAAAGTTGTTCTTAATGTTATATATGGATTTAAGTCAGATGAACTAATATATGACAACATGTCAAAAAAATTCCAACTACAGAATCTTAAATATTATCGAAAATGTGATTTTGAAATATAAAACTTTTTCTGTAGTTCAGAAATTATTCATACTTTAGCAACTGCCTTATTATGTTACTAAGGATATATTCTGCAAATTTCAAAACAAATTCACCGCTTAGTTTTTGAGATTTTGATTTAAGAAAAAGGTGCTCGTAACTGAATTTCTGTGACGTCATCAAAATAAAAGTTCTTCAAGTTTGGGGTGTGCGCATGTGCAGAATTGTTTGTTCCAGAGAGCTCCAGCTTGTTTGGAATCTATTTCATCTGGATCTAATTCACACAAAAAATGAATGCTAAAAGAGTGGATCACATTTAATTTTATTCTGCAATGCTCCTTTGAACTACTTGACATTTGACTTCAAGAAGCTGACAATTTTGGACAGAAAATGCATTGTTTTTGTCACTTGTTGTGGTTTGTTGTTGGCCGTCGATGGCGGAAGAGACAGTATGCCAATCAGGCCATTTTCTTTGTACTTGGAATAGAGCTGTTTTAAATCCTCGAATGCAAGTCCACTGCCAGCGATCTTCTGTGCCATCTGTTGTGTAATACAAAAATTGTTTTTATTTCTGTTGTCAAAAAGTTTGCCTCTGTATGTTTCTAGCAGCTCGTGTTGGCGGTCAAGGTACTTTGTATCAACTTCAACATGCTTCGCTGTCAATATGTTTTCGGCAAGCATTTTGTTTGAGATGCCCAACGACGAATCAAAGATTCTTCTCAAGGCCTTAACATCTTCCATGGCATCATGAGCCGAAAATGTTTGGTTGAACAGTGTCTCGTACAGTGAAGCTTGGTTAGCTTTTGACATAGAACCATCTGGTAGTTGGAGTGAGGGATGTTTAGACTCTATAAGTTTCTTTATTTTTGGTAGAGTGTCAACAAAGGAGACATCAAGAGAAAAGAGCTTTGTCCAAAACTGACTTTTACCTTGGCAAAGAAGAGTTGGAGCATCGAAAACTTGAGTTGTGGTCGATGAGTACAGTGTGGATTACTTTGTCAACTGGTTGTATTCTTTTGTTTGCAATCGAGTTATTGAGGAAAGCTGTAAAATCTGACAATACCTTATCAAGAGATACTGTTACTACGGGTTGATTTTCTTTTAATAAAGTTCGTCAACCATTTAATGAGCGAACGCTCAATCCATTCACCCTGGTAGCATGAATGTCAATATCTGTTGATGGCAATGTATAACTATTGAAACAATGCTGGACCTGACTGATCAACTGTGGACAGTTGGCAAATTTCTGCTTTCCCAAAAGTGTTTGTTTCAATGTCAAATATGATGAATGTTATACATCTTGTTTTTATCAAGTGAGTGTTTTGGAGGAATAGGTCTAACTGTAAAATCAGGAACACAGGCTTCAAACTGCTTGAACTGTTCAGTGGATATTTTCAAATTAAGAATGGTTAATGCTTGTATAAATTCTGTTGAAGAGTTGGGATCAAGGTTAAGACCAATGTTTGTTTTATATGTATTTCCTTCTTTAGTTTGTTTTCTGAGATCCAAATTTACTTTCTGTTTATATATAACATTGTGTAGCATATATAACATTGTGTAGCATATATAACATTGTGTAGCATCTCTACATTGGGATAAACTTGAACGCACTCAACCATACACTAAAACACTCTTTACTTACGGCAAGCTTCATAGATATATTACAGTAAAGTAATGTGTACTGTGTACTAGATGATGTGATTCACTATAAATAAATAAATAAATAGATAAAATTACAAATTTGATTTGATACTTACAGAGCTGAGACGCGCACAATAATTGCGCAAACTTAGAATATATAAATACAATATTACTAAAAACTAAAGAAAATATCCTTGGAAACATTTGTACGTAAATAAGATTAAAATTACTTACAGTTTTGGTGTGAATATCCCCGAAAGATAAAAGAACTTTGCTTACAAAAAGGGGCTTGCCTGAACTTGCCCAAAAAACTACTACATAGCAACAAAAAGTGCTTACGAAGCCTTAGTAACGAAATACGCACCATTTTGCCAAATATGGCTTGACTCTCCAAATATAGCTAACTAGGAGACAGGAATCCCAATATCTTAGAAACAAAATGGCGGACAAAAACGAATAGTAAATGGTATCCTGGAAAATCTTCTTAAATATTGAGAAATATAACTGGAAAACAAAACTAATGAATTGGAAAATGTTCTCAACTTAAAGGTAATACTCAACGATGTTAATTTCCAAAGGAAACTATAAAAAAGGGCTAATTTGTCGCTACACATTGTTTTTTGAAAGTGAGAGTAGATTTTCTTTGCTTGTCTTGATAGTTTTTGTGATCCATTTTGTCATGAGTAAGCAATATTCTCCAGGGATAATGTTTAGGCTTTCAAGAGTTTTGCACGGTTAACTTGAGAGATTCCACATGCTATTCTAAAATCATTACTTTCGCTGCTACCATAGTATCTTATCTTAGGTGCTTTTGACCCAATTACACTGTTCAACAACTCATTCTGTTGTGAGTTGGCTGCTGGTGCCAGTTTTGTAACCTCTTAAATCAGTACAGTACTCATTGAAAATACTCTCCAAAGCAGTTTTCAACTCTTTTCCATGGAGAACTTTTCCAAATGGCAAGTCAGAATGTTTATGCATGGGATCCTGTTTAGCTACACACCATCTCTCACTGCAGGAGGTGTGTTGTCCAAAGGAATGAGGCACTATGTTTTGCAATGAAATTTTGAGGTCTGTAGCTTTTCCTTTGTTTTGATTCACAGAATAACTAAAGCACAACGTGAGATAGTTCCATTCACAGGAAGCTAAGAAAGCAATTTGCGATTCATTGATGATAACACTGATGCTGTCTGGAGGTTGTGATAGTTTTCTTGCTGATGCAACAATCATCGCTTTGGTTTTTGTCTCGTTTAAGACCACTTTATTCTCACCATTCCAAAGAACTATAAGCTGTAGATCAGTATTCAGCTTTTCTTCAACGTTTTGTAGTGTCTCGCCAGAAACGTACTGTGTGGCATCATCAGCAAACAAATCAATGTGAGTTTCATTCAAGTGAAGAGGAAGATCATTCATATGTATTATGAATAGCAGCGGACCAAGGATCGATCCTTGTGGAACTCCAGATTGAATAGCCATTTTGGAGGAGGACTCGTTTTCAATGATTACCTGAAGATATCTATCATTAAGATAAGATAATGATATCTTTCATTAAGAATAAGACTCTTTAAAAAAAGCAAAACAATATTTATTAGCTCGCAATCAGAGACAATACTCAGTTATGGATGCACACAGGAGGCTTCTAAGCACAAGGCATAGCCATAACTCATTATAGCATAGATTCGATATATCGCGCACTATCTTTGTCATCTTGTTTTCAAAATGGTGTGCTCTTATTGACTGAAAAACCTATGAACATGGTTTGCACAGCTCCATTTTTAACGTTCTAGGCTGTTATAAATCGATTAGACAACAGAAAGGACTGGAAGCAATGAGGTACCCATTAGCGTCACAAGGAAGATTTTTCGATAATCTGAAATGTGTACTATTTATTTCATAAAATGATAGATATCGATGCGAAATAACGTAATTACAACTTTGTCTGTTTTTGTGATAAGTAATTTGTATTTGACATAGCTATGTTATAGCTTTTTTGCACAAAGCTATAACATATATGCACATGAGATTTCGCTTGTCGAAAATAGTTAACTCAGCTGTTCTAAGGCACGGTTCTCAGTTGACTTTTCCCCCCCAGCGAAGGTTTTCTCACAAAGAGTCTGGAAACAAGTTTTCATACATTTGTCATGGCAACGATGTATTGTGAAACCAAATTGTATATATTAAATATGGCGGACTACACGATTCGGCGACTTATAGTATTAGTCTTTATTTTTATTTTCGTCGATGTTTCAATGAGAAAGTCACCTAAATTTTGGAAATTAATGTTTGAGGACGGTTAAGGCTAGAGATGGACGAGAGAATGTAATAAGTACGCTTTATTCACATGAATCCGTACACTTCATTGTTGGTTGAGAGCCAGGTTGAGAGGAGTGAAGAATCAACAGCGTTTGTGCTGAACAAGCTACCTGTAGGCAGATCATGACAAGAATTTAATCGCCGTTAAGGTAGGTTATGAACTTATTATCACGATACAGTATTTGCACAAAAAGAGACCCATACTTTTTATTAACAGCTAGCTTTCACGAATGGAAAAGAACTCACTAACCTAATATAAAGCTTACGTTTCTTTTAAATAACTCAAATAGGTAAATATAAGCTTACAAAGTTACTGAATATAACTCTCAGTCTGAATCTATTAATACAGTTCTATGTACAAGAATAAAAGGAAACAATAAAAGTGCTTTTGTGCTAGAAAGCATAAATATTATGTACAAAAATATAATTTGCCTTGAAGTAATGTATAAAGAATGAGAGAGCGTGTTATATCGGTGGATAAAGATCCGAGCCGAAGGCGAGGATCTTTAGACCCGATATAACACGCTCTCGAGTTCTTTATATTACTTATCAAACGTCTAGTTGTCAATTATCATATTGGACCAGAATTTTCCAAGTTTGACTGCTTTTGGCTTAGAAAATCCAAGTTAAAGTTTATGCAAATAAACAAAAATCTTTATCCGATATAAAGATCTACGTTCCGGTAGTGATTTCCATTGTGTTTTCTAATGAATTATTAATGAGTTTGATAAATTAAGCTTAAATACAGAAACTCGATCGAAGCTAATTAAACACTTATTTTACACCAGTTCATGTTGTGTATAAAATTGAACATCAAATTAACAACCTTAATTTCACTATGAAAAAATCTAAAATCTAATAACATTTTGATAAGAATTAATACATGTACATTAACTAAATTGCAGTTATATGAAAATGATTACAAAATTGCTAAGTTTAGAATAGATGGATATGTCAGTCATTGTGAAAAATCTTATTTTCCACTCACTTAGGAGGGCTCTAGCGTACTTTATCTTTCTAAGTAAGCCTGAAGCTGTTTTATCAGACTTCATTTGCTCTTGTGATGGTGCTACTAGTCCATTATTTATTGTATATTGTTTTTCCCATTCAAGAAGCATTTCTTGTATTTTTCTGCATTCTGCCAGAACTTTTACTTGTATGTAAGCTAGATCATTGTTGTAGCTTTGTTCTTGTTCCTTATCTTTTTGTTTTCTTTTTTTGACCGCTTTTAGATACAGGTGCTTCTTGTCCAGAGTTTCCAGTTCCTTTGATGATCCAATAACTACTTGAATAGCTTTACACACTTTCAGCACATATCTATGGTCTTGAGAAATACTTGGTGATGCCATTTGAAGGTGGGTTTTTTCTGTGCTATGTTGCTCTTCACAAATATTTTGCAGTATGTTAGCAATAAGCAAGTTGTCAGAGGGCTCCCTGTCTCTCAGATTTATGACTTCATCTGGAACAAGATAAACATCTACTACTTGATCATAATCAGGCTCAGGCACAGGCGCATTATGCTCAGGCTCATCATTAGGCTCAGACACAGGTTCATTGTGCTCAGGCTCAGGCACTTGCTAATTATACTCAGGTATGGTCTTATCAGGCTCAGACACAGGCTCATTATGCTCAGGCTCAGGCACTTGCTCGTTATACTCGGGTATGGGCTCATCAGGCTCAGACGCAGGCTCATTAGGGATAGCATCACCTAGGTAAGGGGTATAAATTATTTTTGTTGTACAATCTGTCTGATCAATCCTGATGACGTGCAAGGGGATGACTTTCTTTTCTACAATGCACTTACTCCAACACCTTTTCAGGTAGTTTTCTTCTTGGGAGAGAGTTTGAGATCGGAAATGATGCAGCTGTGGACCTTTTTCTAAAGGACTAGGGTGTTTAGTGACATCATGAAACTCGATCCCATCTTCTGTGTATTATCACCAAATACCCTCACCCTCTAGTAAGAAATCACTTATGTGTTGCAGATGAGCTTGCCACTCTCTAGAGTGTTTCCTAATGATGACAAGAGGGATGACTGTGTTTGCTGTTGTGGGTAGACATTTGGCAAGGCTATTGACTTGAGCTTGCTGCCGCCCAGAGTCATTTCCTTGTAGACCTAGTTCTCTCTCAGCCTGTAGCCGTATAAATAAGTTGGGGATGATGTGCCCAGGATGGTAATTGCTGGTTTGCTTGGTTATCCTCTTGATGCTGTTGAAGATTCTCTCTTGCCTTTCTGCATTTGTTGATTGACCAGATATGATCCTTAGCATATCACCTGCATGTGCACTAAGATTGTGGAAGTAGACACCAAACATTTTTTCTCAGTGTCACCTTTTTTGGATTATTGACAATAAAATCATGTAAGAGTATTGAATGGTACCATGCCTGGTTATAGTACCTTAGAACTTGAGCAGGAGAACAGCACTTGTCAGAGTACAAAATTCTCTGCATCTCAACAAGAGTGTCAATAGCTTTTAGTGCTTCTTGTGACTAGGTGAGCAACACTGGCAGTCTTAATCAAAGCCACTCTAAAGTCAACACATCTTTTGCTTTCCTTGCCTGCCAAACTCAATGAAACTGCCTCCTCAAGTATTTTACTTTCTTCAGGAGATAGGTGTTTGGGGAACTCTGTGAAAAAAGTTCTCAATATGGTGACCTAGGACATAAAGGGGTTCACAGGGTAGAATTTCATATTTGTTAAGGCCAAAGTCAGAGAGTGATGCTTCTGGATTGTTGATCAAAAGTGCAGGAACTCTTTGCTTTCCTTGTAGGGTCTCCGTTAGAAGATCTTTCATATCTTGCTTGTCTTTCCATCATATATGTGCCTTGAAGTCAACTCATCCTCTAGCTGCTTTTTGGAAAGACCATCCAAGGGCTTAGATTTTTTCTGTAAAGAATTCCTTCTTGCCACCACCCCCTGTAATATGATATTCTGCCTTTCCTTTAGATTTGAGAAACTGCAATTCAAAGCATGGTCTAGGCAGTAAACCATGTCACAGTGAATGCCACAAGCTGAACAAAATTAGTTACCGCCCTTCTGTTGGCAAGCTTCAAATGCACGCAGAGGCATATCGCCATGGCAAAAGCTTAGTTTATCGGTAAACTGAATATCTCTAGCCTTTTCAGTACAGTTGTGCTTAAGCTTAGAAAGGCATTTCAGTCTCTCTTCACTATACAATAGTTGTTCATTGTCTGAGCTTCCACATCTAGCAATGAAGTGAAGCTCTGGTTCTTCAATTATTTGTTGGATGTTAACGGTTTTGCCAAATGCTTCCTTGTATTCCTCATCAGTGTAAAAACACAGCAGGGTCATACAAACAAGTAATTAAGCAAACTAGGTACCCTGAGTTTGCCACAGTGGAGTTGTCTAACCACACCATCAGATGTCTTGTTCTTTCTACTTCCTTAAGTTTTCTTTCATTTGAAAAATGTCATCAGTGTCTATGCCATTTAGTTCATTTATTCTTTCCAGTTCACCCTGAAGCTGCTCCTTCGGTCATTTTATTAATATCTTGATCACTTGTTGCTCTAAGAAACTGCATATGCTTTACCAACATGTTTTCTCTGATCTCTTTCAGGGCTCACTTTCCTGCCTTCCGTTGAAAATTGGACCTTTTTGATTTGAAGATCTTTAGTAAGTACCAGCTTTTCATACTAGGAAAAAAGTAAGACAAAAAATAATGATTTCAATGGATTTTCTTAAAAGGTATACTATTTAAGATTTTTACATTTTGTCTTTTACTATTTACCTGACGAGGCACAATCATTTCCCCGATTGTATATTCTTTTGATTCCAGCTTTTCTTTCAACTGTTTTCGCAGCTCTTTTTGAATCAACTTTCTACAGGAATACTTATTTCCCCGCCTTGTCCTTTCCGTTTTTTACGTCTGATTCTTGGGCTATTTTCACACTTTCTTTTAGTTGAGAACTTTTCCACATCAATGTTTCAGAGATGAGCCACTCTTTGACTATTTGTCCACCTATTTTTTGCCAAATTGCCAGTTTTGTTGCTAATGACGTCATATTTTGTGGCCAGCTCACTCCAGTTGATCTGGTGGTTTTCTTCATAACTTTCGACTTCTGCCTTAAGTGCTTCTTTATCCCAGTTAATATTGTCAAAATTTGCCAACATGATTTTTTGGTTTCTTTACTGGCTGGTCATATTTGATTTCATCTCTTCTTTCTTTTGCAGCTTCTTTGGTTTCAAAAGAAAGTGCTCTGCGTGCTCGATCCCATCCATTCAATGACTGACCACTGCCATAACATCTATGTGTCAAGAAAATAACAGTGTTTATAAATATATATGTATTTTGCATGTGTAAAGGTTATGATATTGTAATTATTAATTTTTCACATACATGTACATTGAGTTTCTTTGCAAATGTTAATTAAATGGGATTGTTTATTACAGTTCTGCTAATTCAACCAGGGCCACTTGAATTATACTGACCAATCAGAAAACAGTAAAAACAGACAGAACTGATAATTGATGAATCAAATTATTAAAAATAGTGTTCTCATGCTCATAAGAATCACTTATCTTGAGCTGAAAGCTACAATATGACTGGTTAATGATCAGTTTATCTTTATTTAGTAGTATGTGGCTGTGGTTAAATTAGCAGCACTGTGATTTAATGAATATGCTTTTAAAAGTGCTTTTTTCAAGGAATATTTATTATTTATTTATTTATTCATCCTGATTTGCATAAGGTTTGTCTTGAAATATCTCAGCCAAATTATATTTAATTTTGAATTTTTATCAGGTGAGAGAAGCATTAATCTAGGCATTTGATAAAACTATTTGCATCTGATCTGTATGAGATTTAAAACATCACATTTCAAATCATCATGCAGATCTCCTGGTCATATTGTATATTACAAAAATTTTCAAAAACATTTGTGAATTTCAATCATGTTTTGAGAGAAATACTGTAGGAGCTTACAATTTGTGTGCCTAATAAGAGTGCTACATGTAGTTTATTATAGGAAAATAAAAATAAATAAATAAAAAAAAGAACAATAATTATTATGCACCAATGAAATAATACTTTCATTAAATTAGCATTCTTGAAGGGGATGGAGGAGGGAGTACAAAAACATGCTGGATATCAATTAAGTGAGCTTGTTTTAGCTGAAGTTTTTTCTTTTGAAATAAAAACCTATCTAAAAAGAACCTAAAATCTGACATTTATTAAGAACCTATTAGCCTCAAATTTGTCATTTATGCCCTCTATAGGTTCTTACATGTAGTCAGCTATTCTGAACATTATTTCTTTCGGAATGTCCAATTTTCACGATTAATAAGTGTTAAGCAAAGAGGTTTCAAAGTATTATATTTCTATATAATTTTGTTATTTTTCGTCTACTATGTTGTCAACAATTTTCAATGCCAGACCGAGGTAACTACATGTAAAGTGTATTAAGATGATACCTACCTTAAAAATGAGGTTTCCTTCATGTGCCTCTCAATGCTGTCTTTGTTTTGTATATAATTCTGTCTTCGCTCTCTGCGTATATCATTTTTTGATTTATGTTGAATGTTTAACTCTGGTACTTTAGAAAGTGCATCTGCAAAAGTTGTTTTATATGTCTTTTCAAAGACACTGTCAATTCTATTGTATATATCCTTAGCAGCGGTTTTAATGTCCTTTTGTAAGGGTTTAGGTTCAGGAGTTTTGTAATACTCCTGTGCTGCCGTTCTAGCTGCAAAGACTGGGTTAGTCATTGCCTTTGACTTCAAGAGTAGTGACTTTACAGGAAAGTATGCTTGTACATTGGCGTATCTAACTGCACACCCTTTGCAATTAGCAAGGCTGTGTTCCTTCTTTCGAGTATCTGACAGACTCTCCCAATTTTTCAGTGAAAAGGTGTCGAAGAATTGAGATTTCTCGTCAAGCTTCCTAATGTTCCACTTATTGACTTTCTCTCTTAAAAGTGTGAGCTTCTTGTGAAATTTCACGAAATCGATCGAGAAACTGTCCCTATCATCTGATGAAAAGGTACTTTTAAACTTGTTATATTGCTCAAGTTTCAAGCGAGCTTTGTACTTGGTTGTACTTTCATGTTGTTGTCTTGTTAACTCAGTACCTCTTGCGATCTCCAACGCTACAACTTTTGCAAATCCACAAGAATTAGGACATAAAAATGTCCCTGACATCCTTGGGCAAATCGTCGGGAGATAGATATAGATTATTTTCGATGTACTTTGTTTAAAATGGAAAAATCTCGGAAATTATACGTAGTGAACGGAGCTAGTGCTCGACGATGGTCGTTCGTTGATAAGAATTACGCGCTTGAATTTCCCGCTCAAATAAAGACAAAGATACATGCGCAGGTATTTGACAGATTTATTGATAACACAAACATATTAAACAGAACTAACAGGCTGATCAAAATTACATTGAAATGTTACAAGAAAACAACTGGTGTAAAAAAGAATTTCACGTAAAATTGAATGATTTCTAGTGTAAATAAAATTAGTTTATACAGAAACATTTATACTAACTTATTTGAAGAGCCTTTCAAGCCTATTCTGCGGAAAATTCGGCAAATTTAGCCTTCGTTTTAGCGTAATTCGAAGGTTTTTTTAGAACTCGCTTTTCTTCTCCCTTGTCCGCCATTTTGAAATCCAGTACTTACCAAGCATGTAACCAAGGAAACTAAATTTATTTTGCATACAGCTGACCAGCTAAAGGTGAGCCCGACCGCCATTTTTCAACCGTCAAGTGGTACAAGAAAAAGGCGCTTGAAAAAGGGTTAAACCAAGTTATAAGAATCGTTCAATGGTGATTTTACATTCTTCTGTTTTTAAACTAAACCACTATAACTGGAAATCGTGGAAATACACACTGAATGTTAATAATAAAAGCAGAATTCAATCCAAAGTCTTTCGTCCATTAATTGATAGACTGTTTATACCACTTAACTACTTTGAATTCACGTTTTCCAGTTGCAGCGCTTTGATTTGATATCTTAACTACATTTCTGTGAAATTTTACGTAGCTTCATCAAGAATGAATGCGTTTTCAAGGCCTATTTTCGAAGGGACCTATTTTGTGACATATTTTCCCCATTAGTGGTCACGTGAGTGTTGCTATGGAGACAAGTATTTTTTGGACAAATACCTGTGTAATAATTAACATCATGTACAAGTTTGATTCTTATAGGATGAATACATCTGGAATTAAAATATTTTTTGTTCTTTTTTGACTATTTTTTTACGGAGAGCCATGCCTTAACACAGCTGAGAAGCAAACTTCCAACTACAATTATCAATTTATCTTTAGACCTAGACTAATTGTTTTGGTAGCATTATATCAAACAATTATTTGACAAATGCGTCTTAAAGCAATATAGAAGTCAAGGCTTTGTAACTAGAATAAATACACTTAATACGGAATGTTTACAAAAATTTATTGTATGTTTTGTACGTGTCGAATTCATAAACAGAAAATTTCAATTGTACACTGTTCCCGATCATTGAGGTCAATTAGCATCAAATCTACACCAAAATGTCGGCAATTAAGTATGGTTGATATTATTTGGAAATTTTACAATTTCTAAATCAGTTTTCATAAATTATTTTGAATAAATGTTAGTGGTATTAGAAATAAAGGCTAGATGGTTACACACAGTCGTGAGAAAGAAAATTATCGAAATCAAAAGTATTTGAATCTTCTTGGCAGATTTACTTCAACTACTGTATAGCTAGACGTCATATATACGGCCAATAATCGTATCTTGTGGTAAAAGACCGTTATTTAGGTGCAATATTACAATACACACTAATGTCAGCTAAGAAATGTGACGGGTTACTGTACACAAAATCGCACTGCGCTTCATTTCTATTTGAAATTACATATGTACTGATACCTTTATTATTTTCCCTACAATAAAACATATCCTCCTTCTTCACCATCATTAGAACAAATCATATTTTAGAAGCGTGTTGCTGCTAACAATAAATATTTCTCTTTAAAAAAATTGGCCGAATTTGGTATGCGTTTCACCTCATTGCTTCCAGTCAAAGCCCATTGACCATTACATTATGGACACACTTGAAAAAAATATAGAGAACTCTTAACATACTAGAGTTGCACTCGTCTACGTCTCGTGCCACTCTTATGTTTGTTTATTGTTCTTTATATTTTCTCTCATCTTCAACATCATGGGTGCGTCACTCTATAAGCATTTGTGGCTATGAGAACTCTAATCACTCCATCTTCTTTGACAAAAGAATTTAGAATTTCCTATTTGTTTAAGTCATCCACTCTAGCATGAAACATTTCTAGTGTTCTTTGTTTGGGGTTCGGGGTTTCTTACATATTCAACAATGTCCTCATCCCATAACATTTGAATACAAAATTGTGGATTTACAGCTATTTCCCCCCCTTCGTCCACACCTGCCACTTTCTTGTAAATAAGACTCAAGGTTTCGAGGAGGCCCATAATAAATGACAGTAATCACTCTGTTACAGTCATTCCCATTCCATAAGCATGTAGCTATGAGAACTCTAATCACTCCATCTTCTTTGGCAAAAGAATTTAGAATTTCCTCTTAAAGTCATCCCATCTAGCATGAAACATTTCTAGTGTTCTTTGTTTGGGGTTTGAAGTATCAGCATTGTCATAGATGGAGTCTCCAAGTTCAGCCTTAAATTATATATACCTTAGAGATTAGAAACAACACTAATCCTTGGACAGTATATTATAGTTCTCTGACAATCCTTTTTTGTCTCCAATTCATCAATTAAGCTACTGAATGTTTTTTTTGTACCTCACATGAGGTATTAAAGTTCGACAGAATATCCAATATTAACTCTGTTGGGACTTGAAATAAAAATGACTGCTTTTTTGATCTCTAGTGTTCATGTTAGGCATTCTTGAGTCTTTGGTTGCTCTAGCTGCGAGGGCCAACAAAACAATACAATACAATGTCTTTATTTAGTACCACATATTTACATTTTGTACGTTTAAAAGAAATATTAGATTAAAACAAGATTTTTGGGTACAGGCCACCTATAATAACCATGTAAGGCTAACCAAGATAGGTGGCTTGCATTTTTTTATTTGCGTTGAAGCTTTAAGGTCAATAACACACTTTTAAACCAATCATATATGTCTTAAACCAATCATATATGGGCCAGTGTTGGTACTTTGTTCACAAAAGAACGAATCTTGTTTATTCTGCTTAACCTGCCCTTTTTAGTATAGTCCAGTCAAGATATTGATTCTGGTCAAACAAATTGCAACAGAATTTTTCTCACCTCCAAACTGTTAAGTATTGCCTACTTACTAACATACTAAAAATCCCCCAAAACCTGAGTGGTTGAACATGTCTAAGTTTCAACCCAATTACACAGGGATCCCAACTCTTGTAAAAGAATATTTTTGTGGTTATTGGCTGTAAGCCATAACCACTATGTCATCAAGTTGTAAGTAAGTCAGTTACTTTCCGTGAAGCGTTCGGCTTTTACGAACTGAGAACGGAAATATGTCGTTGACCTCTTGACATATTTTACGCAATTTTTTATTTCGCTTTGATTTTATATCTGGTTTAATATTACCATTTGAGTGAAAAGTAAGGCATTTTTCAATAAATTTGTGTTTTTTGGGGGTTATGGAATGTCTACGAGACTTCGACGAACAAACTACGAACTCGAGCTACAGTGCCGTCACACTTGTCTCCATTTTCGCGACGGCTTGACAACTTGAACTTGGTAAATAAACAATGTTTGTTCCTTATTTTTTAACAATTCGCATCGTTTTTCTGTTATTGGACTGGAATTTGAGTGTTCTATAATGTATTAGGAGTTTGTTTTTAAGGAATCGTTCAGGATTTGGGGTGGTTTGCAAAAGATTTCGAGCGTGAAAGTCGGTCGTAAACACAGGGTTTGTTTTACAACGATTGAGCTGTCACTTTATGTATTAATATAATAATATAATAATATAATACACTATACAAAATTACTCGATTCTGATTGGATGAGAGGAGTACAATTAAATCGTTAATTGTACTCTGCAGAGTACGTATTAAATGGCAGTCTCTGTAAAAGTGGACCGATGACTTCGCTCCAGAAAACAGATTTCCTTCATACTTCCCCCACAAAATACCTTGGGTTAGTAAGTAAAAGTAAGCACATTAATTTGGAGAAAAGTTACAAATTCAATTTTTGGGGGGAGGATATTCGGTTCAGTCCAAGCTAGTTGGGTTTGGTCAAGCGGAAAGATCTAAAATAGAGCTTTTTGGCGAGCACGTTGCTCTTCCAATAAGCTATTTTCAGATCAATGACTATACTGCCATTTTTTAACAATCTTTCAGTTTTTCAATGCTTGCTTTTATTTGAAAAATATATTTTACAAAAAGGAGAAAAGATTGATTTAGTAAGGCCATGTTTCCTACTTTGTCAAGAGACCCAAAAGTACCCTAAGAAACGTCGCCTATTTCTTGCAAGTCCAGCACTCATTTAGAAAATTTTCTATTTCATCGTGCTAAAGAAAGACCAATTAAGACAAAAATGTAAAAAAACTTTGAGGGTTTGCGAATTTTTGCTGTTAACGATGCTTTGGTTTGCACGCGATTACGAAAAAATGTCGCGTTTTTATGCAAATTAGGTTTCGAATCTAGCTTGATTTATTCCACTGAAATAAACTTATTTTTAACAAAAATTTATTATTTTAATTGAAAATAGATGCTTAATGGTTTTTTTCTGTCAAAAAAAATTACAAAAAGTTTGTGGAGACTCGCAATACCACACCATTTCTGTAGGTTTTACATGTCACGCAATAAGCCATGTCACGCGGGGATGATATGATTTTGAAAATACACTCAAATCTCAAACGACTTTAAATATTGTCAGAGAATTTGTGACTATTTATTCAAAAATGGCAGTAGAGAACATATTATTGTATCAACAAATCTGTATTTGTACATCCTATATAGCATACAGTATATTAGTACACAGTATATTTTGTTATTAGCAAAAGTGTGAGATCTACCGGTATATATTCCGGTCTTTTGTTGATGACTCTAAAACAAGAACTGCATGTAAAATGTGCACAGACTGCACCATTAACTGACTTAAACAACTGATAGTCAATTTTTAATTGAAAGTATAATGAACATTTCATTCAACTACACAATGACCGACCCGATCACTAAAATATGGTAAGTGAACCTCTGTAAAACGGACATTGTTTTTTGACCATAGGAGCCATAGGGTGTCTACAGAGGTTTTACCGCACAAGCATATGTGAATGTATTGACATTATATTTATTATATATACGAAGGATCAATTAACACAAATATTTTAAAAAACGTTGCAGATTTTTTGCAGTTAACGATGCCTTGGTTTACACGCGATTAGGGTTAGTATTTTGATTTCAAAATACTACCCTCAATTGGACGATTTGGAACTCGATCTTCCAAATCGACCCTTTGATGCACAATCTCCTTGGATGGACAAAAGGTGTGACATTTTAAGAAATGTGTCTTGTTGACTGGAATGCAATACGATGACCAGAATCCTTGACTGATCCCATAATTGGTTCTGGGGGTAGAAACCAATCGAGGGTACTGTTTTGAGATCAATTGTTTGTACTATTTTTCATGATTTTGTATATGTTATTATGTCTGCATTTGAAATTTCAATTTCAACTTCACAACCAAGCTCAGTTTTTCAATGAAGGAGCTGTTATAACTGGAAAGGTATAAAACCACGGATCCAAAACCACAAACCCTGTTTCTGTTGGATGGAAAAAACCTCTTTCATGACGTCCATGATATCGTTTTCAGATTTATTTTAAAAAAAGGTTCTTGGGAATAGATACAATAATTCTTACATTCAAAAAAGTGAATATGGAAATCTTGATGGACCACATGGGTTACTTGCACTAATACCAATTCACACAACTTAAGTCTCCTGGCACCAACAATAGTTGGTTCTTTCTTCAGTATCGGCTTTCCACAGCCATGGTGTCCCACTCCTTGTGGCCATTCAATGTGTCAAGTATTGCGACTGGTTTTTGGCTGATTTGAGCAGTTGACAATTGTGATGTAAACTGGAACTTATATTCAATGAATTTGGAGTGCTGATGTAGGTCATATAATTAACCACAATTTTCTTCCCGTCTTCAGTAAATGTGCAGTTTTGAAGCTTGAGTGGTGTTCTGCTTTCTTTTCGCTGTGCAAGCAACGGACATTTCTTCAGTGAATCGAGCAGTGCCTCACATTTCTCACTTTCCAAGGTCTGAAGGGTTAAGGTAGCATAGTCCATCGTGTCGGTTCTATTTTGTTTGACTGGAAACAGGTTGTGTATGTAAGCAATGATTGATCTTTTGATTTTCTGAAAGTAACTTCGTGTTTCCTGTAAAATCGACTGTTGAAATGGTTTGGTGACTCAAGAATGGCGCTATTTATACTTGGACCTTGCAAAAGTTGTCACCTCGACAGATCAAAGTTATGATTGGTCACATATATATATATGAGGGGTGACAACACAAAAGGGGTCTTGTCTACTAAGACCCCTTTGATGTACCATCTTTCAGATTTGCCGCTTTAACAGCAATCTTTAGGGTTTTTTTGGTCATTTCTCGGCGAAGATAGGAGAGAGAACAACAACAACAACGAAACTCTCAAAAGAGGGGGGGGGGGGGGGACAGAGAGAAAAGAAAGAAAAATGAACAGAAAAACTGCAGAGCGCGCTTGGGTGAGAGAGAAGGTAAGAAGGAAAAACAAAACAGAAAACAAAGACAATAGTTGTTCGGATTTCTTTTGCCAATTAGTGGGAACCAAAAACAAACTTAAAAAAAGAAATAACTAACAAATGAGAAAGAGAAAAGAAAAAAAAACATAAAAAATGTGTTTGTGAAACAGAAAAAGAGAGAAGAAAAAGAAAAAAAAAACGGGAAAGAGAAACAATAGTTGTCAAGGTAACTGTCAATTTGGTGCTGTTCTAGAAGACTGAAGGCTCACTTATCCAGTGACGCCTGACGAATTCTAGGGTTTACGTTCGGTGAGCGTACTGATCGTGGCCTGAATTCAGCTTCTAAGTGCTTTTTCGAGTCATTTTGTAGCACAGAAGTCGCTTGACTTGCATCATCAAGCAAGAAAAGACGACGGAGACAATCTCCTGGAAGAACTCAGGAGTGGGAAGCGACTTTACGAAGAAAGAGTCACAGTAATTACGGCGACAAGGTTCAACTGTGATCTCCAGAGTATTGAGGCTTCTCTGGTCGTTCTGTGATGCATTCCCCAAGCCAACAAGGTCATTTCAGCGAGTTTTGAACTGTAAAGAAGGCAATCGGTGCCGTCTGGGGCCTGTTAGCGAGGGGGGCTCGGCACTTATAAGAAATTTCTAAGACTAAGAGTAGGGGATGGGTGCTGTCCAAATTTTTCATGGATGCCCATAATCCTTTTCTTCCGCTGTATCTGATCCAGCGGAAGAAATGCATTATGGGATGCATGTTTGGACGCGTACAGTGTTTTTCCTTGGACCAGCTATGGTTGTAGCGCTGAGAATGCCAAAACGGGGTCGACTTGCGCACCGTGCGTTACAGCCTATCTTATGGTCAACCTTTAAGACCCCTTTTGTGTTGTCACTCCTCATATACTTATGTGAAAGAAAAGACTAGTGTTCTGATCTTGGTCCCATTTGCATGTTACATCATAGGTCACAAAAATTTAAACTAAAATTTCGAATCAAGTTGCTTGAAGTTTTTATATATTAGTGTTGTCAAGGCAAGTGGCGCACACAAAAAGACATTAACAGTTCATGGCTAGCTTGTTAGGCCCCTTACAACATTTTCCTGTGAGACATTTTTTGCTTTGAAGCGCAAGAAGGGCTTACCAGAAGTAGACGAACATAGAATAGACATAGAATAACAAGAAGCAGAAATGATCAAACCTGATAGAATGAAACACTTTCGCGACATAAAACGGTATTACATGTAAAAAAGGTATTTGAGAAAGTGTGGGATTTACCAAGAATGTGATACGATATTTTTATAGGATTTACGAAAACCTCGTACCTTCTAAGGGAAATTTTGTCAACTTTAAATATATATTGCAACTTAACAAAGATTTTGTACAAGACGACGAACGACTCGAAAATTCACACCTCTCAATGATGTACAAAGATCTCTTGTAAGAAAAGAAACAGGGTCATCATATCTCTAAGCTTCAATTTGACCTCATCAGAAATCTCCTCGCTTGGTAGTGGTGACATCACTGCTGCTGCAGAGAAGGGCATCGCTGAATGGGGCACAGGATAGTAAGACATATTGTGGGTGTAGTACTTGATTATTTCACGTATTGTAAAACGCTGAACGTTTCGTGTTTGAAATGCGACACAGCATGCAGGTTTTCGACCTGGGTAGTTAGCAGAGTCTCCAAACTAATATCTTCAGTAAATTGAGGATTGATTTCCCTTATGTTCTTGCTCAGATGATTGATGACTTTACAGAGTAGGGTGAGAGAAGTCTATGTCTTGTTAGAGATTGTTCCCTCTGGGCCGTTGGTAACAGCAGAATCTTTCATGTTATGGTGGTCATTTACCTTGGCAATCATGTCTTGTACGTAGCTACCAATCTTTGTGGTGTTCTTCTTTGCCATCTCTAGTGACACAGACTCGGCAGATACTCCTTTGGAATGTATCCCAAAGGTATCGTACAGGCAGCCCAGCGTTTTCAGAAATGATATTGTTCCAGAAAGGCCTGTAACAATCTTCACTGCTCCAGCAGAAAGGTCAGTCACAAGGAGGACCTTTGCAAAAGAACAGATTCCATGCAATTGTGCAAACCCACACGTTTTCTGTGTGCCATCCATGGGATTGCTTGATCCGCTTCCTATCAACACCATGACAGAGTTACCAATGGGATTGTACTGTTTGACTTTCACTTTGGAATCTGTGCAAGCGATGCTCCCATCAAATCCGGGCTACTTCGATGCTTGGCTGCAAGTCAGAGTTAATTACTTTCTCTGTTACTTTGTTGTTTAGCTTGCACCTGTATAGGCCTCCCTGGCGTGAGGACGAGGAGAAGTATGCAAACTGAACCAAAACTGTAAGGGATTCAACCCTGAAGATATCACTTGGATACGAAGACAATTTGACTGGATTTCCATGAACAGTGACTCCGTCGAACTCCAAAGCTATATGATAAATTTCTTTTTTCTCATCATCACTGCACAGTAGCAGATTTATGCTTACAGTACAGATAGCAGAAGGCTTCTGCAGAAAATGCTGCAATTGAATATGTTCCACAGATTCCGTGGCAATGGTGGTCCCATTCAAATGATCTTGTAATATCTTGCGAAGTATTGGGACTGTCCCATTAGACGCTAGTCCAACGTTCATCAAATATTCTATCAGTTAAGGTCGCTTAAGCGAGTTACCTTTAGTTTAACCTTCCCTTTAAAGTCGAAGAAAGATATTGCAGGTAACCCCCTTTCAGAAATGAAAGCAATACCATCTGTATAGCACAAATCACGTGCATCTGCCAAACCTTCTTCACGAGATGAAAAGTTGCGTTTACATATCCAGAATATTTGTTAAAACGTTATGTAAACGTTAAATTTATATGCGTTTTCTATAGTTTTCTCTGACAAAAAACTCGGAGTTTATATTGCGTTTTCCTCACAAATAAACCTGGTAAACTGCTATTTTACACACGTTTTCACAAATTATAAACTCGTGTAAACTTGGAATTTCACACACGTTTTCCCATTTGATAAATGTCTGTAAATGTGATGTTTTCTTTCAATTTATTGTTTGGGAAATTTGTGTAAACTTATAGTTGAAACGAGATTTCCCTACCGAAAACACATGTCAACGCTATATTTTTCCAGGTTTTGCTATTTAACAAATTCGTGTAAACCCAATGTTTTCCACCTGTTTTATGGGTTAATCAATGTATATAAACTCAACGTTTTACGCCATTTACCGTTTCTTAAACTCGTATATACTTAACGCTTATACGCATTTTTCATACAATTTGCACTAGGTTAAATACAAAATTTAAGTCATCAATTTTCACTCTTTTGAATTTTTTACTGAATAGCCAACTTTATTTCATACATATCCTTAACTTATATAAGGTTACAACAATGCGATTAAATTGTATGCATATACATGATATATGGAAGATATAAAATAGCGCACCGAAAGCCCAAGAGGATAAAATGTTTTGCCTCTCCTTCTACGTTCTTTTTTATTAGGTTTTCACGGCCCAGGGCGGATAGTTGGCCGGAATTGGGCGAGACGATGGCTCTTCTGCTAAATATCTACTTAAACTCATTCTCTTGCTTCTTTTCGAAGCTTTTTTGTTAATTTTCTTATCTACAGCTTTTAACATATTGTTGACCGATTCTGTCCTCCATGGAATGCTTTTTTTCAAGATGTACGCTTCATTTTCTGACTCTCCAGATTCCTCTGACGACATGAAGTCCATATTTAGGATTATCCTGTATTTTCTCTCCTGCTCCTCAGGTAATTTGGCTTCGTTCACAACCTTTAAGCGTTGAGTGAGCTTCTACAATATAAATAAATAAATAAATAAATAAATAAATAAATAAATAAATGAACGAATGAACGAATGAACGAATGAACGAATGAACGAATGAACGAATGAACGAATGAACGAATGAACGAATGAACGAATGAACGAATGAATGAATGAATGAATGAATAATAAACAAATAAATAAATAAATATATAAATAAATAAATAAAACTACTACATCTACATCTATGACGTCGGAGGTCAAGGGTGACAAGGGTGTTGTGATGTGGATCTGCAGATCATGGCAAATCTTCAAGTATTCCATTTATAGTGACACGAACACGAGCAATACTAAAAGGTACAAGACAACCAGTACAATTTCAAGTATTTGGTAAGTAGAAAATAGTTCTGAACTTACCCTTTTCTTTCGCTGGTATAGCTTTTGCTCGTTTCTGTGTTTTTCCTTCGTATTATTTTTCATTCGTCTATTCTCTGTCACTCTTGTCCTGAAGTTTATTTGCGCATCAGCTGTACGTACAAAGTACAAAAGACAAATTATTTTAGAATGCTTATGAATTGGTGTATATATTTTAGAGTACTTTTTACCTCTTAAAACACGATTTCCAAATTCCTCATAACCCCATCCTTGAACAGCTACAATGAGTTTAGCTGCACTTTCCTGGTTGTGCTTGCTTGTAAATCTGTAATAACAAATCAAATTTTAAGGTTGATGGTTGTTCTTTCATGTCTTTTTTATCACAAAACCGGCCACACATATATAGTGCTTTAATTAACAAGCCATGACTCAAACAGATTAATATAGAATGCTTCATTCCATTGTCTCACAAATACGATCATTTGTAACTGATGCATACATTACTTGAATTGACTAGTTTGCATAACATGGTTATGTAGCCTGTAGTATGAATTTTGAGTCATGATCACTGAGTTTATAATTTGCGTGCATGTCTTTGCTAAACTGATTGAACGTAAAGCTATGTAAATATGTGGGTATTTTCTTATTATATATATATATTGTTTTTTAATTTTAAATGATTTGTGAAGGCATTTAAAACTTTAGCTTGTGAAAAATGTAGTGATGATGAAACTTGCGAGCACATTTGTGGCTTTCGTGAACTTAATAATGAGCAAGTCACGCTCTTTTGACAGATTTACAGATAAGCACTATAAATCACGCGAATGATTCTGTGCATGCTTTGAGTACAAATAAATGTCCCGGTAATTATTTAGAGTTACCTTTCATCGGGATTCCAACCCTTAAAGTTATCTGGGTCTTCTTCGTCAAGTTTTTTATAGGCACTTCTGAACGCAGCCTGAAAACCACAAATTTCAAGATATCGCAAAAGTTCAATGAAATGAAATACGAAAAACGTGCAGGAATAAAGGACATTATAAATCAAATTTAAGTCACAAAAACCATTTCGAATTCAGTTTGTATTATGCTTTTGATAGATAAGGGGGTTAAATTCCAATAGGCGCGCTTACGACCCGTGACCGTTCTCAAACGTTCTGTAATAAATTAGCAGTTCAGTAGTTGGCGCGCTTTTAAAAATACCCTCATATCCATCCCGAAAGGGAATATTTAATCTTCACTCTTTTATGTTAAATAGTCATAATATATTTCAGGGTTTTTTGAACTGCTGGAGCTTCAGTGCTTCAAATTAAGAATAAAATCAAAATTGGCGGGAACTTCAGACACAGTACATATACAGAATGGAACTTGATCACAATATATACCCACATATACTGGTAAATACATAATTAAGGTAAAGTTCATATCGTATACATACTTTTAGGTCGGAAGGAACATCAATTTTATGGCTGCTGGACGAAGATGATTTTCTTGAATCTTCACTTTGTTGAGCCAATATTTTTTCGTTTTGGGCCAAGAGCTTCTTTTGATTTTCAAGAATTTCTTTTAGGACAGACGAATGATCAGGAGATTCTTCTCCATCATTGTTGAATACCAATCGTCTCGCATGCTGTGAGGTATTACCACGACGAAGCATAGGAGAGGAAGACATCTTCAGTTTATTGTTGAACAGTATCTCAGTGTTTGGCTTTTAACTAAAAAAATCATACAAATCACTCAAAAAATATATTTACGCATTTGTAATGTTCAATATCAAAAAGAAAATATATTAAGCAAAATAAGAAAGTGCAACTTTTTACTTACGCTAAAATCGAAGATTAATTGCATGTGTTCCTCCTGGCTCGCACGAATAATGATTCGAATGTTGGCGCCGAGTCCTATATGTTCATGATATTGCGCATGCGCTTAACCTGTCAATAACTCATTTTGATGCGTGATCGCATATTTTTACATCTTGAACTGTGACATTGTGTGAGATCAGTACGTGCCAAAGATAGCTTACTGTATTGTAAAGATCACTACTGCAGTCGTATGGAATCTCATTCAAATTTCCTTTTTGGAGGATCGAATATAGTGAATCTCAACTAAAAAAATATCAATTCATGTATGCATTTTATATGCAACACCCACTGAAAATGAAAATTATAGACGTTTTTACCTATGTAACAAAAAGTGCTGTTGGACCTTATGATGCTTCAAAATATATTTCTGCATACCTTGTACAATATATATAAGCTGATTTTCAGCATGTAGATTTTTAGCTGGAATCGAAGTTGTGTCAATGTCTTTTGTTTTCGCTTAAAATTTCAGGTAATGTTTCAGAGATAAAAGATCAAGTAGGTCATGTCTTTTTCGCAACTGAGAAGACGCACGTGCCCCGGATGCGCCAAAAGTTTTGATAAAAGATATTACAGTAGCCATAAAAGTGAATATTTCGTAGATGGACGATGGCGCTGTAACATGGAACAGGCTAGTGCTACTAACCTTGAAATATTAGACGATCGACAAAATGATACTTCAGAAGTAAAGAAACAAAGGCTACACGAATGCGGGCAGGAAATGGGTTCTGACGTTTCCGCCAATCAATTAGAGGAAAATATCACTGATAATGTGTCATCGAGTGAGCTGGGTGAGTGAATGGTATTTCTATATATCCCGTCTATCTTCATATTTTTGTCAGTAGTTCTTTTAATTACTGCTCTACTTTATTTTTAGATAATGTAACGCCCGAAGTGTGGCATGAAGAATTGACAGAGCTCTTGGAAGACTTCTCAGTAGAGGAAGAAGGTTTTACACCCCTACCGGAGGACATTAATCATTCATGCCAGTCATTTCAAGCAAAGTTTGTGAAATGGCTATGTACGTTTCTCTGCATCTGGCATATAATGTTTTGTATACCTGATAGTGCCCTTGAAAACATTCTGTTATTTTTGCATGCCCTTTTTCAAGTGCTTGAAGAATGGATTAATCTAGAGATAGGAGTGTCAGTTTTGCTCCCAACTACCTTGTATTCACTATGGAAACTTATGGACATGAAAAAGGATAAATTTGTGAAGTATGTAGTTTGTCCAAAGTGTCACAGTCTTTATACTTTCCAAGAATCCATACAAATATATTTAGGAAGAAAGATATCCAAGAAGTGCTCATTTGTCGAGTTTCCAAATCACCCTCATGTAACTAGAAGACAACCATGTAGAGCACAACTACTAAAAACTGTTGAATTAAAAAATGGGAGAAAGCGTCTTTATCCATATCGTGTGTACTGCTACAGGGCCCTGAAGAGTGCGTTATTTGATATGTTACAAAGGCCAGGATTTGAAGATGTTTGTGAAGCGTGGAGAAATAGAGATATTCCCGATGATTTTTTAGCGGGCATTCAAGATGGGAAGATATGGAAAGAGTTTGTTGACAATGAAGGCTCTGCTTTCTTTCAGCTTGCAAGGCGCTATGGACTGATGTTAAATGTTGACTGGTTTTCACTTTTTAAGCGTTCCAAATATTCAGTTGGAGCTGTTTATCTGACGATAATGAACTTGCCAAGAAAAGAGCGTTTTAGGAGAGAGAACGTTATACTGCTTGGGATCATACCTAACTGTAAAGTGGAGCCTCCCACAAATACATTTTTGAAACCATTAGTTGAAGAGCTGAATGATCTTTGGGCGAACGGATTTGATGTGAGAACTTACAACTTTCCTAATTCAAGCGTCAATGTAAGAGCTGCATTGCTGTGTGCGTCTTGTGATATTCCGGCAATAAGAAAGGTATTGGGATTCAAAGGACATGGAGCAAATAGAGGGTGTTCAAAATGCTTTAAGCTCTTTCCAGGCCCAGTTGGTTCAAAAAATTATAGTGGATTTGTGAGAAACGAATGGCCTGAAAGAGACGATGACACCCATCTGAAACACGTCGAAAAAATTATGAGAAGTAACACTCAAACTTCAAGAAATGAACTTCAAACTGAGTTTGGCTGTTCATTTTCAGTATTGTTGGAACTTTCATATTTCTCTGTGATACGCCACCATGTGATAGATCCGATGCACAATCTTTTCCTTGGTTCTGCAAAACGTATGTTTGAAATTTGGTGTGACTTCGAACTCCTAACTGCTAACAGTTTAAAGGAAATTGAAAAAAGAGTTCAGGATGTAAATGTTCCAAGTGATGTTGGGAGACTACCTACGAAAATTTCTGAGTGCCAAAGCACGTTTACTGCAGAGGAGTGGATGAACTGGACCATCATATACTCATTGTACGCTCTTAATGGAATACTACCAAAACGACATTTAGAGTGTTGGCGAAATTTCGTTCTGGCTTGCCGAATACTTTGTAATACATACCTCTCATTATCGGATGTAAAACGTGCAGACGAATACCTACTAAACTTTTGTAAAGGAGTGGAAAAAATTTACGGTGAGCAGAGCATAACTCCAAATATGCACTTGCATGCTCATCTGGCTGAATGTATCATGGATTACGGACCAATTCACTCATTCTGGTTGTTTAGTTTCGAGAGGTACAACGGGCTTTTAGAAAGTCTGCCAACAAATAACAGAGCGCTAGAAATTCAACTTATGCGGCGTTTCATGAAAGGTGACTTCATGCTAAATATAAGATATCCAGAAGAAATTAGTACCACTTTTCTCGGTCCAATAATCACAAAAATGCACGCCAAAAGGTATTGTTCTATCACAACCACTTCTCATGAAGTTCTACAAATATTCAAACTTACCACAGGTGCTGTAGAAAATAAATTTTGGGAAAAATGCGAAGCGATTTCTCTCCTTCCACCTTGTAAGCGAATAATCTTGAGCGAGCTAGACAAAGACCTGCTGAGTACTGTTTACAAGAAATTATACCCTGACGCTCCTGTCACAGTTGTTCTTCCTTCTTGTCTAAGTTATGACAGCATTTCATTGACAGGAGAAATCATTGGCTGCGCTGAAGGAAGAGGTAAGCGCAAATGTTATGTTCTTGCATCTTGGGCGGGATTGAATGCTGCCATCGATGAAACTGTTCCTCCCCGACCTGGCAGGGTTATGTACTACGTTGATCACTGCGTAAAGCTTGCTGATGGATCAATGAAGCATCATGTGTTTGCGTACGTACAGTGGTATCAAAGACACGAGTCTATAAATATCTATGGTGAAGGTGTAGAGGTCTGGTGTGGAAGTGCATATGAAACTACTGGCCCAGCGTCTTTCATCCCTGTTAAGCATATAGCATCACGATTTTTTCCAATATTTCAGAAACTAAAAGGCGAAACTGTGGTAGTTGTCACGCCAAAACAAAGAGAAATACATATATAACCAATGCGATTATATATAACATTTAAAAAGCTACAAGGAAGTGGGTGTGTACAGGCTAGGCCAAATTGAGTAGCTCTTATAATCATAAATCATATCTTAGCCAGCTCAATCAATCTTATCTTTGTATATATTTGCTTGTATGTTTAGTTCGATTAGATTATGTTTCCTATCAAATTATATTTCCATTGATTATTGGTCAATAAGAGAGCAATCAACATAAGCTAAGTAAACGCACGAAATAATGTCTTTAATTAAAATCTTTTGCTATATATATATATATATATATATTGTTTTACCTTTTCTTTTTCATATCTAACTTCCAAAAATAAATGGGGGATGAGTATTCACTCCGAAAAAAAAGTATTGAACAATTTGAAACTGTCGTTTTTAAAATTTAGGTCAGTGATTAATTAGGCATGTAAGTCTGTCACGTTTTCTTCTGGAACTACGAAGAAACTACCAGGTTTCTGTACATAACCTCATTTGAAAATCTATGTAAAGTTGACCTTTACATCACATTTCTTTCAGGTAATTTAATAAGAAAATATCATATTTCTGTTAGATATCTCCATAAGAAAACGCGTGAAAACCTGACGTTTATATCTCGTTTTCTTCATATTTCTTGATGAGTAAACATCGAGTTTCCTTCGCGTTTACTACAATTTTATACGCGTGTAAACTCTATGTTTCCACTCGTTTACACAGTGACAACTTGAAACTCAATGTTTTATCCCAACAAACTCGTGTAAACTTCAAAACGTGAAATTTACATCAAGTTTTAGCTTTAGGTGAAACATGTGTAAATGCAACTTTTCTTCTCATGCTTTCAACACAGTGACATCAGCTGGTTGATGCATCCATATTTTTAAGAGTCTACATGTGTTGGTGTCAAAATCATAATCAAGGGCAAGAACTACGCCTTGGGGACCAGGGTAAACTTTGATGGGATGAGGGCAAACTCCGGTGTGGTTCCAGAACCTGTATTTCTCCAGAACTATTATATGCACTACTTGTTTCACTTGCTCTAGCACTTTGAGAACTCTGGCCTTGTTAGTCAAACTATGGGCTCAACAGCCATTTGGTCCTTGTTTCAAACACATTCCAGGGTAAGCAATTTTCTTAGTTTCTTCTTTGCAACAGTGTCTGCGGTATCACGTAAAGTGCACAGCAAAACAAGATTGCTCAGCTCACTGTCAAGCTCCACAAACCAGTTTGACCAGCTACATTTTATACTCTTTCCAAGATGGACAACTTCAGGTAAAGGAACGACCAGCTCTAAATCCGGTGGCAAACTCTGAGATTCTCCCATCTCATTTATATGAAGTAGCGCCTGTTTGTTGCACTCCTCGCAGTCAGTTACAACAGCCATGACAGCTAGTTTGTGGCAAGTCTCATCATTATCCATGCAGTTATCACATGCTCTGAGTGCTGGAATATAAGAAATCTGACCCTTTTCTTCACAAGTGAAACAAACCGATCTAGAGGCTAAGCATTCCTCGCATCTGCTGGAACAACACGTTTCATTAGTGTCAACAATGTGTTTTGTGCTATATTGTCTTCCTAGACACCGCTTGCAAATCTGCATGCCTTTCACTTCATCCTTAATTGTAGAAATTATATCTTCTCCAGTTACAAATTTAGGTTGATAGTGAACTGCTACTGGCATGGAGACACCGTTGTCAAGGGAAATTACGCATGTAACATCTGAACTGGTGATGAGATTTGCCTTTATGTGTTCAGGGTCTGGAAAAGGGTGGTCTCTTATACACGCTTGATCAACTCTGTGGGTCAAACTGATCACAGTATTTTGTCGTTGATCGTATTCAAGGCCAGGTTTTAATGCAGTGCCATCACTTGCCAAGACTACTGGAACTACTTTTACTTTCTCTGTATTAACAATTCTCTGTAAACTGGGGTGTTGGGGTTTTGGGGTGTTGGGAAAGGGAATGAATGGACTGTAAATGAGGTAAGATAACGCTTTCAGTGGTGTAGCCAGCTCTGCATCGTTTCAGCGCATTTTTTGAAGGGCCACATAGATTATAGTCTGAAAATGACTTGAATGTTTTTGTCCCACCTTTTCCAGTCCTGAAGAAACCTGGTCCTCTCACAAACTTCATTGTCCTTTCTCCCCCAAGATGCTTAATGGTAGAAAAGAACTCGCTCACGTCTTTGTCCCATTTGAAGTCAGATGCAACTGGGGGGTCAATCATTGCAAATGACGTAGTGTCGTTGACGATATAGTTATAGTATATACAACTCTCTGGTATCTTCCCATCTTCAAGGAGCTTAATTACATGCTACACGAAATAAATTCATTGTCATCTTCACTCTCGGTATCACTTTTCTCATCTTCTGAAATTCGACTGGATATGGAAATACCGATAGCTTTTTCGGAATCTCCATCACAATCTAGATCCAATACATTAGTATTGTCTGAGGAGCAACTAATTCTACATTCTTGGTCCATGTCAGACAAGTCACACTGATTGTTATCCGAGAGCGTCAGTTCTCCTTCGCTGCATTCGCTAACAAATCGGAATAATAATGGGTACAGCACAACATATATGGAACTGGTCAGACTGGTTATACAAGCAACTGAGAAGTATAGCTTTTTGGATACAAGGTAAAATGTTAATTTCCTACATCTCACGAGAAAGTGTTCTGTTAAATCTAAATATTTATTTAAATGTTTATCCAATTGCAGATAACCGGGGAAATTTTTGTGAAATACAAATATGCATCCACTTTCCTTCCGAAGACTGCCTTCTAGTTTTCCTGTGTCATTAGTGAACATGTATAATATTTCTTGATGGTTCCAATAGACCAATTGCAGAAATATTTCAAAGAATTTTCCAGGAATGTCAAATTGAATTGGTTTGTCCTCCAATGAATTGTTAGAAATGTCGCTGCAGGGGATCTATAGGTATATTTTGCAAAGTAGGATTTGAAAACAGTTCCCTAGAGCATTAATTATCATTGAAAGTTTTAACACTGAGATAAACTTTCACAAGTATAAATGTAAAGGACAGGATCAGGAATAACGCGCAAAAACTAAATTAAATTATTTTCATTTTATGCACACATACTTTTAAAGACATGCATGCAAGTTCACTTTGTTTACTTCTCTGATATTATGGCATCAACCCCATCAAATTCGTCTTCATCATCTAGCTCGATGTTGTCACCAACATCTATATGGGAAGTGGTTGGGGATATAAATGTATCCATACTTCGTTGTTTTTTTTTTTTTTAGCTCATCTTGTCGTTTCTGTCGTTTTTGTAGACACTTTTTGAAGTGCTCTGCAAATTGGAAGTACAGAAAATAAAATAAATCGGTCTTTAGCAAAATTATACAGATTGAGAGTGCATCTTCAGTTGATCGCAACCAATAGAATGGGGTTATTTTTCAACTATCAAAGACTTACTTTCTTTAAAATACTTTACTTTTCCTAGCACAGGTCTTTCATTGTTACGGCTTGAATAGCGTCCTAAACAAATGCCACATTTCCACTTCACTTATAGTGGCACTGCCTTCCAATGCATTAAGCTCTGACAAAGATAAATAATCAAATAAATAAGTGATCTCTAAGCGAATTGTAATTATTTTCCATCAAATTAAATTGTAAAATGTCTTTCGTCAATTGTTTAACTTTTTAATAATTTTTTTTTGTATACGTAGTCTGTTTATTTGTACTTTGTAAAATAGTAACTAATTAGTAAGTAACGTATGTGTAGTTTGTAAAACATTTTTTTACCTTGCCTTGATAGAGGGAATCTAGGTGTAACATGGATTCTGCAGAAATCGTGGTCCATGGCAGTGGGTCTCACTGATTCGGGTCCAGACACAAGCACTCTCTTTCTACGTTGCAAAGCAGCTAATGGAGCATTGGTTCCACCAATGTTGATGAAATTTTTGTCGTCCTCCATGATCAGAAATGCATGCTCTTTAAACTTGCATGAAACATCTGAGGTATTTCATTAAAGCTGTGCAGTAATGTACATCAGGGTGTGAATGACGAATTTGTCTGGTCTGTACATGGTACCTAATACAGTAAATAAACAATTATACGGTTTCCCGTATTTCTGGTTTATTTCCATTAATGTACATCAGGGTGTGAATGACGAATTTGTCTGGTCTGTACATGGTACCTAATACAGTAAATAAACAATTATAAGGTTTCCCGTATTTCTGGTTTATTTCCATTAATTTGGTGGAATAGGGAAGATCTACATCCAATCATGTAAATATTCTACAAGGTCACCTGACTCACATTGAAACGACCAGTGTATTGAGTTGCAGCTTGTGAACTTGGATCCTTAGGCTAAAACTGGAAGCGAACCCACGTTTCTGATGGAATAGCTGTGCCTTCTGGCAGCTTTTCTTTGACTATACTGATAAGATCTGGTACACTAATAGCAACAAGCATGTATCCAATGTCTCCAAGACTCCATGGCGTCCATATGAATACTAGTGTCTGCCAGTTTCCACCTGGTAGTCCTTTGGTTTCAAGATCTGAAATATAGTGGTACCTGAAATCTCTTGAGGCATCATCACCAATGATATCATTATATGATGCATTAAAATAACACACTTACCCAACAAATGCATCAGGAATTTTGAGGTTCATCCAGTCAACATCATCATATAGATTAGGTTTGGAATCTTTAAGCTTCTTTCCACAAATTTAGGGTGATGTGGATCAAGATACCACGCTATGTTGGCCAAATGTTGTCTTCTGGTGGCAGAGTTCTAGCACTTGCACTTTTCATCAACAAGTCTAATGCATTCAATCTGATTTTGTTGTTGTTGTTGTTGTTGTTGTTGTTGTTGTTGTTTTTGTTTGTTGTTTTTGGGGGGGTGGGGCAGGCGTCTTCTTTGTCATCCTCAATTACTTCAAAATCAACAAAATTAGCCCCAATGGCCTTCATAGTACATTCAATGGTGTCATGTAAATCAACGGCAATAAAATCTTTGGGTGCAGCTTCTCCCGGTTTTTTATACCCTATTTTACACTGTATTTTGTCACTTGAGTTCCCACATAAAACCTTTTAAGTACAGTAAAAAGAGTGTCTCTTACATCAAGGACCTTCAATTTTGGTTGGTCTAGAATCTTTGCACGTTTTTTAAGCCTAATAATAGTGCTATACTTAGGAGATGACATCTTTAGAAAGTTTGCAAGCTTTTAGCTTAGTAACCTAACCAAAATCAGCAACCAGGCCTCCACAGGTAACCCATTTTGAGGTTATTTCTTCATTTTTTATTATTTATTTATTTATTTTTCGACCGTTCGACCCACCCAAGGAATACTCTAGGCGACGGGAAACAAAAACGAAACAAAAAATGGGGATGGCCTATGAATACTGTCGAAATTGTGCCGCCCTGAAGCACAGATGCAAGACTTGGAATGATCCCATGTCCACCCAAGAAATAAAGAAACGATGAAGATGATGAGACTGAGGGACTTGAAGACATGGACCTGGATTATGAGGGATGAGATAATATGTACTGACACTGTGATGAATTCACTGATGACCAGAGTATACTTTGGGAACAACAAGTTAAAGCACTCGAAGTGAAAGATGCCAAAGGACAAAGGTGGCATCCTAAGTAAGTAAAAATAAATAAAAAATGATATGCTTCATTGACATAACTGGAACCATGACATTAATTCCAAACAATGTTCTTTAACTCAAAATGTAGTGCTTTGTGAAAAGTCATACTATTTCAGGAATAAATTGAGGGCCAACATCGTCATTTGGCACTGTACACGTGGAAATAAAGAGCTTTTACATAAACTTACGGAGGGCCGGTGCGTGACTCACTAGTCGCCGTTGTGTGACTCCCGTAGCACCGACGAGTGACATCCCCTGCAATGGGACGTGACCACCCTAGCCCTGGGTGCACCGCCTGATGCAGAACCGGCACTTTCCTACTACTTTCCAGTGCAATGTTTTAGAAAAGTTTTGTTTCTCAATTTCATAGCAATCCAAGGATTCACGGCTTTTTTTGGTGAGTTATTTTAAAATAGTAATAGTTAAGCGATAGTTTCTTTTACACGAAAGTCAGCTTTTCTTTTCTTGTACTGACATGCACGTTCCTTAGTGAGCTTGAACAATAGAGAAACGTGTGTGTATGAATTTGGTCCTGTAAGTCGTTAACCAATGGTGTACAAAGTGCAGAGAAATATTGATCTGTTTGGTCGTCCAATTGGCCTTGTGCTACCTGATGGATGGCTTTTATAAAATTGGGATTTTTTTGACGAACTACCGTATCCAGCTCGACTGTATGTGGAAACAACATTGACCACAGTTGCTCGTTTTGAAAACAATAATTCCCATTGTCGTAAGAGTTTGGGACCGGAGGTAACTGGAAAAAATCACCATATGCAACGACTTGTATACCTCCAAAAGGTAAGTTGCTCTCACGCATCTCCTGTGTTATGAAATTGATGATTTCCAGAGTTCTTTGACTGAGCATAGAAATTTCATCAATGAGAAGTACATCTATTTCTTTGATTCGTTTTGTACACAACGGATTGTTTTTAACTTGCTCTAAAATAGAAGCTGGTGTTCCCCTACAGTCTCGAATACCCGTAAACGAATGAATTGTTTTAGCACTGTCAAAGTTCCCACAAGCATTTCCCGTTGTACAAGTTATTTGACATCTCTTACCACAATTGATTAGCTCCTTTGCAATCGCCTTGAGCAAGAAGGATTTTCCAGAGCCGGCCATGCCCGTCAGAAGCAAAGAATGTCCAGCTTTACAAATGTAAATAGCCTCTCTCTGTTTCAAGTTTAGACTCATGTTGATTAAAGCAATTCAGAAAAACACGATTCGACTATGAAAAATTAAGAAAATAATAACTTTTAACTCAAAAAGAGGCTCTCCTTCGAAGATCTGCAAATTCGTTCAAAATTTCGCGGGAAATCCAAACATACTTCCAGTTTTGCAGTTGCTATGGTAAAATCATAAAATTTACTTCCGGAAATTTTATTCTTGCGTTTCGAGCGATTTTGATTTTTTGTTGTTTTTGTTGTTGTTGTTTTTTTGTTGTTGTTGTTGTCTTTATCTCAGAGGTCATCGGTCCGTGGGTCTTCCGTCCAAATGATTTTCATTCAAATGGAAAAATTGAAAATTACTTTAATAATAATTTATTTCTATAGCGTAGTTTCCTAACAGTCCAAATACGCTGTACAATAATAAGAAAATTAAACATACAAAAACAAACAAGAAGAAAAAAAATATATGACTAAGTGTTCTCGTAACAATTGTACTCTATTATAACCTAAAATGAAAAAAAAAAGAATTTTAAGATAAACTTCTACTGAGGACTAATAAGAGGCCACTCTAAAAAGGTAAGCCTTAAGCTTACTCTTAAAGCTACTACATGAATCACTTTGTCTTATGTTTAAGGAAATACTGTTGCACAGCCTTGGAGCACAGACAGAAAAAGCTCTAAAGCCATATGTCTTAAGATTGTATGAAGGCTCGACTAACATTAGCTTGGATGATGATCTTAATGTACGACGTGGAACATAGGGTTCCAGTAAATCAACTATATAGCCTGGTGCTAAGCTATTAAGAGCCTTATATGTAATCAATAAAATCTTAAAGATAATACGTTGTTCTACAGGCAACCAGTGTAATTCAATTAATAAAGGAGTGATATGATCGCACTTACGCGAAAGCGTGACTAATCTGGCAGCGCAGTTAAATACGTACTGTACACGCTTAGTTAAATATTTAGGTAATCCATACAAGAGCGAGTTGCAATTATCTAAACGAGAAGTAACAAAAGCATGAAAGAGCACCTTTCAACTTTCCATTTTCCGTTTTTCATTTTTAGGTGGAGAAAGAAAAATGGAAAATACAAAATTACGAAAAGAAATCGTAATTTGATGGATCTGGATGGCATAAAAATTGAAACGCGAACGGAAGTTCACAATTTTCGACACTTACACGTAAAGAAATACTTCCAGATATGCATCATTTTTCGTGTACGTAGGCAAAATAATACGCAAAATTGGAATTTTTGTAACCTGCGATCAATTTGCCAATAGTTTTCTGTAGTATTTTTGTATAAATTTTTGATAAATACATTTACAATATATACAGAAAATACATTTTTTACAATTTTAAATATTTACATTTAAGATAGATATGTACTTTATTGGATCAATATAGAGGTGTGTGTGGTTGCCAAAGTAGTTTCAACTTTCGTGTTGGCTGCTGGGATGAAAGTCTGGGTTTCATGCATTGACAGTTTATGAAAACATGATAGTGCTTCATTTGTAATTCTCAAAATTTTTGTTCCGCTTATTTTTACTCAGAATGAAAATATAACTCAACATTTAAACATGATTAAATGCATGGGGATAAACTCCATATGCACTCAAAGTTTGCTTTACAGAAATGTTAACGCTGCTTTGACCATTTGCATTGACAAAGTTTGCTTTAAACACCCATGGTAATCAACTTCAGGGGCACCCAAAGTGTGTTTGACAGAAATTCTAACGCTTCTGGGATCAAAGTCTGGGTTTCTTGCATTCAAACAGTTGATAAAAACATGATAGTGCTTATTGCCAAACGTTTTCTTCCAGTTATTGTTACTTGGAATGAAGACAAAATCATGTTCTTTATGAGGAATACATAGTTTCTTATCAAGCACATGCTGGGAATAACTTTGTGTTCCCGAATGTCTAAACGTACAGTGCTATTGTTGTAATAAACTAATGTCAAAACAGAGTCGAATAAAAGTGCTGCTTCAACTTACGCAACATTTAACAATTTCAAATACTGATGACTTCTGAAGCTTGACAATCCGCTGAATGTATATTGTAATATACGTAGAAAAACAGATAAATTTGGACAACTTGATCCAATCTGACCATAAGGTACGTTGGTTAGTTTGCAAGTACAAAAAGCCTATTGCACATGCCCTAGTGCCAGCCTCTCGCAATACACAGAAAGCCCAAAAGAGTTTAAAATCACAGAGAAACAAATTGTTTTCTGTCTTTTCCGATGTTTTCCTCTTTCGAACTTACAATTTGGTAAGAAAAAGCTTTGTTTTTATAAATAATGATTTTTTAGTATAATAAAGAAAATTTTGAGCGGTAGCTTGCGGACCACGCGGGCGGTGGACGCAAATCTATAACTTTCATTCTCTTGGCCTACTATATAGTCTCCTTCAGAACTGTTTCTGGTGTCGTAACGCTAGACGAAATCTCACAGCTCTACTAGGGGGTCTTGGGGGTGCAGGGACTTATATTGGTGCATTACTTTCTCCTCGATTCTATGTGTCAAAGAAGACAATGCTAGTATAGAGTGCTTACAATATATCCGTGAAAAACTTTGTAAGAAATTGCACTAATTAAACAATAGAAAACAAAGGATTTCGCGCTATTTAGTACAATTTAGTTCGCTAACTTTTTCACGGATATATTGTAAGCACGCTATCTATGAGTCAATACTCCCAAAATATCAGGACTTATACCTATCTTGGTTTCAATTTCAAATTGTTCATATCCTGAGTCAGTTACCTTGCGTTGGTGCTTTGGTTATAGTTGCTATTATATTGTTGTCCAAGAGACGCTACATCACTATTTTAAGAATGATAGCCTTTACGAACCAACTGCAACTGTTTGGAAAAACTACAAGCAATGTGGTCTGCAACCAAAAGGCATGGCATAACATGAGATTGAATTGTTTGGTCGCAATCTGATCGTTCCATTTAGGTCCAAATCCCATTCCCAGCCTACTTTTTCATTAAAATCCCAATCCCAGTCATAAATTTCTCAAAAATCCCATTGCAGTTTTTCGAACTCCCCTTTTCACAAAGTAAGTCAAAATACCTCTACATTTCAAAGACATTTGGTCTCAACACAAATGGTGCTTTCTTCGGTTGTCCTGCTTCAATGAAATCAATATAAAATAACTCGATTGCAAAATCAGCAAAACCTCGTTTTCGACTTGACTCTTCTATCCCTGCCATTCGACATATTGACTTTAAAAGCTCGGTAGCTGATACATCTAGTGGAATTTCGAGTTTACAATTCTCTGAGTGAATTGCAAGATTATTTTCATTTATATACTTTATCCCTGCAATGACAGTTCGACTGTTCCTGACCTCCGCCCATGTTTGTTTTAGATCAAACAACTGAAACCGCTGACCAAAAAAGATAGACATGTGACCAGTCTCGGTCTCAGATGCACAATATACCGAAAAGTCCTAGGTACGATTTTTTTCTTTTTCGTTTTTTTTTTGTGCGTCGACTTGAAATTTTTTCAATTTTTAAAAAATATTTGTACGGTTTTGCAGTTTTTCAGCATCAAATCCCATTCCCATTTGATGTTCAGTTTCCCATTCCCAGTGACAAAAAATCCCCAAATCCCAGTCCCAGTACAACAAATCCCATTTTCCCAGCCCAAAAAGGCCAATCCCAGTCCCATTTTACCCCTTCAGGACCCTCACAAATCACATGGTGTTGATTTTCGCTTGTTATATTTTATTGGAATTTTGGCTGATACAAATGATAAAATGCGCTTTGGTGATTGGTTTTTCTTTTTCCCTCCGTTTCTAAGGGGAGCGATTGTTATTCATTAAATATCATAGATAGACTGTGAGCACAATCCCTTTGCTCGTACCGAATCCATGGGCTCGACATCATTTAAACAATTATTAAACATTGAACTTTCCCAATGAAATTTATTTGTTGCACTGATGATTCTTCCCTAGATGAGGTTTGCAGAGAAAGGATATCATCTAAATGATGCGCCAAGAGTAAGTACACGGTGACTTTTTCTTTAAATATAGTGCATAATACTGTTAACCCCTCACATTATGATGTTTTAGGAGACAACGACAGCGGTGAGGCCGGAGATCGATGAGGGCGGACCAGCCAAACAGCGCCCAAAGAAAAGTTAGTAATATCTGACTTTGTTATATACCAACTGTCAAAGTCAATTTTTTTCCGTGCTCTGATTGGGCGAGAGCGCATCACGTGAACGTCAACAAATTTTGCTGTTTCCCCAGCAACAACTCTCAGCGGGCAACAGTGAGTTTTATTGACCGGTAATAACAAAACCGGAAGTAGATTGAGCTTTGAAGGCAGGTTTTTGGCAGCGCGCGTTTACAAATTCATTCATTCGGACATGCATGAAACAAAACTCGTGTTTATTGTCAAACTTTTAAGACCAATTTACAACATTTATTCCGAGAAAAAGATGATAACCAACCGTACCAGGAATGTCACCAAAAGCTGCAACAATTCTCCGAAAAACTTGTAGGCAGCGACGTTTTGCTTTTTATTTTGTTCTTTGACAGTTGGTATATAACAAAACACTTATTGACTGGGACCTCGGGAAAGCAGTATGTTTTGTGGTCCCCCGGCTCCGCCTCGGGAAACATTGGCGATCTCGGGACCACAAAACATACCGTTTCCCTCGGTCCCAGTCAATAAGTGTTAAGTGTTTGACTAGGTGATAGAGTAGATTTCGTATGAGTGTGAAACGGCACCGCACGGTCACGGCACGGTTACGGCAAGAATTTCGAATGCTTTTTTAGACATCACGGCACTGACACGGTCACGGCACGGCGCGGTCCGTTTCACACTCATACGCAATCTGCTTTATCACAGTTATACGATAATGAATTTAAACAAGTGTCGAGGCAGGTTTCCATACATTTCTTCTGCTTTTTCAGGATAACCTCGAATTGAAGCATTTGTTCAGAATAAGCGGAGTGTATCTGTGACATCAGCTCATTAGCTGACACCAGTGAACTTATAAGGGACAGATCATTAAAACGTTTTTGTAGAGAGAAATTGAGGATGAAACCAAAATCAACTGTACTATCGAAGAAGATAGACATCGAGTTGATTTTTCATGAACTACCTAAATTGAACAGTAATTGCATCATACAGCAGGCCTTGTTAAAGAAATTATTATTTCTCCACAGCTCCTTTTGGTCGTGCAATCGCAAATCACCGATCGCCGCTCGCTTCAATTCGTCAACCTCAGTTTTTGAAGCACCTCAATCTCAAGCCCAGAGTTTTGCCGGCGTCTGACCAAGAGGAACGCAGGCGCTGGGTTCGAGATTGGAAGCATTTAGTTTATAAATAGACCCAAAGCACGCGTATCCAGATATTTTGAGTTCGTGCAATTTCACACGTTTCGCATATTGCATGCAACTTTTTCCTCAAAATAACATGCGCACCACCCAGAAACTTTATACATGCTGTGCTGAAAAGACTGGAACCGATACCGTGTATTAAAAAATATACGAAATTCGGTCGTGCACAGGACTAGAGTATTCGCAACGTATTCCCCCCAAAACTACGTCCTGCAGATTCAACGACCGTATTAAGCGAATACGCGCGGACGCCAATTAAAAAGTTAGGTATTTAATGTGCAACCTTTATCGGGGAAAGCAAATACAGGGTTTGGAGTAAGCACATAAGTGTTTCAGTATATTAGTTTACCTCTTTCCCGAAAAACGTTTAGGTCCTTTATATCAGTGCTCTAGCCTAATTTCTCCGTGCAACTCAACTAAACTAGAATATCAATTCAATTATGGTGGAGAATTTGAGAGTGAGTACGGAAAACGAGTACAAAGAGCTAGTTGCTGCCGTAGATGCTCGTAATCAGGTACATATTGTACGCTATATAGCCTACCACCCTCCTTTGGTTGTTTATGTGCGTACCTCGCACTTCCTGGCCTACGGATATGTCTATAACCCTATTGTTTGTAGGTCTATTTAAATCAATATAATGATTTAGCAAACACGACAATTGTTTGCGATAGATGCTAATGCTTTGTATTTCTTTGTGGCTAGGCCTTGTTCAAAAATGATCATGGGAGAAGCATGAGAGGGCAGCAATATTTACCCGTTTAAAATCGTATATCAATCGTTGTACTGCCCCCGAGAGCGACCATGCGAAGAATGCATCGTAAAAAGTGGTGGGGCGTTGAAAAAACGTTCATGGAAGGATGTGAAATTTTTCGTAAAAAACGAAATTGAAAGAAGAAAGGACAAACCAAAACCAAACCAAAATAATGACAAGTCCCAGTTTGAAAGTTCATCCGAGGTTGAAAACTTAAAGAGGAGGAGTAAAAGTACAGCCCAAACGTAGCATCAATCGATCGTGACATTGTGGAATACGTAAATTTAGTAATATGGGGAAACGTCTGCAACTCGGACCAACAAACTTTTCGGCAGCTCTCACTAAATAATATCTACAGTATTCAGAAAAGTATATGCAAACAGTTGTACTGTTAGATACAGTTGTCCTGTTAATAAATAAAGTACTCATGACATCAAGATTGACAGATACTACGTTTTATTTACACTTTAGAAAGACTCCAATTAGTTGGAATATTTAATGTTATGTGCGATATTTCTTTAATGTATGATGTATATTACAACTCGTTTCAGACCGACTCTGCATTTCTGACCTTTTGGCATGTATTAGAAAAGTAGTGGACAGAGTTGGAGGAAGAGCACACAGATTTCTAAGCTGAGCTAAATTAGTTACCTGAGCTTTTAGGGATAATTTTCAAACTTTTCGACGAGGATCACCACTTCTTTAAATATAGGAATCCTCCTTCCCCGGGATTTCTAGCCAGCTTTTTGTAACTTAGGGAATAATTAGCTCAATTACAGAATTATCACAATTGCTTATACGCACTTTCATTGATCGAGAATTGTGCTCTGCTATTACAGATACACTCAAATGACACCGAACAAACGCTTGAATTCGCAAATTAATAAGTGTACCAAAACATGTTTGATAGTCTCAACCAGATACTTTTGTCTTAAGTCATTACTGCCAAAATCGTTGCATCGCGACCAGCAAATTACAAATTTTGCTTTGATTTTGGGTTTTTCTGAACCGTCAATCAGTTTGGGGGCGGAGCTTCTTTCAAATCAACCAATCACTGAACGAGTTCGTGAAAGCTCCGCCCCCAATAATGATGAATGGATCAAAAAGATCAAAATCTTACCGACGTTGGAGGTCGCGATGCAACGATTTTCGCTGTAAAGTGCATCTATTATATAGCCGATCTCAAGAAGGTTGATTTGGAGGCTTTCAAATAGGAGTATATCTGCAGTTTAGGAGTATATCTGTCACGTGGCAGATGTCTATTTTTGTTTATCGTGTACGCTATATAGCTGCCAGTCGAGTCGAGCAGTTACAACAGAGAAGGAAAAACAATTTATGTCCAGAGCATTATCAAACAGATCAAGGGGGTGTTTGCATCACACTAGGATCATCCTAGCAGGCGAATCATCCTACCTGCTATACATTTACTGCATTCTGTTTACATGGAAATTAGTGTCTTCACTTCGGGTACTAGGATCATCCAGCTACTAAACAGAATGCAGTAAATGTATAGCAGGTAGGATGATTCGCCTGCTAGGATGATCCTAGTGTCATGTAAACACCCCCTAAGAAAACAGGTTTCTACGCCGTAATATATACATGGTCACGTGACAGATATACTTTGCGCTGATTGGCTGACTACCATGTTTATATCAGGGTCCGGTTGTACGAAGGGTGAATAGCGCTATCCAGCGGATAAATCCTTATCCAGCGGATAAAATCTATGCAAAATCTATACAGTGGATAACTCTTATCCGGTGGATAACTTTATCCAACCTTCGTACAACCGGGCCCAGAGGACAAAGACATGGCTCACACAAAAACGTTGAAAATATTTTATGAAAGCAATATAAAACGATCGCTTATGTCTCTGCCGTACGTAATGTATAAAGAACGAGAGAGCGTGTTATATCGGTGGATAAAGATCCGAGCCGAAGGCGAGGATCTTTAATGTGATATAAACGGGGCGTGTGATGTAAACACTCTGGAAGATGTAGAGCAAGCTTGCCCTATATCTCCCATCGTGTTCATATTACAGTACAACGGAGACATACGCTCACGCTTTAAATTCATCAATAATTTACCAACGTACCGCTATTAATATAAAATGCGCGCATATCTACTGTAATACAATCACGATTGATGGGAAATGTATAGCAAGGAATACGGGGCGTAGCCAAGTGTTTCTCTGGCTTTTCTAGTACTCTACACACATTACAGTACAGAAACATAGCAATTGTTTTATACTGCTTTTATAATGTTCTTTCGACGTTTTTGTACACATATATACACGGTCGTCAGCCAATCAGCGCGCGCGTTATTATATTTCTCCAGTATTTGATAAAAAATAAGAGCACTATAAAAAACAGTAGACTTCCCTGTGGTCGTTTATATTGATACAATAGTCAGAATATAATGGCATAGAGCAATCTTGAGAAGTCAGACACAATTTATCGTTCTTTTCATTGTTAGCATTTTAAACTAAGAGCAATTAAAAAATCTTTAATTTTCAAATTAAATCGTTGTAATGTGTCTTAATGATACACCTTAAGCCTGTTTTTCACAAGCGATGGAAATAGAAGCGGAAGCGCGCGACGTACGCAAACTCAGTGTTGAATTTCTCACTTAGGTGTGGAGAAAGACAATCAGTAGTGCATAACTAAGTCTGCGTATGTTTCCTCCGCCTCTAGATCTGCTTCGTCACTACCAGCCTTTGGTTGTGATGGTACGAAAACGTTGGTACTTTAAATCTATTAAAATAACCGGCCATTACATGCACCAAATCAAGACAGCATAAATAAGAGAGGGAACTTCCTAATATCGTGCGCGTCATGTGAATTCTCGCTTGGGCTATTTGCATACGAAGTTTCGGCCTCTTGGACCTTTTAGAAAACCCGGTGCTTGGTCTCCATAAACCACCATAGGTAAGGATGTGCACGTGTGTGTCTGGCATTGCCATTGAAATGAAAAGGTGAGTCATTTGCTGTAAAGGCAAAAAGTTAAGTTCACATTTTCAGTACCAAATGCACAATGCCAGGTGAAATCAAAGCGCAAATTGCGCAGGTAACTCATGGATTGAGTGTAATAAATATACTGCATACTTAATTGGAAAACCTCTATAGCCTGGTTCATGTTAGCCGCATGAACATAATGGAAAGGAATGCAGAGTCGATAGTCTACAGCTGCTCACTGGCAGTTGTCCTTTTTCTTACAAATAAGTGGATGACTGATTCTGAATACCATTACTTTTGCTAGCGTAGCACCGGGAATAGGAAAATGGGGGAATGCTCAAAAGGTTTTTAGCTCTAGAAAAGGGAGGTGATACTAACTGAAGAGAGCGAAACTCAGTATTGATGTCGCGCGCCCAAGGGTCTTTATACAGAAAAGAATTCAAAAGCCGAAAGCAAACAGTCCCGTCTGCGCGCAAGTCAAAAATCAAAGTCTCTTATTTGAGAAATTATATTGTTTAGCGAAATTACTAAAAATAGCCTTAGTCGCCGCGAACATCGCACATACACCAGTACTGAATTTCGCTCTCTTAGTATTATGATCTCTTGGTTTTATAGATGCCTTGGGGTGCGAGGTAATGAACTGTCTGGGCTGAAATCCGTTGCATATTGGTTGATACACATTTGATCAGCAAATAAATTTGTTTCTGTTTACTGTTTAGATTCAGTCGTTTGGATACTCTTGTGCTACTTATTTCATGAACACTAATTATTTGGCGGTATTTTTTTCCACTTAATTCAGTTCCATCCAGATTCCTGTTTTTCCTTTTAGATCTCCCTGGGTTCATTTGCGGGCCTCTAGTGGGTTCACTTGCGGGCCTGTACAGGTCGTCGCTTCGCGACTCGATTTCTCGTTGCTTTGCGACTCATTCCACTCCCACAAAAGACGACAAGCCCCTCTGGTATCCAGGTTATATAACCCCTCGCTTCAGGCCGTTCACTTCGTTCCCCTGAAGTATTCCCGGCTTAATTGTAGCTAAATCTGTGGCTAACTGAAAAGCCTTTTCTAGACATTTCGTGAAAAATCTGTTGGCTAATCCTCGATGTAAACCACTACTGAGGTGAATCACGCGCACCTTAATAAATGTTAAATATAGATAGAATTGATGTTCACTAGCTCGATAATTGTACATGGATTTTATCTACAATAGCCAGAAACAAAGCACTTGTTCAAACGAAATGAAGTGTTAGAATAGAACGAAACATTGGAGGCTTTTCCACTGAGGTGAACCCAAAATCTTGTTTTAGTTTCTTTAACCTTAAAGTTTAGCGTTGTCCGTTTGCAATCTCCTCCCAAAACAGGCTATTTTCAAATATGCGCTCTCTCTCTTCTTCCTCCTTTGCGTTTTGCGATCATTTCTGTCCATTTGATTTAAATACAACGAAAGGAGATGTATTCCCTCGTTTATTACTAGGATTCCTTTATCAGTACTGGATATACCAATCTCCATAAACTTTTAGCTGCAACACTTAATTTGTTTATTTGAAATAAATAGTCAAGAGTTCCTATACTCTTGTGCATATTTCCCAAAGCTCCTAATGGACTTGGGAAAGGCAAAGCAAAGCTCTCTCTTCAACTTTATAAAACATTACAATGTACCCCGGGAGGCAACACCCATATATTTTGGATGGAGAATGATCACTAGGCATCAAATCACTGAATTTGGTACCTTTTAATTTAAAGGATTCATAGTTAATAGCATGGTTTTTTAACAAAAATTGGTACCAGGCCGTCCTCGGACCCAGGGCGTCAGGGAGGGGGGAGGGGTGCGGAGGGGAAAGGAAAGAGGGAAAAAGGACGCCCTGGGCTTTCGACTACCCCTTTTCCCCTCTTTCCTTTCCCCTCCGCTCCCCTCCCCCTCCCTGACGCCCTGGGTCTCCGAGGACGGCCTGGTACCAATTTTTGTAAAAGTACCCTGCTATTAACTATGAATCCTTTAAATTAAAAGGTACCAGCTGAAATTTTGTATTTCTTATTGGTATAAGGTAGAGGTAAAAATAGCTTGAGCCATGCCAATTTTGGCACTTTTAGAGGTGAAAATGAAGATTTCCTATGATCATCCCTGACCAAACTATATGAGAGCTCCTGGCCAGGCAACATACACAGTTAAAATGATGTTATATTCTCATCAGTAAATTGGTCTGAAAATGCAATTTGAGTTGACATTATGAAATCTAACTAGTTGAACTTCAAGGCAAACAAATATCTCTTGTCACATTAGATTATAGCTGTATCTAGCCTCTTCCACTGGTTTATGAGTTGACAGATTTCTGCTGCATCTTACCACCAATTCAAATTTAGTTGATGGACCAAAAAAATTGTTGTATAGACGATGTTGCATACCAATAATATAATAATTTATTAGTAATGTTTAAAGGCCGACAATGAGGACTTGACCAAAGTCCGCGCAATTAAATGTAGTTCCAGTCCGAGGTGCAGCCGAGGATCAGAACTAATTGCAAGGACTTTGAAATACAGTCAAGTCCGAATTGGAGGCCTTTGAACGACTTCTCAAACTCATTAATTAGTCAGGAGGAATCTTTGTCCAGATATTTACTCATTTTATTACAATGAAACTATTAGCTAATAGTTTCAAAATACTTAAGAGCAGACAATTTTCATCATGTGACCGAATTCAAGTCACCTGGTTGGCTGATTACCTCATGAATAATTAATGAGTTTGAGAAGTACATGTATCTTTAAAAAGTAAATTGCATGATTAAGTGCATTTAATTAAGATAAAAACAAATATCTAAATTATGTTTTGTTAGAGTTAATTACTAGGTGTTTTGAGAAATCTTTAATTTTGTCTGCTCCTCGTATTTCATGTGTTAATAGGGGTAAGCAGGTTATGTTGAAGTCTTCATAGAGATCTTGAATCTAACAAGTATTAAGGAAAAATAGGCATTTAAAAATAGCAACAATATGATGGAAGGTTGTATGTTGCACACAAAGGAGATACAAATCAAGATACCTACTTTGTACAAAGATACTATGTACAAGAAAGATACTTGGCACTAGCATGTAATGTGCCAAGCAGTATCTCAATGTCATTTCCCTATTGCAGGTAATCTGTACCTTTGGTTAAGGTGAGATCAAAGAAAGTCTGAAGATTTAAGGCTTTGCCTTGCTATGAATTTTTTTTTGAAATAAGGATCTTGGCTGCGACACATTTTACAATTAAGTAGCGGAGGTGCGCCTCACACACAACCCACTTGGGCCACCTTAAAGAGCATGGATTTGAGTCTGTACAGCATTCACCTACGCACTTCGAATTTCATTATCAAATACATGGATAATTTAATTAGTTGAATCTTTCAATCTTTCCCATAAAAAAGGGCAACTAATAAATGTACCAACTACACCCCCCCCCCCCCCCCCACCCCACCCCCGGACTCCTATATATAAGAGGGTGGGGATGCTTGCCCCAAAAGGTACCCGAGTATTATTCTGTTGGGCATGGCAACAATTAATTTCTACCCCTAAAAGGTACCAATTCCAACAAAAATTCAAGAATCCAAAAAATAAAAACTCCTTTATCGATGTGCTCAAAAGACACAAGTCAGACCATTAAAATTGTCCCAGTAATGCTTATTTTAGGTGTTTTATTTACCAAAAAACACCTGAGAAAGTCTGAGATACCCTAAAAGGTACCAGATCACTGATTTTCACCCCTAAAAGGTATGATGAGCATCCCCGCCCATTTCCTATTGGAGTCCCTCCCAAGACCAACTACACTGTAGTCATTTAATAAGTTCAGGTTGCCTACAGTGAACATGTTCCTATGCAATACCATGCTCTTAGAACAAGAGCTACATAATAAACCATTTCACGGTTCTCATAGTTCTCAGCCTCGACAGCATGTAATATATTCTGAAGAAATTGACTACAACCCATGGTAATATAAGGAATGCACACGTCAATAAACAATTGAAACACTTTAAAATTCCATAGGCTATAGTCAAATTCTAAAGAATATATTACACGGTGTTGAGGCTGAGGTTGAATGACGAGAACCATGAAATGGTCTATTAAGTACATGTGGTCAAATGACTTACTACAAAGAGAAAAATAGTGGTTGGAGAGGGTGTGGTATATTTATATGCAATTAAAGTACTGTACACTTTTGGTTTACCTGGTCAAGATACTTCTTTTGTATTCTATGTCTTGATTCACATAATCTACAACCTGAAAACAGGATGCACACCAACAGGAAATGAAGACCGTTCAATGCACTTGACTCACTAGACTGCAAGACAAGGCTGAAGTATTTCTTCTCACTGACTACTTTGCCTTGTTTATGATAGTTCAAGAGTTTTTTCAGTTTTTTATGAAAAAGACAGGCCTCAGAGAACCATGAAATTTGACTAGTGTTTTGTAAAGCCTTGTTGTTGTTGTTGTTGTTGTTATTGTTGTTGTTATTGTAATTTTGTTGTTGTTGGTGGTGGTGGTGGTGGTGGTTGTGGTGTGGGGTAGGGAGGGGAAGGGGGAAACAACGACCATTGAAATAATAGTTTGTGTAATTATATTTTTTATAGTCCTATTAAATCAGCTCTATGAAACAGGTAAGGGGAAAACAGTTCCATATTATTTACCTTTTTCTTTGCTGGGGTAAACAAGTTGATTGACAATGATATTATGAGTATCAATGTCTGCCTTTGTAAGCTCCTGCACTAAACGTTCTGTTTCATACAGAGAGAGGAACTCAGCAATACAAACACACACAAACGTTGTATGATCCTGAAATCAAAACAGAAAATTGCTGTATGATACTGCATTATACAGCTGGCACTGTCACTAATGGACACCTCCCATAAACAGGCTACAAATGTGATGGTCATATGTAGACAGTGGACTAGATATCAGGATACAAAATCACATAAATCAGCATGAATGTTTTAGTTGGCAATGTGTAAGAAGCTTAGACATGCAAATAAAGTTGTTGATTGATTTGATTTATCTGATTATAAGTAGCCTGTGTGGCTAGCCCTTGGGGAGTGGGAGGGGAGGGAAGGGGCAAAGGAAACAAGGGCCTGCAATGAACCCCTTGGTTTTTATGATTTTAGCCCTGGGGTGGTCTTCTTATGGGAAGTTTGACTTTAATGGCCACATTTTGTAAACATTTTAAAAATAACCCTAGTTGCATTTAAATTACTCTGACAAAGGGCCCCATGCTTGAAACTTCAGTAATGTTAAGGTGTCACTGACTTCCATGCATTCCTTATTGCAAACAAACCCAGTTTGTATTCAGGCAGCCTATTGCTGGGACCTGCGACTTGACACTTACTGTATATACTGCATTGAGACCTTTTACTGATAATTTGTTAGGCCTGGTTCGCATGACAAGATAAGCATAGACATTTAAAAATATTTAAAGCACAAGGAAACAAAATGTTTCCTTTTTTTCAAATGCTTAACAAATATACATGCTTATGTCATTATTTTTGAATATGCTGCTGGACGTCACCCAGTCACTACATTTAGTCATTATTGTTGCATGGTGATGGACTTACAGGGTTTTTAAACTGCTCACTGACTTGTTTTATGAGTGGTAAAGTTTCTTCTAATTTGTTGGTCATTTGATCAGCATTCATGTCTTGAACACCAAGCAGAGCACCAAACTGAAAACATTGCACGACAGACAAATGTATACAATCATGTTTGTGTAAGGCCACATGTAACTGTATGGCCTTGATGAAACTGATGGGATATCAAATGGTAAAGAAGACACTTTTCAGACAGTCAAGCATTTTTCTTTCAAGACCAAGACAGTTTAATTTCACCAACTTTCTTTGTTTTCAAAACTTGACACTCCAATACATGACACGAGACCTGACACATTTTCAAACCAAAATTTTGTGAGATTGACCTTTTTTTTTTTTGGGGGGGGGGGGGGGGGGGTGGACATTTGACACCTCTGCTCATGTGCCAAGCACAATCAAATTAATTAAAGACTATTATATTATATAATAACAGGTTGTGTGACTGAAGTCAAAATGTCTATGTCACACAATTATTGACATAATCAAATTATATCTGTATAAAATCTGTATAAAATCTAGTATTACTGAATTACCTGTGAAACAAAAGGTCCAATACTGTTTTTAAGTGTCAGTATTTTACCAAGAGACTTTTCAATAATTGATGGAAAAGACAGCAATCTGAGAGTATGCCCAGTTGGTGCAGTGTCAAATACAACCACAGAAAAATCCATGGTCTTTACAAGTCTACAGTGGAAAAAAGAGATTGTATTATAATGTGATCTAAGCTACCATGACTACCCAATAATTAATCTTTCAACAGAAGCAAAAACTATAAAACATTTGCCTTTATATAATGAAATTCTAAACTTTAGTTTCCTGACTGGGTGAGTTAACTTATAACTATCTTGATTTTTAATATGGGAAATACTAATTCTAGAGCTACATGTACATGAAATGCATAAAATTTGCAAACAATAGCTTATTAGTATACAGTGAACATTCCCTGAAAACTCCTTAGTAATAACCTGTACCTCATAACTTCAGCAAAACTCATTGCTTCATCAATTCCAGGAAATGCTCCCAGTAGATCACCAATCATTGCTTTACTCATAGACATCATATCTATTAAGACCAATGTACCAAAATCAATGTACATGTAGTTGACGCTTCATTGTACCTAGACATTTTCCACTGGAATTCCTGTGTCACTAATATATAGAATCCCACAAAACAAAGTGTGTGTATATGATTGAACTGACAGGAAGTGTGATGCAATTTTTGTAAGAGATCTCAAATAGAATAATAATTATAATTGTATTGTAAGGATTTGACTAATGTCTAGTTCTTGACCAAAGAAATTCCAATAGGTTGCTATTGATCAATAGGCATCATATCCTGACCCATGCGGAATTTTTTTTAGCTGAATTGTAAGTTCTCAAAAGAATTCTAAGTTAGGAAAACTCACCATCACTATCAAAGTAGTCTTCAGGTAAATTGGTGAATCCCAAATTTGGATCTATTTCCTAAATAAAGATATGAGAGTAATAAGGTATTTAAGTGAAAAGTTCTTGGATGTGTTGGAAATAGAAAATGGAAAAGCAGTGCAATTTTGAGTTATAAAAGCATGTACAGGAATTGTAAGAAGGCAAAATAACTAATGAAGCATGAGACATAGCTGACCAAGTGATTCTCAACATTTCTTGAGTCTTTTTTCAATTCCCAATATACATTGTACATCTAGCACTTATGATGAGTTTCCTATTTCTTTCATCTTTTTCCATTTATTTACTATAGAGGTGATGTTGGATGGCAGAATAAAAGAATCTGTTTCCCTGGAGCATTGAGATTATTTCTAATGTAAAATAATTGTATTGTTACTGACATCCACATGGACACCATTTTTAAATGACCGTGCTAAGACTTCATGTTAAGGCAAGTTTTCTATTTCATTTTGTTACAAAAATGTTTCATGAAAATGTGCACACTATATCATGTACTCTTATTGTGTGAAATGTCTTTTTTGTGTGCAAAAGACTTGTGCAAAATGACTTTTGTGCAAAATCACTGGTAACCTTAACTATGAGTCCCATGCATCTTCTGGTCAATCAAGTGTGTGCATAGAGTAGATTTCGTATGACTGTGAAAATGGCACCACACAGTTACGGCACGGTTACAGCAGGAATTTCAAATGTTTGTATAGACAACACGGCACTAGCTGACATGGCCACGGCACAGCTTGGTCCGTTTCACACTCATACGAAATGTGCAGTTATGTGTGTTTGTGTTATATCAAACCAGGAGAGCATAACCAGGGACTCACTACTGTATACACCTTGATAAAAACCTTCAGTTGCTGAAATTGATGTGTTGCACTGCATTTGGGCTATTTTTAGAACTTGAATCGAGATTAAACTGGAAGCAAATTATTATTATGCATGGGAAATATTCAATATTTTCACCTCACAAGTGGCTGGTGGTGTAAAAATACCCCAAATGTACTGTACATATAATGCAACCCATCATTTCATGTGATGTGCATATCTCAGTCTCCTAGGTAATAAACTTGCTCCAAGTCTCGCTCATTGATTTTCTCCATTGCTTGGGCTTCCTGTGTCATTATTCAGATTCTCAGTTTACGAGCACTCTCAGAGGGGAACAGCACGAAAGAGAGTCACAGAGAATCTGAATAATGACACAGGAAGCCCAAGCAACGGAAAAAATCAACGAGCGAGACTTGGAGCAAGTCTACCTAGGTTATGAGACTTATTTTATGATATTGATATGATAAAAACATGTTTATAAAGTTACCATAGCATATAAGTTATTATATCCTTGGATAAGTGTGGGCACTTTACCAAACTTTTGATCAAAAGCATCAGAGATATTGTGTGCTGGATCAGTTGATATTATTAATACATTTTGTCTGACTTGAGCCAACTGGACTGCTATACTACAACTGAAATAAACAATATCCATCTAATTATATCACCAGTATTCTGACACACATGACACCTATTTTCTAAGTCCCAAAGTTGTTTTTGCCATGTAAATCTTTTATTTGCTACACATAACCTTACTAACGTGTACTAAGAAGCAATCACTTTTAATAAAATAGCAACAATTTGCACTTAGTCACGCACTGTAGCTGCAGCTTACACCAAGCTTACAATACACAATGTACAATGTATGTCACTTATTTGTGAACACAAAACAGAAGTAATATTAATAATAGAAGCTATATAATAAGCTTACTTACATGTAAGCTTTATTTAAGCTTACTGTATACCTATCATAACTTACTGTAATAACGTGTTCAATTATGTATGAATAGTGCCAAGAACTGAATTGGAAAAGTATCACGAATACAGTTACGTAATTTGACTAAAATATGTATCGTAGCTAGGCTTAATTCTTACTGTCTTCGGCAACAGAAATGAGTTCAATGCCCCCTGTTAAAGAAATTTCTGACAAGAGAAATGAACTCAAAACTGACAAACATATTTTAAGTCATAAAATCATTATTTTAAGCTACAAACCTGCACGTTGTTTTACCAACACCTCCTTTACCCCCTACAAAAACCCATCGAAGCGATGTCTGGTCAATAATGTTCTTTATACTTGGATCTAGTGGTTCAAAACCATCTTCCGCCGCCGCCATGTTGAATTATGACGATTCCACAGGCAACCCACCCGGTAAGAAAAAAAAGAAGCGCCTTGAAATAAAACAAAAGAATTTTTTTATTTTTACGTGGCTTCTAAAAATCAATGAATTCGAATTTTACTGTATTTTATCTTAACATCCGACTTTTTTACATGGTAAACAAAACTACAATTTGTGTTTTCTGCATCAATAAAATAAGTAAAACCTAAAATTAAAATACATGAAGTACTAGCCCAGACTCGTGGGTAATTTTCAAAATGGCGGACTAGAAGAGATCAGTTTAAAATTTAAATTGAAGATGATTTTAATTTGAGTCAGCGTGAAAGATATTAAAGAACATGTGTGGAATCTTCTTTTGCCTTTTCAACTGCAAGCAATTCTGCCAAGAAAGGTTGGCAGAGGTGAGAAAATATTGAACGTAATCTAATGGCCAATCTTTCAAACTAAAGTTTAACTCCCGGGGTTAAACTCTTAACTTGTTAGAAAGTTTATACGTTTTTTATTCACAATTTAAGCATTTTGATTTTTAGGCTCTAGTCGATTCTACAACGCCACTGATTGAGAGAAGAGGACCAGATTGTTTAATATGTAAAGAGAAAGTAGTTAACAATGAATTCAAGTTCAAAGTTATTGGATCGGTTCTTCACCTTAGGGGAACTCTTACATCACAGCCTTTGAAGGACAACCAGGGTAACTTGTTGGTATGGAATGGTGAAGTGTTTGGTGGTTTAGAGGTGAGTATTGTTGGTATGGAATGGTGATTAGTGTTTGGTTGTATAGGGGTGAGTATTGTTGGTATGGAATGGTGAAGTGTTTGGTTGTATGGAGATGAGTATTGTTGGTATGGAATGGTGATTAGTGTTTGGTTGTATAGAGGTGAGTATTGTTGGTATGGAATGGTGAAGTGTTTGGTTGTATGGAGATGAATATTGTTGGTATGGAATGGTGAAGTGTTTGGTGGTATACATGTAGGGATGAGTATTGTTGGTATGGAATGGTGAAGTGTTTGGTGGTATAGAGATGAGTATTGTTGGTATGGAATGGTGTAGTGTTTGGTGGTATAGGGGTGAGTATTGTTGATATGGAATGGTGAAGTGTTTGGTGGTATAAAGGTGAGTATTGTTGGTAGGAAATGGTACATGTATGGATCAATTGATGAAATGGAATCTGGTGCAATCTGATGTTGATCACAGTGTTTATTCCAGCATATCACCAAGCAACAAATATATGGAGTTCTCTCACACTCACATGAAAACTGCTTTATTATGTAACCATAATAATCCAGACAATGAGCTAGGGCTAGCCTGTCACATCCAGAATTAAAAACATGTAGCTGGGGTTTATACACAATCTGTAAAGCCCGCCACATACATTGAGAAACTGTGTGAGGAAACTGCCATGCAAGGCACTTTTCTCACTGTATGCTCTTTTACCTGCTCTATTTTAGTTTCAAACAATCTCATTGAATATCAACAGGTACCAGATGAAGAGAATGATACGTCAGTGCTATTTGATCTCCTTGGCAAGTGTCCAGATAGTGACCCAATCAACTACATCCTGAACACCATGTCCAGTATCCAAGGACCATGGTCTTTCATGTATTATCAACAAAGTGAAGATAAGTTATGGTTTGGTAGGGATTATTTTGGTAGAAGAAGTCTTGTATGGCATTTACCAAGTGAGGAGCTACAGATAATGGCTGTGTCCTCAGTTGCACAAAGAAGTAGTGAAAACAATGAAAGAAATTGGGTAAAGTATTAAAATTTAATGTACATGTACATGTACATTGTGTAATTTTTCTTAGTGCAATGTACAAATGTATAACCAGTGGGTTGATTAAGGGCTGGACACTGGGCAAATTTGCTGGCTATGAACAGTCAACTTTGCTGGGTTTTTCTTGGCTGGCTTGAGGAACTTAAACCAGCTTTTGATAATCAATATCTGTAGTCTTGCTTGGCTGGCACAGTCAGATACCATCCAGTTTCAGATGTTAATGACCCCCCTGTAAAAATGAAATTTATTATCTTATTCTGCTTGATGGGTTGGCAAGAAGAATAATGATACCTCTAACTTACAGTACACTTTTATTACCAACAACTTACTGAAACCTGATCAACCACATGCTGACACCTTATCAACCACTTCCTGACACCTTACCAACCACTTCCTGACACCTTACCAACCACTTACTGACACCTTACCAACCACTTACTGACACCTTACCAACCACTTACTGACACCTTACCAACCACTTACTGACACCTTACCAACCACTTACTGACACCTTACCAACCACTTACTGACACCTTATCAACAACTTACTGACACCTTACCAACCACTTCTTGACACCTTATCAATAACTTCCTACTGTAACACCTTACCAACCACCTACTGACACCTTACCAACCACCTACTGATGTCTTAAGCCTGGTTTTCAGAAGCAACAGAAGCAAAGTTGTAAGGAACACACAGACACAGTTTATTTGCACTGTCCATTGTACATATTGTATTATCTCACACCTAGCTGAGAAATGCAACACTGAGTATCTGTATGTTGCTTATGTTTCCATTGCTGGTGAAAAACAGGTTTTACTAATCACTTACTGAGCTATACCAACCACCTACTGACACCTTAACAATTACCACCTACCAACCACCTTTACTAAGATTTTGATTTTGGTGATAAACATTTTTGCATATATTTTTAGGAGTGGCATGAAGTTCCTGCTGATGGGATATACTGTCTCGAATTCAAACCTGACAAAAATGACTGCAGTCATACTGTTGAATCATTCAGTTATGGTTCATTTCAACTCAAAAGATATCTTTGGAGTTCATCTAGTTCAGAACCAAGCAAACACTTACATAACTTGGCTATACCAGTTTTACCATTTAATAAACAGTTGCCTTCAGAATCAGACCTGAAAACATTAGACAAATTCTATCATAGTAGTGGATTAATTACACAAAATGGATTACATGTATTAAAGGAGCATTCTATATCATCTTCAAAATATATCAAATGTGGTTCATGTAGGAGTTTAGAAAGTATGGATAAACTATCATTGAAACAAGTTGTACCAGATGAACAGGGGATTGGAGAAGAACTTACATATTCCAAAGAAAATGTTCAATCATTACAAAACCTTTGCAACAGAGTTTTAGCGAGCAGCCACAGAAGTAAATGTGATGATACATTGTTGTCACTTCAATATATTAGACATCAAAATTCATCAACTAAAGGAGAGCTACATCAATTACCTAATGTATTTCTTGATGTGCTTGGAGAAGCAGTAAGGAAAAGAGTTTTTAATTTACCAAGAAAACTAGCAGAAGAAGAGGTGAATTGTGAAAGCTATGGAGATGAAACATCATCAAGACTTAGTTTAGAGGGAAAAGGATATAATAACAAAGCTTGTGGTTCTAAACTTACAAGAGTTGGTGTTTTGTTCTCTGGTGGAATAGACTCTATAGTGCTTGCCGCATTAGCTGATAAGTAAGTGAATTTACATCTTGTATTTTGGCACTTTCCATCGCATCATCAAAGTGTGAAATAATGTACCTTATTTGTACTGTTATTTTCACACATCTTTAATTTAGTGGTTTTTATGATTTAAAACAAATTGGCTGCAAAATTGAAGCCTGTGAAAAACTTCTTGTGAAATTTTTAGAAGCATGCAAAATGTACTACTCTGATCAGAAATTTGCAGTCTGCGTATTTTACAACTATCATCAATTATTGATGTTATATTTCATCTTGAGATATTGCACACAAAATATTTGAATTTATCTTTATCATCTTGGAGATTGATAGTTACATTGGAGGGCAGGATCCAGGATTATCTTCAGAAGAAGCTGCACTGCCTAATCAGGAGGAATTGCACCATCATATAAATTTGAAACTGCCGAGGGAATATTTTGGAAAAATATTGAGAAAAAAGGACTCAAAGTCATCTCAGGAGTGGGTGCGCCCCCTGCACCCCTCCCATAAATCCACGCCTGTAACGTCTAGACACTGCATGTTGTGTTACAAACAGGAAAGATTTTAATACAGCAATGCATAGAAGCCTTAGTATGCACTTATCCTATTTTTGAAAAGCACCCCTAACAATTTAGTAACTCACACTTTATATTTTCACAGATTTGTGCCGTCAAATGAAGCAATAGATCTCATCAATGTTGCCTTTGAACAAAAACAACCCAAACCAAATCCAACTAACAAGAGAAAACAAAGACATGCCAGTGCTTCAGAAAAACCTCCAAGGTTTGATGTTCCAGATAGGATAACAGGACTGGCAGGGCTGGCTGAACTCACTATTATTAATCCTGATAGGCAATGGAATTTCATAGAGGTAATAAAAGTAGCATGCAAAAGTTTAGTGTTAGGGTGTATTGTGCACTACGAAGGGAACAAGAAAGCTGCACCCACAAGGGATAACCTTTTCATGCTGAAGGTTTATGGAAGGGATACCATTTTTATGTAGTATTTGAAACGGATGCCATATTCTATGAACTGTAGGTATACTGTCTAATTATATAAAAGTGGAACCTTTTCTTTCAAAATTGGTATAAAAGTGATGGGGGTTTGGATTTGAGGCAAAGAGCCTCTCCTTGACTATGTTGAGTTGAACATTTTGTTGCTCTTTAATAGGTAAATGTTTTACTGGAAGATCTTCAAAAAGCAAGGTACATGTAGAATTCCATGGATGTGCATTGTAAACATGATTACAAAATTATGATCTATAACATATCATTTAATATGTATTTATCTTGTGGGGTTTGGGGTTTGAACATTCAAGAAAAATGGAGCTGAGCAAATTTCTCCCCAATGTCCCGCACAAGGAATAGATGCTTTGCATTCAATAATAATAATGGATAGTGATGCATCAAATTCAATTCGAGATTGATTAACTGTAGAGATTATAAGAACTATGATCCAGAATTAATGAATAAGGAACTTCAACAGCTTGATTGGTCGCCTGTTTTGACGAGTAAAAATGTGAATCAAGCATGGGATTTGATGAAAAAAGCACTTGCATCTGTGTTCGATCGACATGCTCCAAAGATCGAAAAGAAAATAAGGGGTAAACCAGCGCCTTGGCTGACCCAGGATATTAAATCACAGATGAATTGTAGAGATAAATTGCTACGCAAATATCGAAAGGACAAAAGGGATTGTGATCTTATTGAATACAAGAATAAACGCAATGAAGTAAATATTGCTATACGAAGGGCTAAATCCGATTATCACAAAAAACTTCTTGGCGAAAGTTCAGGTAATCCAAGCAAATTCTGGAAGACCCTCAAATCAATTTATCCTAATAAACCCAAGAACACTTACTCAAGTCAGCCTTTTGAAGTTAATAGAATGAAGACAACTGATGCGTCTCAAATCTCAAATGGTTTTTGCTCTTTTTTTACTACTACTGTCTCATTATTGAAACAAAAAGCAATTCCTTTGAGAGACTTTGTGTGGAGGGTGCCATCGTCCATATTGAAGCGAACCGAAAGGAACTTCAGTTTTGAATCTGTGACCAAAATGGAAGTACAAAAGATTTTGAAATCAATCAAGCGTACAAAAGCTACAGGCATTGACGATCTTCCGCCGGGTCTGATCAAGGATTCATCACCTGTGATATCAGGTCCGCTAACTTATATTATAAATTTATCACTACAATCTGGTATGTTCCCCACTGAATGGAAACTGGCTAAGATCATTCCAATACACAAGTCAGGATCATTGTCAAGCTTTGATAATTATAGGCCTATCTCCATATTGCCTGTTATATCAAAAGTGATTGAAAAAGTCATCCATCGTCAAGTCATGAAATTTCTAAATGACAACAAGCTTCTATCACAGTTCCAATTTGGTTTCAGACCAAGTATGTCTACTGAAATGGCTGCAACGTTACTAACCGATGACATCAGAAAGTATGTTGACAAAGGGCTATTAGTTGGAGCAGTCTTAATCGATCTAACTAAGGCATTTGACATGATTAGTCATTCTAAGTTAACTACTAAATTATCTCAATATGGAATTAACGGAAAGGAACTGAGATGGTTTGAAGACTATCTTTTCCATCGAACAGCTAAAGTAATTCATAGTAATCATTTATCCCAAGAACATTGTATCACAACAGGAGTACCCCAAGGCTCGATATTAGGACCTTTGCTGTTCCTGATATTTTTCAATGATATCACTGATGCCACTAAGAATGCCAAAATAATCAAATACGCAGACGATACCGTACTTTACCTGGCGGACAAAGAGGTCAAAGAAATTAACAAGAAACTAACTGAGGATATGAATTCCATTGCCGATTGGCTTGATGAAAATGAGTTGATTGTTAATCTCAAAAAAGGAAAAACTGAGGCATTACTCTTTGGAACTGCCCAACGCATTGCAAGGACGGATGAGTCACTAATGGTTGAATATAAAAATTCAATCATAAACACAACAACTGAGTACAAATATCTTGGTGTTGAACTTGACAGCTCGTTGAACCTCAACTCAAATTTTGAAAAGTGCTATAAGCGTGCTGCTGGGAGATTACGATTATTAAAAAATCTCAGATCCTATTTAGATGTGACAGCTGCTAAAGCCATTTATGATTCAATGATCCTCCCTACTTTTACTTATTGTGGGATATTAACTTTAAAATTAACAACAACTCAGACGTCTAAACTCAACGATTTCCATGACCGGGCCAGGAAAGTAATATTCAAAAGTAATGGAACCCATGGTACCCGTCTTACTTCACCTTTGGAGGCCAACAAGAAGTGTGCTTGTATGGTTGTAAGGAAAACCCTTGACGGAGACATTTGTGATGCTTTAAAGAATCATTTCATTCTTCAACAACACGAGAAAGACACAAGAAATAACAAGTACAGCATTAAACTTCCCAGCATTAGAACTGAATATGCACGTAAAGGATTTTTCTTCATGGCCGCTAAGATCTATAATGAACTCCCACTGAACATTAGAACACTAGACAAATATAAGGATTTTGAAAAATCTTTAAACGAATATTATTCTTAGATTTTACAATTATATTTATATATATTTTTTAATTTTTTATCATTTTACATTTTTAAATTATATGTAGTTATTGTCCATATTTTATATTTTTATTTATCATATATATTCTATTTATATTTTTTTCTTTTCTTTTCCAAGCAGGACACGCGTTGATAACAGCAATGTTCATTGTTGAAGTGTCCATCCTGCTAAAATATTCGTATTATTATTATTATTATTATTATTATTATTATTATTATTATTATTATTATTATTATTATTATTATTATTATTATTATTATTATTATTATTATTATCTTCCCCCTCCATTGGTGCTCCATTAATTTTTATGTGCATTTAAAGGTAAAACTACACAAACCAAAAGAGTGAGAAGGTCAATGAAGATTGAACTAAAGACCTTGCACTTTGGAGGCACAGTCTTTACCAACACTTGCTTCTTGCATTAACAATTTTTATAGCTGCAGTAAAATTACATTTTCTAAGCTCAGTATATATTTTCATCAACAATGTCAATTCTCCATTAAGACTAACTTTCACTAATATTGTGACATAGATCTGAACATATCACTCACTTGGTGTCCCCCCTGAATTCAGTACTAGATGATAGTATAGGATGTGCATTATGGTTTGCTGCCAGGGGGAGTGGTGTTGTACGATGTCCATATTGTGTTAGTGGAAATGGACCTAGATCATGTGTTCATCCTGTAGAATACCAAAGCACTGCCAAGGTATGCAATTCACCTAGATCACACTGGAGTGACAATCTGAAATAATTCAGCATTTTTGTGGAAAAGGGAATGAGTCCACCATCAAGTTTGTTATATCAATAAACGTAAGACTGCAAAGTTTCATCGCCATTGCTTATTGCTTTTTTTATATAAAGAAATGTAGGCAGACAGGCATACTGTCTATTTAAAACGGAAATAACTTTTTCATTTTGTAGACAATTTTCACAAAACTTTCCAATCTTACAATATCAATATCACAATTTTGACAGTGGATTCAACGTGCTGGAACAAAATCAGCAAAATTTATGGTGTCAAGAAAGTTGTGCCAGCCTCTTCAAGGTGATTCCCTTGTTTCGATTTGTTTCGATTTGTTTCAATTTGTTTCGATAAAAATCGATTTTTGCAAAACTCACCCCATTCCCCCCTCTTGAAATAGTGTTTTAGCCCTATTATGATGATGTTTTACAAAATATCTTGCAAACGAGCATGGTGACCTCCATCTTTTATTTCAAGACTTGCTTCCTTGCAATGATTCACACAATATATTTGAAAATTAAAAAATATCAATGAAGCATGGAAAAATTTCCGTTTTTTAAAGAATATATTACAGAGGAATCACCTTAAATACTCATTCAGTCCTTCATTTATCAAATAATAAATGTTAGTTCATTTAGAAGCTATCAGTCTATATACTTTATTTCATATTAGGTGCTCTTGGTTGGTATGGGAGCAGATGAACAACTTGGTGGCTATGCAAGACATCGAACAAAATTTAAGTAAGTCGTACAAGCTAAGCATATATTTGTCTTATCCCTTTTCTCTTCCCTTCCTTCCTTCCTTCCCTTTTCTCCTTCCTTCTCTTTATCTATCATTTTTTCTTTCTTTTAGTTCTTTTTTGCCCGTTTGTTTCTCTTTCTCATGTTTCCCACCAACCCTTTTTGCCCTTTTCTCTTACACACCACGTATCTTCATATACTAATTCAGTGCATTTCTGTTTGCTACACTAGTCATCAAGGCTGGTTAGGCCTTGTTAATGAGATGGAAATGGAAGTTAATCGAATTTCTGAACGTAACCTTGGTAGGGATGACCGCTGTATATCTGATCACGGGCGTGAAGCGCGTTTTCCTTTCCTTGATGAAGAAGTTGTGTCATTCCTTAGTGGGCTTCCAGTGTACTTGAAGGTAATTGCTTAGTCCAGACAAGTGACATAAGCACAAACAACATATGTAGACTCACTGATGTACTGCTCATTTCCAGTGCTTGTCCTTTTGATAGTGAAAATGAATAAGTACAAGCAACATACACAGACTAAATAATGAACTGCCCATTAGCATGCAGTGCTTGTCTTTTCACTGATGACATTTGAGCATAAGCACGAGCAACATACACAGACTCAGTAATGTGCTATTCATTACCAGTGCTTGTCTTTTCACTAGTAGCATTTAGAGTGATTTTATTTAAACCGTAAAAGTAAGTTGACTGTTTTCATTTACTACTCTTAACTGTTCTCGTTCTCGTATTAGGCCGACCTAAGGCTACCAAAAGGGACTGGAGAGAAGATCTTACTTCGTCAATCAGCAAAATTGTTGGGCCTTACCTCATCAGCAGTTTTACCCAAAAGAGCAATACAGTTTGGCTCACGGATAGCAAAACTTGAAAGCAGCAATGAGAAGGGTTCACACCCATGTACTCGACTAAAGCAGCAATGAGAAGGGTTCACGCCCATGTACTCGACTAAAGCAGCAATGAGAAGGGTTCGCACCCATGTACTCGACTAAAGCAACAATGAGAAGGGTTCGCACCCATGCACTCGACTAAAGCAGAAATGAGAAGGGTTCACACCCATGTACTCGACTAAAGCAGAAATGAGAAGGGTTCACACCCATGTTCTTGACTAAAGCAGCAATGAGAAGGGTTCACACCCATGTACTCGACTAAAGCAGCAATGAGAAGGGTTCACACCCATGTTCTTGACTAAAGCAGCAATGAGAAGGGTTTACACCCATGTACTCGACTAAAGCAACAATGAGAAAGGCCGAAATATCCAAATTAAAACAATGGCAAATCTTCTCGTAATCCTTTTCTAACAATGAGAAGGGTTCAGGCGCATGTACTCGACTAAAGCAGCAATGAGAAGTTCGCGTTTGTAATTGGAAGAACGATGTTTTTTAACTATAGTGAAAAATTCCCTAAACCGCCAGCCTCGCAGACTTTTACCGTACGTGTGCAATTTCCATGGTGTATGTCTATTTGTGAAACCAGTCATTGTATTTACCCCTCACGAATTCGAACTTTTATTATTGTTAATTCACTCATTGGAATCACACCCGGGGGGGGGGGGGGCACTCCCCTTAAAATGCTATTTACGGGTATGTGCCGCGGGATAAGGTATGGTATGGTATCATTTTTTACATTTTTAGTCTGGGTGAGGGTACTGTTTTTTATCTGGGATAGGGTATGGTTTCCACAGTAACACCACTATCAGTTTGCATCATCTAAACACGCTTTCAATTAAACAAGGAACTCAATAAAAGAAGCCAGGGAACGTTTATTTAACAGTTTATTTAACGTTTATTATAGTCTGGGATATGGTATACATTTTTAAGCTTTAGTCTGGAATAGGGTAACTATGGAAATCAAAATTTGAGGTCAGTGTTTCGAGACACACCCCTACCCTAAATTTTCCCCCGCCCCCCGGGAATCACATTTCGAACTTTACACTATTGCGACGAAGAAGCACATGGACACGTGTGTTTCTCTCGCCTTAAAAGTGTTCGACGTCGTCGCCAATGCCGGGAATATTCCTTTTTGCGTGGACATGGAACCTGTTGTTTGTTTGATATTCATTATTATTCTAAAGTTTGAGATGTTTTGGATTACTAGAATTAACAATTTTACAAGCCCTCAAGGTTGTGTAATTTCCCTTCAAAAATGGTCTGGGGAATTCCTCCAGTTTTAATAGTGAAAACAAAAAACACCGTCTGAAATCTTGTTTAGTCTTTGTTTACGCACATTTGATTATTGTCAGTAACAAGCATTGCACAGGCAGTCTAGGAATTGAGCTAGGAATTGACATGTACCATTTAAGAACTGGCCGGTTGGTTCAACTAAATGGAAATTAAACACCCTCAGACTTTAGAGTCTTGTACTTTACAGGCAGTATTTTTATGAAAACACAAAAAGGTTCGTTGTATAGGCATGCGCATGCACTTTAAAAAAATCCGCGCGGCTCTCCATTGGGAAGTTTTACTTGTTATCAGCCTTAGTTATTCTATTGTAATTCATTGGTGAAAGTCTAGTTTAGTGTTGTGGAAATCCCTTAATGCAATATTTATGAAGGTACGATGACCACCTCACCGTTTCGAACTCGGCCGCCATTACGATTGAGGCCTTGTAAGTTGAAGTTTTTCGGCCTGGTTAATTGTCGGGATAACTTTTTTGTTTTCTTTTCCCTAGGAACGCTAAAACAAAAGAGTTATGGCTACCAGAGACAACTCGCCTTCACATAAACGGGCCCTTACTAGCTTTCATGACTATTGGTGACCACTGAAGTTTATTTCCGTACTAATAACGCCAGCTTACAGGTGAAACATTCGTTTGTTGCAACCAGAACACACGTTTTGGAAAATCGCTGCAGGGTAGACTTTGAACTTTGAAGTATTTTGTTTGTTCGCGGAGATTGTAATATATTTCAGAGTTATTTGTACTTAGTATAAAACTGTTAAAAATTTGATTTTTCGGCTGTATAGATCTTATATCAATCCCTTTCCTAGTTCAGTCACAAAAGAACTCGAAACCCAGAATCGGCTAAACAAAATCTTACTCAAAATAAAACACATTTTAGAGTGGTCGCACTTCAGCCGCCTGTGCAAAAGTACTAACTATCTGGTTGTCACAAACATGACCACATAACACCTGTTCTTTATCGCTTACATTGGTTACCTGTTGAACAACGTATCGAATACAAAATACTCTTACTTACTTTCAAAGCCTTAAATGACTGTCGGCTCCCTCATATCTTAGTGAACTTGTAAAGCCATATGTCCCAACTCGTTCCCTTAGATCTAAATCATTTAATCTCTTAACGAGGTTCTCAGTTTCAGGCTAAAATCGTATGGCAAACGAGCTTTTTCAAATGCTGCTCCTGAGCTATGGAACAGCACGCATTCCTTCAGACATCAGACAATGTCTGGATATTTCTTGTTTTAAGCGCGAGCTTAAAACTCTTCTTTTTAAAAAGGCATACAGTAGTAATTAATTTTCTATTTAACTTTTAATAAATATACTTTTTTTAAATCTAAACTGAAATCAAAGTCGTGTTTGTGCCAATTATGTAATGCTTGTATATGTATTTATAAAATATTTGAGATATAACGCGCGCGCTGATTGGCTGGCTACCATGTTTATATCAGAGGACAGAGACATGGCGCGCACAAAAAACGTCGAAAATATTTTATAAAAGCAATATAAAACGATCGCTTATGTCTCTGTACTGTGATACAAACACTCTGGAAGGTGTAGAGCACTCGAAAAGCAAGAGAAACACTCGGCTACGCCTCGTGTTCCTACGCTTGCTTTTCTCTTGCTCTACATCTTCTATCGTGTTTATATCACAGTACAGAGACATGCGCGCGCGTTTCATATTCCTTAAATATATATTTTACAAAACAAAGAAAAAATCATTATCTGTACAGTTCACGTTGACAGCACTTACAGCCATTCTCGATAACACGCGCCCTCTTACGAAAATATTTTCTTTGATTAACTTGTTTCTCACCGTGATGTCAATCAAAAGTGTTACTATGACAATTCTCCGCCCAGTTTCTCGCCCTGATACGATGTCGGACTGCCAGAGATTTGTTGCAGACTTTGCGATCGACACCAATACCTTAGGAGCTTTCTTAGAGAACTCAGAAGCTGAATACGAAGAAGTGGAGAGTTTACTCCCAATATAATCCTATTTTTCTGAGGGTTTGTAGTGAATGCATATGTCTGATATTCTGTCCATGCTGATTACAAAATTCGTCTATAGACTGATAAAGTTCGGGATTATTTTCAATGGAACGTCGAATTAGGAAAATATCCCCAGCTGAAATAGAAAAAACGTGAAAACGCTGGACTTACCTGGTGGATCGTGCACAAGCAAGGTTGTGTCATACAATTTTATAACTTTCTTTACAAACGTTTGGCTCTAATTAATACAAGAAGTCGTTTTGTGATTTGCTTCACACTGATAGACCACTTTGTTTCAGCATTTTATCTCAACGAAGTTGGAAGTGCTTTTGTCATTATGATGAGGTATTTTATCTGATCCGAGTCTGATCCGCCAATATTTTTGTTAGAGGGCGCGTGTTATCGAGAATGGCTGTAAAGTTTTCTTCATATTTATATTATCTTGTTAAACTTCGAAGTCTTTGGTCGTAGGATACCTTTGGACCTCGTGCCACGGAGTGAGAGAGATATGAAAGGGGAAAGTCATTTAGGACATTTAGCTGTTCGTGCATCAGTTGGTCAAGTTTTCTTCCTCTAGTTTACAGCCCAGCATAAAATGGAATTAATCGTCACTCGTTTTAGTCAAATTAAAACGCACCATTCTTCCACTAGTATTACCACTATGTACCCTGTATGTCATTGATCGCTCGAAGACATTGAATGACCACACCGACACAAAATAGCTGGGGCGAACATGTACATTAATTAAACTTAACTGTACAGTTACAAGTTACAAGTTATATCATATCGTCCTTGTCTTTATTCTTCTATTTTGGTCTTCGTCTTTGATGCATGACTTCTTTCTTTTTCTTCTCCTTTATCTCGAGCTTTGGTCTTCTTCAGGTAGTGCCTCTTAGTCAGTTTAGTTTTGTACAATTGCTACCTTTTCCGCGCGAGCTCCGTTTCTCTTGTAAGTATACTCGTTGCACTGATTCACTTGGATTATTCATGAAGTTTTCGTGATGGTCTCTAGGACACATTCTCAACAGAAACTGTTTGTTTGTTATTTCCAAACCAAAAATCCAAATATGAAAGCGCTCTGTAAATTAGATGTTTCAAAAAACCTCAAAGATCAATTCTACTGCTGACACCGTCGCTAAAACTCCTTTTGAAATTAAAACTACTTTTTCACTTGGGTACAGTTGCACCATGTGAAAATTTACAGCTTAGTCTTCATGTCTCAGTATCCATTGTTATTAGTAAGTACAGTTTGTTTACGTGGATAACTGTAAGCATCCGTTGATGATACATGACACCTTTGGGACGTCTACACAGCCTTGCAAGGATTTGGTCCTTTTGTCCTATTCCGCTTGTGCTCCACGCAATGGCTTGTGGTAATGAACATGCAGGGTAAGCTTGACTGGGGGTAATATAGAAGATAACGCAATTTAACGATAAAAGCACGCTTAGAACGTCCATGAAGAACGCAAGATAGGATTTCCACACGAATTTGGGTGCTTGAGTAGAAACATCTCAGCGAAGAGTAGACTGGTTCTCTAGACACGAAAGACGGTGAACTACCTTGATATAATGAATAATTCAAATGTCAATCCCTTGCATCAGTGGCTAGATAAGGCTAAATTTAATAACAAACCGATTTAAACACTAATCACAGAGATTATCCTATTGAACTAATTATAACAACTACTTACACAATAAACTCTGCGCAACAAGAGGTAATTACAGCCAATTTTCCAAACGAGTGGACGCACAATGAAAGTTTAAAAAAGTAAAAACGATTGTGTCAAAAATTGCATTTTGGAGATTAATAATGTACTTTGTTATTGTTCGTCACCTTTGAAATCGAACTTTCTGGCAACCTTAACCGGTGGCCTTGAAGTAAACGTGATTTTTTAATCCAAGTACATATTCTTTATCCACGTCAATGGTTTCTTATAAGGTTTTTAAGTGTTAATTTGTACGGAAGGCAGTTCAATCACTTATAATTAACGCTCGTTCATAAACCAACACTATTCAAGCTATTGTTTGTTTTTAACTAATAACCAGTCAGGAATATTTGTTGAATAACTGCAAATATATAAATGTTATTTGAAAAAAGTGTTTGATGTAAGATTCCAAAAAGTTACGAGCTTTTTTTAGGTGTTGAACAAAAAACTGCAACCACGAGAAAAAAATATATGTGCCGAATATTTTGTGCAGACTGAGTCAGAAAGCCGAGATTGGAGTTATTTCCTTTAGAATAACCAGCTACGATGCAAAACTCGGCGGCGGAAATATATAATTTTCCGTCATTTTTATCGGTAGAGTTTCGTGAATGTCGGCATTTCAAAGTGTTGAAAAGTTACAGGTCAGTTGTGTGTGTGTGCACGAAGATGGCCACATAGATAAACGTTTTTACAACATTATCGCAACGTATTCAAAAAGATTGGCACATTTATCGCCATTATTCATATTAATTGTATTCTATCAGGCATTCTTGAAAAGCCGTAGTTTAGAAAATTAAGAATGTTAAACTTGTGCCTCATTCAAGAATGAAATAACCTATCTTAAATATTTACATTTAATTCAATTATTTTTTCAAAAATGAAATGTCATAACATTCATTGTTTAAAGCCAGCATTGTCAAACTTTTCTTTGGCTACAAACGTGTTTGTTCAAATCCGTTATCAATAATTTATAACATCTCTTTTTGGCTGCCAGTAAAATTCACCTTGAACAATCAGTTCTTGCTGGAGTTTTGACAGCGAAAAGCGGTTTTTCGCAGCCCTGTCAATTAACTCGAGAACCCTTAATGAGCTGACTTCAACCGTTTTCATTGCCAGTATCCAAAAGATTCCACCTTCAAACTTATATAACCAGGTAAATGTAGTTGTTCTTTCAATTTTCTGATTTGCAATATTGAATATTATTTAATAATTCGATAGAGTCTTACTCTGTTGAATAATCTATCTAGATGTCTTGCAGAATTAATTTCTCGCACTGGTCATCGAAGTAATTTAATTGAATAATCCTAGCGACTCATCTTTGCTAGCAAAATTATATCAATTCAAATTCCATCTTCATTGAAGCCAGTCAAAAATTACGATAAAAACATAATTTGCGGACCCGGTTTGAAAGCTGGAAAGATATGTTCACTTTAGGGATAGTAGCCAATATTTTCCATGTCTGCTTAATTAAACTGTATAGTGTTTTCTCTTCATTTCAGAGCTTAAGTATTATCGATCAAGAATTTACTTAGATACTGAGAAAAACTTGCTCATTAATGGAATTGGGTCACGAGAGCCAGGGTAGCATTTGATCCGACTTCTCGAATTTTATCGATTTTTTATTCAACAACGAATGTTCCAATTAAACGTCTTATACGCCCGTGCCATGGTTTAGGAATACAGCCCGAATGAAATTTAATCTTCTGATGTTCGTGATTTCAAAACACAAGAAAAAGCCACGCTAGAATTCTTTTACCAGGTGATTTGGACCATGGTTTTTCTCTGTTACAGCAGTATGCCTTCAATAAAACCATTTTCTATTAAACACAAAATATCTATACATATATATTGTGTAAAAATGTTAGCTATTTTAGCTAGTCTAGCTATTTTATATTTTCTGTAGCCGTTTGCTTTATATGTATGAAACAAATTTCCTACGATAGAAAAACTCATGTGTTTTGATATTTGAAAAACGGTGAAAATTGTTTTCAATTAAATAAAATGGCTTAACAAACGGGTATTGTGTCGCCCTTGCTGAGTCTTTATTTGACAAAAACTAAAACACAGGTTTGTTTTGTAGTTGAGCCGGTGGACAAGCTGTTTTTCGGCAGTCTTTTAACTTTTCTCAATCAACCAGTCGTGTTTGTTAAAACTTGGTTTGAGTGCTGGCTCCAACTGAGTGAACGTAAGTAAATTCAATCAGATACTTTGACCTAATTTAATCATATAGTCAAATTCATATAGAGAAATATCCTATTTTATAGGTAAAAGCAGTTTTTGTTGCTAAAATATAGCTATAAAAACGTGCCAGCTTTTTGAACTAGACGTGCAAAAGCTGCCTTTGGTAAACAGTTTTGGCAAAAGTCCGATAAAGTGATCAAGAAAGTTATGAAACAAAACACACGGTAATTAATTGTGAAAATAGTCAAATATGTTAGTGACCAAAATGAAAGAATGAAAGAATGTTTTTGAAAGATTTTCGCTTGTTCTTTGTTCTACGTGACATATAATATTCATAACTACCTTCTTTATTTGTAGAAAGTTGAATTTTAGGCACGCGAAAATAGTATTTGAAATTGTAGCACAGTGGAAACACCTAGTTTTAAATTCAGGAAAAAATTATTTCCATTTCATTTCACTAGTTTTTTGGGGCAAATCTCTTTGGTATTCAATAAGTGTGTAGTATATTGTATTGAGTGTTTATATATTAATGTCAATAGAAAGCCATATTTTGATATTATACTCTAAATAATACAGGTACTTTCCCAAAACAATGACGAATGTCTTCGAAAATCTGCTTTTCTTATTAGCAAACACAAAATAACTCATGCATGGCATTCGTTGCCGACTTCGAAATTTTTTTTTGAAACGCTTGTTTTCATATTTAAGCTTTAAAGTAAACTTCAAAAACAATGTTCGCCCTCAAGTTTGTTTTAAAACTGTTTCGTTTTAATTGAATTATAAAGCTGCGGAGATCTGTTTTCAAATATTCTTGTGTCTGCGGGCACCATTTTTCCTGCCATACTGTTTTATCATGGTCGATTAGTTGTGATCGATGTTCTAGTTGTTTTGTTGGCTATTGCGTCATTATAGCACAAGTTCACACGTTGTTTGACAGTTACACTGTCAAAATCTGCGGAAAAACTATAACTTTGGTCATCTGTGGTGCGATTTGGCCTGACAAAATAAACTTTCACAACAGCAGCAGGTATCTGTCGGTTGTCAAGCTAGTTATATATACAACTGAACGCAATTGTGCTTTGACAAAAATAACTTATATTTTAAGTGTGACATCGTTTTCTTTTGAGCATTAATAAACGTAAGGCGGTACGCGGTGTTTCCATAACATACAATAAAACGAGGAAATTCAGTAGCTAGAAACAAAGCTAGATTCCCACCGTAACTGTGCAGTGTTCGAACGAGCCGGATTTCGGTGATTTGAAATTCTTGTGACTTCTTAGGTCGTGTTAAGACTTGAGAGTTAATTAACCTAGGTTGAGTTAGAATTTAACAATGGTGGCAATTGTTTCAACTTGTCGACTTTAGACTGAACCATACTGAGTGAACTCTCAAAAATAAAAACGGCGAACCTTGAACTTAGACATTTTAAAAGGAGCTAGTGAGAGAGCTAATGTAGTACTAAAGTGTCCAGATGTTTTATAATTCATTATATTATCTATTGTATAAAGCCAGAGTTATTCCCTTAAGACTATATAAACTATTCATCATGTCAATTTAAGACTATATATGGCATCCCATTCCTATATAAACGCTTTGTTAGCTATTGTTAGGCGGCGTTTTTCTTTTAACGGATGGTGCGAATCACAAAGGGAAAAGCTCAAACTCATCCGGATTGGTGTAGACGTAATCTAAACCACGTCTTTTCCATGAACTATTTCACTTCTATAACAACTCATCAATAATTGATACAAAGTTATAGATGTGGTATATTGTCTAGACAAACTTTCCTTAGTTAAAGGAGGAGATTTGGGAGGAATTTACTGCCTACTTAGAGGAAAACTAAAAATAAATGAGGTTTGTCTAATACGTGTACTTGTGGTAGTTCAGTTCAGTTCAGTTCACATATAAGTCAACAAAACTAGCCTTCCAATATTAGTGGCAGTTAACTATTCGATCGAATACTGACATTAATTAGCAGCCTTGCCAGTGAATTTAAAATTCATGTTATACTCTCCAGCGTTCTAAATTTGTCTATGAAAGCGATCTTTTTTCCCCTGAAATCTAGCTACGTACTTTTCGTGGACTACCTCCTAGCGTGGAAGGGAAAGTACTTTTGATGCACGTCTGTGGTTGTTTAGCTATTGACGGAGAAAAGCTGGAAAGCTTCTCGTTTTTCAAAAACTGCTCCACGTGGACAACCAGCAAGCGAGGATAGAAAAGTACATTTATTGTTTGTGGTTGTTTAAAAGTTTCTTGTAAAACAAAATAATCTCCGGCTAAGACTAATTGACCGTGAAATTAGTGTAACTGTAGTTTACAAAATCTTAATGTAATAGCTTTTTTTATAAGAACAAAAAGCTATGTTCATCTACTAAAAATTGGACGTTATAAGTATTCCTCATATAGTTTTGTCAAACAAAATTAACTTATTTTTTCCTGTCAAAGGTTTACGCAAGATATTTCACTGAGAGCTAATATTTGATTTTCATTTCAGTTGATGAAATATTGACATTTTATAAATTTTTAACAGCTTTTTCAAAATAAAAACTTTGCACGAAAAAAGTTTTACACAAAGAAGTCTATATTGAGTAAATAAAGCAGTTGACTTTATAGTCGATCAACGCCTCACAACAAATTAAAATTCAACAATAATTTGAAATAGAGCGCACTTATTGGTTAAAAAGCTGACCACGTGATGATCACCTACCAATGAAATCACACGTCCCAGAAATGTTTCAGAAGTTGACAACTTTGTTTGCAAGCGATAAGAAAGCCATCTAAGTTTTGAAGGATAACTCAAGGCTCTTTTGCGACATACATTTCAACATGTATCCCGCAAATTTAGTTTTATGTTTTTCATTTGAGCATACAACAAACAAGAGTGTCAGGACTAGCTGCTTAACTGAAGCTCGTTTAGCGAGGCAACATGAAACAAGACAATTTTGGTCTAGATTAATTTAGCTATGGGCATGTTGCCGCTTTAATAAAATTAGAGTCAAATATGACAATTTACAAATGTCAATCAATTCTAGTTGGCCCCGATAAAGGTGGGGACTATAAAAAGATTACTCTAAGTGATGTGGCAGGTAAGGGGAGGAGAGGAGATGGGATAAAAATTGGTTCTTGCCTCAAAGAATGGCGCAAGCAAATGGATGCTGAACAAACTCACGTGGACATACGTCCAGGCTGAGGGGTGGGGGGGGGGGGTGGGGGGGGTGGGGGGGGGGGGTGTTCACCAATGGTATCAATTACCAAGACCCCACCACATCACAATTATTATCATCACAGTTATTATGTAACACAAGCATTCACATGTCTCAAGTATTCCCTTGGGATGAACATTAACATATTGCGGTAAAACATAAAAATCCTATTTGGCAGGCAAATATTTCATTTATTTGAATTGCGGGTCAAAAATCAAGTGAGTACTATCTTTACAGTTCTTTTGACCATTTCATTTCAAATCATTCAACATACAGTATCATTAGGGGAACTATTCTTAGCAGAAAAATATAACTGAAAACTAAGAACTTGATCCTAGTAGCCAAGTAATGGCTAGGACTCATAACAAGATGAAAAAAAAAAAGAACTTATATAGAAAACTCAAATCGGGCCAACTGACAATTTGTAGCGTGTAACTCGACCTGCTTAAGTTATACTGATTTAAGCACTCTAATTCATTATTTAATTTTCCTTTCAAAAAAGTCGGCCTTTCACAAAAACATCCGTTGACGTGCAACAGATTTTTCTAAATCGATCCAATTTTTTTTCCCGAACCAATCTTATTTATAATTATATAGTTGCCTCTAAATCACATATTGCCAACAGATAGATTTTTCTTTAATTTTGGTTAACTGTCCCATTTTTCTTAAATTGGACACTTGAAATTGGACAGTTTACCAAAAAATAGAGATAAGTGCTCATAATACTGGATTTAGAGGCAGATATATAATTAATAAGTAACAGGACTCCATGCTTGTCCAATTTGAAAACAATTGAACTCAAAAAATTCCTCTAACTGCCAAATTGGACTCGGTCTGCGGCCTTGTCCAATTTTGGCAGTCCTCGGAATTTTCTTCGTCCGATTTTTTTTTCAAATTGGACAGCATGGAGTCCTATTACATATACAACTCGGCCAACATATATCATTGCGTGTGTGTTATTTTATTGTACACGTAAACACTTTTAGGGCACTAGATAGACCAATTCAATGTTTTCCGGTCCTCTGTTTTCCCTATTTCAGGCTAAGCCCACACTACAATCCGAAGGAATTTGAAAACATCTTTTTTTTTTCTCTGTTCGCTAATGGCAACACTAGGAAGGCTTTTCTAGCCGGACAAAACAAAATCCGTTTTGCCTGGTGTGGAGGTATAAGACCTCTCAGGTAGTAGAAAAAAATAAGATGCATTTTCGACATTTTCAAAATATTCTAATTAGTGTGAACGTATTGTAGACTCAGACTAGTGTGACGGCATTCCTTGTGTATAAAGACTTGGTATTGTTGACAATTTATACTAACCAAAATCATTGGTACCAAAAGACTTAAAGAAAAGATCTAGAATTTCATGGCCATAGCCTTGAAATGGAAAACAGCTGCTTTGAAGCAAGTGATTTGGTCTGCCTAACTAGTCCGTAACTAATGCTCGTTCGAGCGTACACTCGGCGGGATTTCGAACTTCCTCGGTTGAACACGCGCTGTATAGAGAGCATTTTGTGACCGGATACAATACAATACAGTAGGAAATCCTTGAAAGGTTTTTCGTTCCTAATTTACTGACGAAAAAAAAAATCAACAACAATAACAACAAAAAACCCGGCTAGACCCGCCGAGTAGTGAGAAAAAAAGCAAGTCATTCATGGTAGTGTGTACTAGTTTTCTCTAAGTAAAGAATTGCAAGATCTACAAACCGATAAAATAAGAATCCGATTTCAAATCTTAATTTAGTAAATAATCAAAGCCATTATTTTTAGCTATGACGTCACCTGTAGAAGGACAGACCGTCCCGGACACGCAGAAACGACGCAAAGTGACCTGGGAAGAGTTATATTCACATCTTTACGGCCACCGTGACATCGAGGCTGTAGATCCTGAGGAGCTCAGGTCAAAAACAGCAAGGAAGTTGAATAGGGACAGCGAAAGTGGGACAGCAGGTATGTGAGCAAAATTTCGTGACAGTCCCTAATTTCATTAGCGCGACAAAATGTTCGCATAGTACAATTTTTGTTGTATTTATAATAATCTGACAGTCTTTTATTGAGGCACTAATGACTTTGTTTTAGAAATATCCTAGCTTACCAATTGTGAACTGTTTTTCTTAAATATAATGCTTGTTTTTTAATTCAGATAAGATTCAAAGAAGAAGATCGTCTTCCCCATTAGCTGCGCTCGTTTTTCCTGATGAAGTCCAGCTCTGTCGATCGAGTATACCTGGTGCCGAATTTGGTGTTTGTGCTGCCCGTCCCGTCCCTCCAGGGACATGGATTGGTCCATATGAAGGACAAATCGTCACAAGGGAAGAGTTAACCCCAAGGGTAGATACTAGGTATATGTGGGAGGTGAGTATGGAGAAATACTAGGACAGTCCATACTTTAGTTGTAATTCTGGTTTCGACATTCAATTCAATACATAAGCTTGTCGCATGATGCTAGATACAGCATGAGGAAATGGTCAATGAGCCACCCTAAGTTACCATGACAACACCATATGGATTTCCCAATCTCATTATCTGGATGCGCATCATTTTTGTCATCATCATCATCCTCTTATTGCTTGATGTGATTTTTATCAGATCTATAAAGAAGGCCGTTTTAGCCACTATGTTAGTGGTGAGGACGAGCGAACATCAAGCTGGATGCGCTACATCCAATGTGCCCGTTTCAAAGAAGAACAAAACATGACAGTGTTTCAGTACTGTGGTAACATCTATTATCGAGCATATAAACATATCCCTGCAGGACAGGAAATGTTAGTCTGGTATGACGAGAAATATTCTGAACTTATCGACATTCCCGCACTGATGAAGGTCTTAGCAAGCAAAGGTGAGTTCCTTAGTATCCGGCCTTAATTAAGTCAGTCTAATAGCACTGTTAAGACGAGACACCTTACCGCGCATGCTCAACAAAATAACTTGACTTACATGCAATTTTGTCGAGTATGCGCAGTAAGGAAGAATGGCACTTGGACGAAACTGAAGAATCCATTCACATTTACGCATGTGCCAAGTATCTGCGCGCTTGCGCTCTTTTGTAGTCTAACTTTTAGTGATACTCTGGATTTGTTTGATAGCTTTGCTTTGCCTTTGCTTTTTTTATCGCATTTATCGTCATTATCAACTTCATTTCTCGATCTGAGCTTTCCCTGTCGTTTCTTGAAGGCACTGGACACGGATGGAAACCAACCACAGGAAGCCCAAACCCAACACACGGGAGAGAGAATGACATGTTTTTCGATGGGATATCAAAGGTATGAGAAAGAAGTATCGATTTAAAAAGCGTTTATAAACTTTCCACGAACACGCTCACACATATATACAAATATTATAATTGTTATCAAAAACTATTATCATTGCCAGAAGCTAAGTGTTCAATGAATGTTACAAAAGAGCATGCCCATAGAAATATTTCTGTAAGAAACTTGGGGCTTACTCCCATGAATCAGTCAAAAGCTCAACTTTTAGAAAGACGCACCAATCCCCACTGATCCTAGTACGTTTTCCACATTTCGATACGTTTTGACTAAGGCTACGTACGTCCATACAAATTCAGTAAATTTCCAAAACGTATCTTTTTTCACTGTAGTTAGACCTTCCGTCCACACTAAATAAATGACGTTTCTTCAGTCGTAAAAAAAACGCTCATCGAAAAACGAGCCGTAATTCGCTGACGTCATTCACACCATGTGATCTCTTAGTCATTCTCTTGTTAGGATAGCAGAAACAATAGTATTTTGTGTTAATGGTAGCATATTTGCGGGGGGCCGGAATGCTACCTGAAAAGCGACGTGTGAATACGACGCATTCGACAGGCTCGTAACATAGTATATGGGATCAGGAATCAAGCCCCAAATTATGGCCAGGATCAGGGATCAGAGGCCAGGGCTCAGGGATCAAATGGGTGGGATCGAGGATCAGGGACATTGGGTCAGGATCAGGGATCAGCTCAGTTTTTTGCACCAAGAATTAGGGATCAAAAATTTCTAAAAATAAGGACTCAGGGATCAAAATTTCCATATAATCCCGGGATCAGTGAGACGAAAATATACCATGTTACGAGCCTGATTTGATGCGCGTTTAGTTAAACTTAAACGTAGCATTCCCAAAACAAACATTAGTGTTGGGCGTACCCTGAGTGGTCGAAACTGATTATCCTGTGCAGATTAACAAAGGAACTACAGTGAATGTTATTAGAAACTCCTTTGATAATACTAAAACGCGTACTGACACATTATGGCAATTATGACATTATTAGTGTTGCCATCACTTTACATCACAACGAACATTAACAGTCTGAATGCAATTTCAGGAGAATGGACTGGCTTCACTAGGTCAACACAGTGGTCTATTTCCAATGGAACTCGCTGAAAGCAACTCCGAACCCAATATCTGGCGATGTGGTCAGTGCAACCAAACATTCAGCCAACGTGTTCTTCTACAAATGCACATGTGCACCCAGACACCCGACAGACCATACCACTGTGGGCATTGCCCAACAAGCTTCCAGGAAGCCAGTGATCTACGGGATCACGTGGTCACACATATTAACGAAAAACCATTTAAGTGCGGCTTCTGTGGAAGGTCATTTGCTGGAGCTACGACACTCAATAACCATATAAGAACACATACCGGCGAGAAGCCATTCAAATGCCGGAAGTGCAATAAAACATTTACACAATCTACACAGCTCAGCAGACATCTTAAAAACCTTGATGAATGCAATCCCAGTACAAATACGACTGAGAAATAGACTTAACGTTAAAGGGATTTTTTCTCTTCTAAATATAGAATCGATGCAAAATTAGAATTTTAATAATTAATTATACATGACGTCATTACATTTCGTTTTTACAGTTTGATCCGTCTTTAGAATGATATTAAGTCGCATTGTTTCAAAACAACCAATAATAAGAAATTTTAAAATCATTATGATGTCTCATTTTTATGACATCATGTTCTCACGTAACTTTTATTTTTCTTTATTTTTCTTTAACTTTCTTTGTTTTCATATAAACGCACCAGTTTTAAGTCTTTTAACTTAGGGTGTTTTCCATTTATTGAAACCAACCAGCCAGAACGGCCTGCTTACGACTGATTCAAGCTTGAGCTAAAAATAGACCAGTTTTGAGTTCCTCTTTCAGGCTAAGTCTCGAATCCAAGTAAAATATTCATGAATTTTGGCAAAAAACCGTGGAATTCTAAAGTATTCTCTTTGTTTGTTCATTGCATTCCATCGGACTGTTGCTAAAATTCTATGGAATAGATTTCGCGTAATCGAGGCTTAGCCTGAGCAAAGAGGAACTCGAAAATGGAGTATTGACATGTACCATTTAAGAACTGGCCGTTCTGGCCGGTTGGTTCCACTAAATGGAAAACACCCTTAGCTACGTGCGTCCAACCTTATTTGATATTTCAATCATCGCCTAAAGAATAAAGATAAAGATATAGCCATATTGGATGAACAAACAACAAACACTAATATAAAAATCTATTTTGTTGAAGTTCATCCAAGATGGCTACCGTGACGTCACCACGATGGCGTATGCTAACGTGAACTTCCTTCACTACATTTTTTTCCATTTTTGATTAGTAGAAAATTAAAAAAGAAATTGAATTTATTTAATTAAAATTGTTATAAACTTTTTGCAACTGCAGAATACTCTCGGGCAATTGAGCTCTAAATGGCAGGGACTGCTGCACTGAGAATTTTGTAAATTGTAAAATTGAATGAAATTACAAAACAGTTAAGACTTTGCTTTCTTTTTAAGCCACGCACTCAGTTCTGCTTCGGACAAACGTATGGAGCAGCTGCCAGCAATAGTACAAGCATGCGCATTCATTGTCAAGGCTCGCACGATGTTGGAGCGTAACAAAATTGGTAAGTACTTCATGGCTGAAGTGCCATATAGTCGTCTTCGTATAGTCGTCTTCCTAATATTTACCCTAAACCTAACCAGTGACTATGTGGGCATGCAGCCATGAAGTATAAACCACGAAATTCGCAAATTTTCACGACGAAAATAATCGTGCCCAAAGCATGCACGATCATCGAGCATTGAGGCTCGATTTAACAATTAAATTAAAGATGGTTTTGAGTTGTCTGTCCTCTTATTGATACACTCTTGACGGAATATACTACAATTTCCTCAATCAGATGCTTAATTTGGCTTCTGTGGCTTACACAGCCAATTGTTTTTCATTAGCTACATCGGGACTATTTCGATCAACCGTGCGTGGTACATTTTTTGCCGCGGCGTCTAATGAGACACAAATGCGTAAATGCAAAAAGCTACACTCACGTTTAAGTGTCAAACGCTCATCACCAGGCGCGAATAAAAACAGGTCACATGATCCTCTTTGCCGTCTGCCATTTTCCGTTTATGTGAAGCTTAAGCTCTTAAAGAAAAGAATAATAATTGAAAAAGTAACGGAGAAAGAGAAAAAATATTGAGGATGAACAGGACGGGAAGAAGAAGAAGAAAAAGGAGGAGGAGGAGGAGGAGGAGGAGGAGGAGGAAAATTAAAAAGTAAAGTAAACCAGGAAAAAGTTGAGCTAACTGGCGTTAGGAGCTAACAAATAGAAAACAAATGCCGACCAATTATTAATTTCATTTTCGAAATCAAAAGACTGAGAATCATATCGAAATTTCAATGGATTCGAAATTATGGATGCGCGCGCATTTGTGTGACGGTCGATTGGAATTAATATTGGAGTCTGTCCGAAGTTTTAATTAAAGTGGAAATGGAAAAAAACCAATGTCCTAGACTTGAACAACAACACAGCAACAATACTGGAAGTTTTTACGTAATGGCTTCCGATCTTGTTTGTTTTAAAGTTTTATTTTAAAACAATGGTATTTCCGGGCAGAAAGTGAGAGATGTGATAAAAAAAGATTTTCAGAATCACGCGAATCACATAATCTTCCAACTGTAAAAGATTTAGAAGAGAATTTATGGAATGATTTCCCTTATTTGGATTGATTTTAGAGCTGTAACTCTTTCCATTGTGCTTTTGATAATAATGTTTACATTTCTATAAAAAAAGTGTGGGAAAATTTGCGACAAGATGGAATTTGTGTGACCTTGCGTGACGTATCTAGTGACCCGCGCAATAAGTCACGGAGGTCTCACGGGGGTCTTGCGGTTTAGCCAATCAGAGTGCAGTATTTTTGTTAATCCCATGGTTCAATGCGCTGGTTGTACAACAACTGATCTTCCGGTAGCGCGTTAGTTTAGTTCCATGATGATGGACTGAATCGATAGCAATATTAAGCCTTTTATTTGGCTTAGAAAACACTTATGGTCCTTCTTATGGAAGGGCTTGAATGCGAGAAAACACATATCGGGCACTGTCTTGAAGTGGGAGCCAAAGAACCAGTCACAGACGAAATGAAAGACAGTGTTCTTCAGTCCTTACCTTTCCCGATGGACAGGTCTCTGGTCTATGACTTAGCTGACTTGGACCTTACCTTACTAACTAGTGGGTTCTTTGGCGATATTTTTAAGGTATATACTGTGTATTTGAAATAATCTTTTTAGTAAAATTGGTGTAAATATTGCATTTGCTCAGGTGGTTTTCCTTGTGGTCTTTGTCCGCTAATGTTTTCCCCACTTCAAAGATGGCGACGACTGTTGAATCTATGTTCTTTCACTTAACAGGCTTATCACAGGTCAAGTGAGAAAACTATGGTCTTAAAGAAGGATAGACATAGCTTAGAAGACTTGTGCGTCCATGAAAATAGTCTGATGTGCGAGGCAGAGATTTTGAGTCAAATCCGCCACCCTCACGTAGTCAGGTTAGTTGGTCAACGACCCTCGTAAACTCAACCAGAAACCAACTGAAACTGAAACTTGATGCCTTTATTGATTTACTTCTTTCAACAGATTCTTAGGCATCTGTATCAGCAGTTTAGATAATCAAATTCATCTACTGATAGAGGTATTGACAATTTTGCAATTCTTGTTGAAATGTTTTGATCTTGCGTAGTTGTTGTGGTATATGAATAGTTGCACGACTTCGATCAAGTTTTGAAAGACAAGCTTGTTATGTTTTCCTTTTCTTTTTGTTGAAGTATGTTAATGGCGGAAATTTAGAGGAACTCCTAATGAACCACGAGGAAGTGCTTGATTGGGGGACAAGAGTTTATCTTGCTAGGGATATCGCAGATGGCATGAACTATCTTCACAAAAGCAGGATCATCCATAGAGATCTTGCTTCTAAGGTATGCTAAATGTATGCTAAATCCTTGTTTGCTAAAACTATTCTAACTTTTAAGGAATATTCATGTAAAAGGATGTATGTTGTGTGTTGTAGGATTATCTTAATTTGCGTTTTTGTTTAGAACTGTTTGATTCAAGTCGTAAATGGAGCAAAATATGGTGTAGTTGCAGACTTAGGATTAGCTACTCATCTCCCAGATAGCGAGTAAGTATAAAGCTTATTTTCTTTTTGCAAAAAACCGAACAAGTGCAGTTGGAGCGAATGATTACTGTGGGAATAAACGTGTTTTGAAATATTTTCAAAGACTGTCAAATTCCTGCAGAGAAAACTGTGTTCACGTCGTGAAATGACAATTCATCAATAACAAAAGACTTGCACTCGAACTCAGTCAACTGTATACACGATCAAAATACAAAACATTCGTTTTCTCGCTGCCAGTCAATGCATAGTCTTTTCTGGAGGAATTCACAGAATTATCTACCTAGGTTATGAGCTCAAAACTAATTTTTATGACTACGTGTGAAACTGATAATGAAAGGCATTGGAATTTTAATTCTTTTTATTGTCTTGATCAATCCTCTAAGGCCTGTGTCAGCTAGTGATAATGAGTAAGACTACATTAAAAATTTAAAGTTTCCAAAATTACACTATTCAAAGAAACCGAACTTTTCAAAACTTTCCTTTCATAAACTTTTATAATACGCCATTCTTCCATTTTCTTTTCCTTTTTGCTTTTATTAAATAATATTCTTTCTTTTTTCCTTTTAATTATTCTACATAAGGTTTAAGGCTGCTTCTCTCATTATTACAAAACAAAATTATGGACAGTTATTATTTCTTAGTTATTCCATTTTTCTAATTTTTCCAGAACTCTCTTTTTAGAATACAATCAAACCTTTTGAAATGTAAAATAGTTTTTGAAACAATCTTTTTGCAATTCCTGCAGGTTATGTTTTGATATCAAGGAACTAAAACTAAAGATTGCTCTTCAAATACTGTTTTGTTGGATTAGTTTTGATTAGCTTTTTAATGCAAGGCTGTAAAAAAGAACAAAATTAGCCAAATTTATTAATAATAACTAGTACATTCACTTTTTCACTTGAGGAAAATTTGATTGGGAAACAAAATAAACGTCAGGTTAATGTACTGAAATTGCAACAGGCACTATAAGTGTACATGTATATGGTAGCATGTAACATTATTACAAGCTTTCCATTGGTAAAGTAAAAGATTCAAATCTTTCCCAATAAATTCAAACTTTTAATTTTAAAAGTGAATGCTTCCTGCTGAAACTTGGTTTCATCACAAGGTGAACTAGATGTATAATCCAGCATCATTGGCAGAGTTAGTACTAACAGTATTTACTTCACCGATCAATGCCAGTACACATATATAAATTCATTATTTATTTTGGCTGCAATGAAGAGTGTTTTTAAGTAGATTTCCACTTATAGCTCTAAGCCTATGATTAGCTCCCAAAAATAGCCTGTAAATTAATATTTCTCCTTTGTAATATGTTTATATAAAGTTTAAAATATCTGCTTGTCTAAGCCAGTATTTGTGAGGAATTTGTCTTTCCTGTTTCAAATACTGGTGCACATTATTTTGATCTTGAACTTATTAAAAATTCATGGAATCTTCAAAAGCTTTAAAGCTATTACTTAAAGTTTTCAAACTCTGCAGTATTTTACTTTTGGTCAAGAAAAAATGATGAGAATCTGTCAAGTTAATGCCAACCTGTCAAAGATTTGTTGTTGTGGTTTTCCTTGAAACATATTGTCATATTAACCACTGAAGCATGGCATATTTAGATGAATTTCACTTTTAAGCTGTAATAACAATGTTAAAGGTTTCCATGCATCATTTCACTTTTGTTTCATAAAAAGGCAAGATATTGTGCTGGGAATTAGAGATATAGCAATTCACCAGTGCTTCAGCATCCAAGTTTTAGGAAAACTGATCAATATATCCCAGTAGAGCATAGACTTTTACTTTTAATACAAAAATAACATTTCCTCAAAAATGTTGAGAAGCATAGCTCAGTATTTCTAATCTTACAAAGTGCACTTATCCATAGCCACCTAATTAATTAGACATACATTGTAGTTTGCTGTTATCATGATATTATTGTCTAAGGTGGATGTTGTCGTGTTATTTTTATCTCACAAATCATTCTTTTGCTAACTAGAGTGTAATTGTATATTTGCTTAACATATTTTCCTTCAACCTATATAATGTAAAGTTTGCATCTTTGAGCTTTCTTTCAGTGCTTATAGCATAGAAGTAAATATTGCATAGCAATATTTGATTGCTTTATATTATTGTTTCTTTCTTTAAAAAGCATCTACACACATGTACATGTATTTTTGTAGGGGAATTTAAACAATCACTCAATCATATAAAATAAATGTATCATTCCATTGTCAATGTATCCTCTCCTTAATATTTCCTTAATATTAGTGCAGCTTCTTGATAGAATTGGTGAATTGTTCAGGCAGATTATAAGTCATTTAAATAAATGCATTAAATGTGTACATACATGTTATCTTCTGCTTGAGAATCTTTCCTTCCTTCCTTCCTTCATTCCTTTTTCTTTCTTTCTTTCTTTCTTCTTCCTTTCTTCCTTTCTCCCTTCTTTCTTTCTTTCTTTCTTTCTTTCTTTCTTTCTTTCTTTCTTTCTTTCTTTCTTTCTTTCTTTCTTTCTTTCTTTCTTTTTCTTTCTGTCTTCTTTCATTCATTCCTTCCTTCCTTTCTGTTTTCTTCTTTACTGCCAAACAGTGGGCTTAATAGTTTTTAACAAGAAATGACTTTGATATCTATTCAGCTACTGTTTTCAAGAGTGTTTACTAAATGAAGTTGACTAATGTCATTCTTACATAAAGTGTAATATAACAATCATAAATCTTAATTTTCCAGATTCTAGCTGGTGCTTTGGTCTAGTTTTTCATTATTTTACTTTTCCTTCCTTTCAAAATTTCCCCTAATTTTACTGTTAATAATATACATGAAAAAATTTCTGTTTCAAGGAAAGTGCTGTTTCAAGGAAATTTAGTTCAGAAAAAAGGAAATTTAGTGCAGAAAAAAGAAAATTTAGTGCAAATTTGAGTTTTCCAAAACAGCGTCAAAATCCAAGTTTTCTTAGTTCTGCTGTTGTTCACATTATCTAGCATCAAAACTATGCATATTTTGATCACAAAGGAACAATTTGGAGTGGAAAAAGGGTGAAAAAAGGTGAGAATTGTGTTGTGTTTTCAATGAAATTTTTGCTGAAATGTGTGTGCGCTACTGACGCCATCACATGTCATCAAGCGCATGCTCAGGTTTTATTCCAAAAATTTTCCCATTTTGAAAAAACTCATTTGTTTCAGTCTATAATTTTTTCATGTATATTATTAATAGGAAATCACATGGCATTCTTGTGCAATTTGGAATAAACTTGAACTCGTGAGATTTCAAAAAGCTCAATTTGCATTCGCTTAAAGGCTCGTGTAATTTCGAACTCTTTGAAATCCCACTCGTTCAAGTTTATTCCAAATTGCACTTGAAACCATAATGATTTCATATACAAATATGATGTACTAACATTTGTCATGAGTGAATTATTCATCTACACAGGACAAATAAGTTTTTTTTCCATTTTGTAACTAATGATAGCATTTTCATGTAATAGTGGCTTCATGTTTGTTGGTGCTATTATTTACACATAAATTATTGATTTTCAAAGATCTTGAACTTTCTCTTTTGTTAGAATTATGACCTAGCTTGTTACTCTTTCTTGATATTTTCTCATTTTCTCCAATAATTATTGTCTTGGTCAGTATATCTAGAATAAATTATTCTTTGACTTTGTTTTTATGACCTTTCAATAAAACCAATTAAATATTATTAATATTAATTAAAAGTATTTCAAAATGAAAAAGAAGCTACCCAAATGTTGGAATTGTCAGAGAAACAGTGCTATTTGGTCAATAATGGACTAGATGTGTAAAGTATTTGTGATGAGAGTATTATTTTCATTCCAATCAGATTGACAAATATACAAGGCTGTATCATTTTTTATTTAGACACAGTCTTTTTTCAATGTAATAGTTATTTAATATTCATTCATTCATCCATTCATTTATTCATTTATTTAATATTCATTCATTCATTCATTCAGTTATTTCGCTTTGCCTACAAAGGCAGATATCCATAATGGGAAACCACTTACACTGTACTGTGGAAACCAAAAAGGGGGAGATTTAGTCGTGTTGAAATCATTCCACTAACTGGTCAATTTGTGGTTGATCCTTAAAACCCATTGATATTTATTAATAGGTACAATTTTAATGTGTTTTAGAGAAGGGGTTAAAAGTGTTGTCGGCTCCCCATACAATATGGCACCAGAACTACTTCGTGGAGAGAGATATGACAACAAGGTAAACTTATTGTTGACGTATACAGTTGTATGAGGACTTATAGCATCTATTTATAGTAGTTCAGTCTATATTAAGAATTACAGGTGTATAGCATCGCTATGGTTACCATAAAATATTCAGTGGGATTTACTTACTCTCTAATATTCAAGAACAGATGTTTTCATGCAGTATTTCACAATATTATAATTATATTCCTCACAAAGACTATTTTTTCCTGATTATACCTATCATTGGTTTTGTTATACTTTTTTGATTATGTAGTTAAATAAGAAACAAACAAATCTTAATCAGGGTTCCCAGCCATTCTGAAATATTAAATTCCCTGACTTTTCACTGACTTTTGCCTGACTAAAACTCAGTTTTTCCTGACTATTTTGCACAAGACAAACACAACAATTTATAAGTTACTTCCAATATGGCTGCCTTTAAGTTGTGTCCAGGCCTTTTTTATCATAATACAACTATTCCACAGAAGACAAAAAATAGACAAAAATGTTGGTGTAATTAACATGGCTAGTTTGTTAAATGCTTCAAATAATTTATTCTCTCTTTGAAAGTTTTTTTCTTTCTATATTCAAAATTAGCATCTACAAGAAATGTTTTTACGTATAAATACAAAATTCCCTGACTTTTCCCTGACTTGAAGTGAAAATCTCAATTTCCCTGACCAAATAAAGAATTCCCTGACTTTTCCCTGACTGTGTTTTTCCCTGACTTTTCCCTGACCCCTGGGAACCCTGTTAATGGAGGGAATTAAAAAATTCACAGTGGAAGGAGAGGGATGGAGAAATACCACAAAATACTTCCAGCAAGTGGAAGAAAATGTTGAGGTTCTACAGGGAAGAGAAACAAAATTTATGGACAGAGAATGGAAGAAATTATTATTGGAGATTTCAGAAGGATTTGGGGGAGGGGACAGATTAGAGGGATTTGGGGGCAGAGGCAGATAAATAGAACAAATTTATGTACAGACAATGGAACAAAATATTATTGGAGGTTCCAGAGGGATTTGGGGGCAGAGACAGATAAATAGAACAAATTTATGGACTAGAGAATGGAACAAAATATTATTTGAGGTTCCAGAGGGATTTGGGGGTGGAGACAGATAAATAGAACAAATTTATGGACTAGAGAATGGAACAAAATATTATTGGAGGTTCCAGAGAGATTTGGGGGCGGAGACAGATAAATAGAACAAATTTATAGACAGAGAATGGAACAAATTATTATAATTGGAGGTTCCAGAGAGATTTGGGGGCGGAGGCAGATAAATAGGACAAATTTATGGACAGAGAATGGAGCAAAATATTATTGGAAGTTCCAGAGGGATTTGGGGGAGGAGGCAGATATATAGAACAAATTTATGGACAGAGAATGGAACAAATATTATTGGAGGTTCCAGAGGAATTTGGGGGCGGAGACAGATAAATAGAACAAATTTATGGACAGAGAATGGAACAAAATATTATTTGAGGTTCCAGAGGAATTTGGGGGCGGAGACAGATAAATAGAACAAATTTATGGACAGATCAAGAATGGAACAAATTATTTTTGGAGGTTTCAAAGGGAATGGCTTGGAATTATGGACTTGGAATGGAATTCCAGATTGACTCCATAGTTGGGGTATGGATATTTTCTGGAACCAAACATTTACAACTTGTCATACATTTATGGCTGCCAAGTCTTGAATCAGAAATTACATTACAGTAATAATAGTCAGTGTTTCTTTAATCAGGCTGATGTGTTTTCCTATGGCATTATCATGTGTGAAATTATTGGTAGAGTACAAGCAGATCCAGATGAACTACCAAGAACAGGAGTAAGTACAAGACTTACAAGTATATTGTGGTTTGTGGTATAAAAATGTTTAATTACTTTGGGGTTAGTCGTTGCTTAGTACTTGAAAGCTGGTTTACTAAGTTTGAGTGTGAACCACTCAACCGCTCAATCAAACTACCAGCACTGTACAATAGGCTTGTGAACAAAAGCAAATCTGACAATCATGCCGCCAGCGCACCAACACGCCCCAATTAGCTAGACCAATACCACTAATTAGACCGATACCGCTAATTACGCAACTCCAGGTAATTAGCATGTGGCAGTATAAGTAAGACCCACACCTGACTTTTCTTTAGTCACTTGACTCACTTGACTCTGAAGATGACTTCCACTTAGGTTGTCGAAACGTCAGTCACACCAAACAGTCCTTCCCAGGACTACATCCACCCAGATGATCACATTACAAATATTGTTACTTCGATAAACATAGATATACCTGGGTTCAGACCTTTCTTTACAATTAGTATACTAGGCTAAAAATGTCTTCTTTTTTTTGTATTTGTTCAACAGTCATTTGGTCTTGATGTAGACAAGTTTAAGACCATTGTTGGTGATTGTCCCCTTGAGTTTTTACATGCTGCTGTGTGTTGCTGTCAGATGGATCCACACAGTCGTCCATCCTTTGCTGTCACAGTCAAACATCTTGATTCAATTCTCCTCAAATTTCCAAGAAGACCAGAAATGCCCTTTGAATCGTCATCAGTTAAGACCAGCATAAATGAAGACTTTCCATTAGATAACTCTTTAAACAACAACAACTCAAGTATATGGAGCAATACAACAAGTTCAGGACAGTTATTATCACCATCCCATACTGTAATCGAGAATGTAGACCATCGTTGTAGAAGTAACAGTGAGAATAAGCATAAAAGACTGTCATGGATTTCTAGTAGGAAACTATTTCATACGACAACTGATGATTTACTGAAGAATACTCCTGCAAAGCTGATGGGATTTTTCAAGAATGTGCTGGGTTTGCATTCCAAGGATCATACTCTTATCAAAGGAAAACGAAGAAGCCATTCATCATCAGTTTTAACTCATGTTTCACCTCTACCAACTGAAAAAACTTCTCAATTTTTTGCTCATGAGCATGACCAAACTGACTCCTTGCTAGCTGTAAGGGGCAAACCGTGCTTATCAACGTCATGTCCCGGGACACCAGGAAAATCAGCTCATACATACCCACACTCCATCTCAGAGTCACGCCGACACACTATATCACCATCTTTAGTTCAGGCATATTCTAGAAATGCTATACCAGACTTACATTATGTCAATCATTTGGAGAAAACTGCTGATAAAGGAGGACAGAGTTCAGACATCGTTTCAATGTCATCAGGAATTGATTCAATGACCGATAGTGGTTCAACTGTTGAAAGTTCATCTCTGTACACCAACAGTGAGTATTCCTCTCCACATTCAAGTTTGAGACGTGATGCATCTCCCACTGAAGATGATGATGATGACACTACAACTTGTAAAAACTTGAGGGCTTTGAATTTTGACCGCTCTGGTAGTTATTCAGTAATCAATGCTGAAGCATCAAGCCGTCAAGAAATGGAGAAAGAAATGCGGAGAGAGAAGATTGATGGTTTGAAGCAAAGCACTCCTAATAATTCAAAGTCAAAAAGAAGGGTGCGATCACCAATGTTTCTTTCATTCTTGCTGGGAAATCGAGCCAAATCTAAGGACTCCTCCTCATCATAGCCAAATAAATCATACTTAAATTGATTAAAACTGAAATATTTATGATGGATAGATGCACCAAAATCAAAGGTCAGTAGGTTGCAAATCAGTATTTTTGATAAACATAATAATTAGAATAAAATATTTTCTTTTAATTATTATTTCACAAATTGTGCTTTATTATGTGGTTGTAAGAAAGTGTCTTTTGGTATTTTGGTCACTTTGATTCACCTTCTCAACACACTGATTGCAATCCAGATATTTTGGTAACTGATCAGCATATTAGCCCCAGTTCCTGCAATGCCCAGTTAGCACTAATCTTAGAGTACAATCTTGGAATAATGCTAATTGGGCTTTCATGAACTTGGGCATACTAATTATTACTTGACTGTCTTAAAATCCACACTCATGTTATTTGTGCATGTTGCAAGTTTAAAGCAGGCTTAAGTATAGTTCCTGCTAGAGTGATTTGTTGTCACTCTATACCGTCTGTGCCAATCAAACATTAATGTGATTAAACAGAAATGATGGCAAAAAAGGGGCACAACTGGGCAAATAAAATGTGTCCCATTTCAGGCTATTTTATAACTTTGTAACTGTCTTGGCACTAATACAGCAGCGCATCCATTAATATATTGTAGATCACCATATTAGGATAGACAAAAGAGAAAAAATTGTCTTTGTGAAAGTTGTAACTTTGGGTCATTACCCCAAATTAAAGGACATGTCTTTTCACTCTTTAGTTTATGCCAAATAAAGTAACTTTAGTAAATACCAGCAGCATATTATTATACCTATTTGCACAAACATTGGCCCTTTCAAAAACATTGAATCTAGAAGCTGAGACCGAAATGGCTCCTGGGTACACTAGTATGGATTTCAATATGTTTTATCTATGAATTGGCTACATTACCAAGAATTCATCTCAGTTGCTGTTTGCAAACGTACATATGCTTAATTAAAATCATCTAATTAACAGATTTCAAATTCTCATTTCATTCTCAGCTTCTATGTTTTATAGGGCCAAAGTTGATGCAAATAGACACCTTAGCAATTTTCAGGGGTGAATGATGATTTTTATGATTGACTAAGAATACCCAAGAATACTTACTTTAGCAAGTACAAAATATAGCAATTTTGTAGAACTTGCTAAAACTTTCTAAAATAATTTATCGTTATCTGACACAAAAAATAGTAGACTCAAGAGATATCATCATTGGAAATCCAGGGCTATTATTCTGTTGCTTGTTTACCACTGCTGGGAGAAATCCCCTGGGAATATTGCCTGTGAGAACTTGTACCATTTTTCTTGGAGCAAGAAACAAGTAAATAATAACCCTTGGTTCCCAAAGGTACTGTACACTCATTCACAAATTGAAAAAAAAATTGATAAAAGTACCAGCACAAGTTATTTAAGTGAACTTTATTTTGAAGTATTATCTGATACATGTATATATAATGCACATGAATTGGATGAACTATATGTTGTACATTATTTGACAAATTATAGACGTTTGATTCATGTTTGGATTGAATAAGAGATAATTTATAATGTTTAGATTGGTATATCTAAATTATATATTATATATGATAAAAAGCATTTTCTATTTAAATTAAACTTTTTTGCTCATTAAAACCCACAGAAAAAAATATTTGTAAATTCACAAGAATGATTCAACTTACCTAAATGCGTCCATTGTGGATTATTGATAACATTCGCCATGCAGTTTTCTTGTTAAATAGAACTTCTTTTCTTCTGTCAGGCTGTGTTCTCACAAGAATCCAAACCAATACAGTCAAATATGCCAGTTTTCCATGAATGAGCTTTTATCATGTAATTCCAAAAGTCACAGTACAGAAATATAATTGCCATAGCCAGAAAGAGCATGCCAAAATTAGTACAACTGTAAAGTTTGAATGAAGTAACTTTCAAACTCACAAAGTTTGAAAGAATTTTCTGAAATTGATTTAATTCTGTATATTGAAAACATTCGCTGGTAGGCAAGAGATGCCTACTAGCAAACTTAAGGTTTTCTTACAAATTCACACTTTTCAAAACTTCATATTCTCGCGAGACTAATGGATTCAATTCCTTCAAACTTCACTGTCTTGCTACTAATTTCCTAATTTTAACATGCACTTTTCAGCTATGGTAATTCTTTTTCTGTTTTATGAATTTAAAAATACCTGATCAAAACTCATTCATTAAGTAGTTTCCTTCATAGCGATCTTAGGGTTTTTGTTACACAAACCTAGTGGTGCAATGTTGAGAAGTTTTCTTGTGAAAAAGAACCTGGCAGCTGAGAAGGAGACTGTAAAAAAGTCTACATTTGATAATCAAAAGCTTGTTTCCTGTACAGTAGTTTTTGAAAGTTACAATGTAATGTGTATAAAGCTTATGGCCCAGTTCTAACAGCAAAATGCTTAGCAGAACAAAGGCCACAAATATCACTCATTTGCAGTCTTTCACACTATAAAATGTGAGGGTTGACTTGGATAAAACTATTACAAGTGTAATTTAAAAGTGTAGCTATTGTTTTAGCTACCAAGAACGTCTAATTACAATAATTGTAATAGTTTTATTGAAGTCACCCCAGTACTACATTTTCATGTCTTACATCTTGAGCTTATGCTTATGCCACAAACTAGCAAGGGGAAGTCAGACCTAAGATGCTAGGTTATTAATTGGTAATAAAGATGTTTGTCAAGTTTTGATAGTGATCTTTTCAATGATTAAAAGAAATGTGGTGAAATAAAATGTTTGTTGTGTATTTAATTTCTTTATTTAGTTTTGTCTTTTGCAGTCTTGTGTGTCAATTTTCAGATTCCCTATCCCTTTTCCTATACCTTTCACATGAGCAGGCGAGAGAACAATCAAGGCCTAATTCTTTTCCTGCCCTTGGTTATAATTCATTACCTGGGGTAGGGGATTTGGATTTAAAACTACATTAACCGTTGCATACATGTGACAGGTCACGCCAAAGTTCATCACATATGATAAGCTGTTAGTCACAGAAGTGCTGACAGGTAATGGGGGACTTGCACTAACTGGTCATGTGACCTTATCTCCCCTAAATCAAGCAGCACCGTCAAAATGAATGCCAGAAATAGAAAAGGGTATCTCGATATTAGCAAAGTTTCAGTTTATAAGATGACTAAGGGAAAAAACTACAGCAAATTCAAGATTAGATATGCAAAGATATGAATTTTTAAAATGAGCCTCATTATCATGTTAAACACATACATTTCAGTCTATAAAAATCCCACAAGAATATCCAGCTAACTGATGGATGATGATGAATTTGATAGTGAATTTGTTTTTTCGATAAGTAAATTTGACTTCTTCCTGCAGGGTGTATTATATATTGTCTTAACGTGTACTTGCACCATCATTGCTTGTTTAGGAGGTATTATGCAAAATCGGTCACATGACCTAGATCGATCAAAGATTAGCAAATATCTCCTAATTGGGTGATAATGTTTCAGGTGGTAAGACACATTCATATATACCTTACAGGAAGAAATCAAAATACACCAAAAAGTTTCATGTAGAGAAAATAACCATAATTTGGGCTCAATGAAGAGACCTTCCAGGTCACGTGAGCCATATCTCCAAAATTTTGATTTTAAGATCGTAAGCTCATAAAGTTATGTGATGATGCCAACTTTGGTGAGCATTGAGCAAAAAATAAGATGATAAATTAAAAAATAAACTGATTTATCAGTTTATGTAAAACACTATTGAGCTACAGGAAATAGCGCTCTATAAGTTTGTATGTTATTATTATTATTATTATTATTATTATTATTATTATTATTATTATTATTATTATTTATTTATTTATTTATCATTATTATTACTATTATTATTATCTGTAATCCATAACAAATGAAAGACTGAGCAAAACTTGTATAAAGCTTACCAAACTTTGATGAAGTTTCAGCTTCAGCTATCCGCAATCAACTTTTGATAACAAAAGTTCAAATCGTTTCATAAACGGAAGTGAACTGACATTTGTCCCTCCCACCCTGCTTCCGTTTCCTGTAGAACTCCTAATATGGCTTAACTCCAAGTGACGTCACATCAGTTATAATCACAACTCCCGCGAAGGAGTCGAAAATACTCGTGTTTTGGCGGACATTTTACTACAATTTTTCCATGGAAAAACCTCTTTTCCTATTAAAGTAAACGTAACTTCATAAGGTAAGTTTATAGAAATGTTTTTATAGGTTAAAAGGCCAATGAATGGGTTCTAATTAGTACGGTTTTTTATCCTGACAATCGAAGTGAGAGGGGTAAGCTTAAATTCTCGGTTCGTTGAGTTAGTTCTCTCTTGTAGTTTATCAATTCTTTAACTTGTTTTTAGTTTTCCTACATTCAGACAGTGTTATAGTTTGCTCACTGCCTCAGTAGTAAGTTTATTTAAAATATTCCGGTAATGGATTTTGTCGATTTGAGAAATCATAGCGAAGCTTTGTTGTGATGGACCGCAACTTCAGTGCATGATCATAGATTTGGACTTTTTCTTGGTCGAATCTTTCTTACTAGTATCAGCATTTAAAAGCCTTTACATAGTATTTCTCTTGTGTGATATTTAGTTTTCTAAGCTTACAGTAAAATATATTCATAATATGTAGATGTTGGTGGTCTTTAATTAGTAAGAGATCAGAGAAAACTTTTAGAAAACTCAGTCTGGCTAACAATTTGTATTTTTAGTTGATCTGTTTGTTTCCAGTGGCTTGATCAACCAACCCTTTTTCTTCATATGTAATTTCCGTTTCCTCGTACGGTATAGAGTAAAATACGATCCCGATATCTTAAAAATTGATGATCCAAGCTTATTTTTTTCCACAGCATTATTCAAACCATTAATTTGTTATGCTTACTTACCCCGATGACAGTATAGCTTTTATGTATATGTCCGTTGGGACCTTAACTGTCTATTGTACTGTCATTTGCAGAAGAAAGGGCTAATATATTGTCATTTAGGTCTTTAGTCAAGCTTTACTGCTTTTATAATACCACTAGAACTGTAAATTTTGAATGAGTACAGTTGAAAAACCTGACTGTATAACTTTAATTTGAGATTATCTTGTATGGCAGTGAGGTTATTCTATTTGTGTTTTTATGCAATATTGTATGTACCAACAAATATGGTACTCTGACGAAGTGTTTTTCCAGCTTGTACGTGTACCCATGATGTATCAGTACTCTAACAGAGACTAAGCTGCAAGTAGTGGATTAAAATTTGAAAAATCAAAATGATAAATTGAAATCAATTAACACCTAAACATTAGTTTAGCTAGACTTGTAGGCAATCACTAATAAATTTCAAATACAATTAGCCTTTGAAGGCTTGGTGTGTAGTCAATCAGAAGTTTGGCAATCAAATTCAATTGAATCCCAATCATGATTGTTTTTGGATTGGGTTTTGCAATGAAGCATGATCAAACTAACCAAAATGTGATTGCAATCAATCATATGGAATGATGAATTATTCTTCACTTGAATCAGTGCTCTGAAATTTGAAAGCCTGGCAAGATTGGCTTCAAATGGTCAGTTACAAGGCTTAACACCAAGGCGAGAGATTAGAAACAAATATAGAAGCTATATACTTGGTCATCTGAGTTGAATCAGTGGCTCAAAAAATCTCTCATCTTCATCAACATGTACATGCAAATATTAAACCATTCCACTTGGACTGGATTTGAAAAATCATCAAAATGTTAAAATTTGATTGCTGAACCAGTAATGGAGTTCAATTGGGTTTGATTTTTTTATATGGTTTATTAGTTCAATTTACTACCTTGGTTACTAGTACATGTGCATTAGTACAAATATAATTCACTTATTTGTTTAGTAATCCTTCAAATTGATTTATTGATTTTGATGTGTGTTTTTCAGACAATGGCTGCCTCTTTAATGCAGGCACCACCTCTTGATCTAGCAAAGAACTCACCTAAATCAAAAACCCCTCAAGAAAACAACCACTCTTGTATGTTCTCTGATGTTGCACACAGCAAGGAGTTTCTCAATAATTTATGCACCCTTCGTCAACATGAAGAGTTCTGTGACATTGTACTGGTTGTTGGAAATACTAGTATTACTACACACAAAGTTGTCTTAGCGTCTAATAGTCCATATTTCAGGGCTATGTTTACAGGTTTGTAATAGGTATTTAGTCACAGTGTGAGTTATACACATAGAAGGACTTGGGTATTGTGTTCTCATCACTTTTCAAGACATCTTTCGTGTTTAATACAGGTCTGAGTGTTTCTATAAATCAACTTTACAGTGTTATCAAGTTTTCTACTTCTTTGATAACATATAATAACAAATAACTGTAATTTTGAGTCATCCAAGTTTTCTTAATATGTTTTCCTGCCAAAAAGTTTGAAAGTGTCCATGATGTGTGAGCTATATTTGGTCTGTCACAGAGTATCAAGTAGACATGTACCACATTATTTTTCTCTCAATCAGAATGTCTAATTTACATTATAATTGTTATTTCACCAATATAAAATTTATAAATTCAATGTTTGAAGAAAGGGAATTATAAAATTCACTTTGTTCAGTGATTCCTATGTGATGTACCGACAACTATTATTTATTTTTCCATGTTCTAGGAGGTCTGTTAGAAAGTCGGCAAAGTACAGTAACCCTTCAGGAGCTTGACGAGTCAGCTATGGAAGCTATGATTGACTATTTCTACTCTGGCAAGATTGAAATATCAGAAAATAATGTTCAAGAGGTTCTACATATTGCTTGTTTATTACAAGTCCACTCTGTTCAAAAAGCATGTTGTGAATTTCTTAAACGACAGCTCAGTCCAGAGAATTGTATAGGTGAGTATTGGTCCTTGGCTGTACGAAGGCTAGAGAGCATTGTCCTTATCTAGTGCATAAATGTACTGGAAATATTGTATAAGTATTTAACCCATGGATAGTGCCATCTTCTGGGGTCAGCTTTTGTATGAAGATGGCACTATCCTAGCTGTGACATGTCAAAAGCTTGTGTAACCTCTTTGTATTATTATAATTATTAATCCGAAATTGAATTAATAGGTATATGTGCATTAGCTGATGCTCATTCCTGTAATGAACTACTGGCCAAGTCAGAAGAATATGCCAGAAATCACTTTATTGAAGTTGTACAGGGTGAGGAGTTTATGGAGATGTCAGCCAGACAGCTATCAAGACTGGTACAAGAAGATGAACTTAGTGTTCATTCAGAAGAGAGAGTATTTGAGGCTGTTATGGCTTGGATTAAATATGACTTTGAAGGGAGACAGGTATATTGCACTACCTAAAGTTAGCTTTAGGTTGTTTGATTTCATTCCTCACTTCAGGATATTTTATTGGAATTTAATATTACTTTGTCATCTTTCAGGAATGTTCTGCTGAAGTACTGAAGCATGTACGGTTCCCTCTGCTATCTGCAGAGTTTCTAATGGATAGAGTTGCATCAGAGGAGTTGATTAGAAATAATAGGCTATGCAGGTACAGTATGTAGCCCTACCTACCTAAATCAACATGTTATGGAGATGGGAGGTCTAAAGAGAGATCCCAGCCCTTAACCAGCCAAGTACAGTATGTATTAAAAAGTTGCTTGATTCAAGTGATAGAGTAACCTGGTGATACAGCTTCCCTTTCAAATAAAAAGAATAGGGGATTCCTCCCATCACTCTCCCCCTCAAGTCAGCCAAGAATCCTGAAACCTGTTTGAAGTACTGTATTAGAACATTTAGTTTCCAAGAAAACACAAGAGATAAGATTATGTAGTTTGATGATACACATTCACAGTGTAGTTTTTTCTTTTCTTGTTTTCAGTGATCTGTTGCTTGAGGCAACTGCATGTCTGCTTCTACCTCGACGCAAATCTCAAATACAGTCAGAACGTATTCAACCCAGGCGACCAATATCTGTCAATCATGTTATGTATGCAATAGGAGGGATGAGTAGAAGAGAAGCAAGTAAAAGTGGTGAAAAATATGACCCCAAGGAAGGCAAATGGAAGCCTATTGGTAAGATACATGTAGGAATATTTGTCTGGCTACATAACAGTATGGTGACTCTCTGCTGTCATTGGGGATAGGGGTGAGGTGACAGTATGCTGTCTTTAGGGGTAAGGGCGAGGAGACAGTATGCTGTCTTTAGGGGTAGGGGTGAGGAAACAGTATGCTGTCTGTAGGGGTAGGGGTGAGGTGACAGAATGCTGTCTGTAGGGGTAGGGGTGTGGTGACAGAATGCTCTCTGTAGGGGTAGGGGTGAAGCAACAGTATGCTATCTGTAGGGGTAGGGGTGAGGTGACAGTATGTTGTCTTTAGGGGTAAGGGTGAGGTGACAGTATGCTGTCTGTAGGGGTAGGAGTGAGGCAACAGTATGCTGTCTGTAGGGGTAGGGGTGAGGCAACAGTATGCTGTCTGTAGGGGTAGGGGTGAGGTGACAGAATGCTGTCTTTGGTAAGGGTGAGGTGACAGTATGCTGTCTGAAGGGTTAGAGGATAAGGAACAGTATGGTGTTTGTGTGGCTAGGGGTGATGAAAATAATAATATGGTGCCCCTTGAGTAAGACTAACACAGTGTTTGTACCAGGGATGTCTGTCTTATCAAAAGATAAATATATACAAATAAATATAAATATCATGAGCTAAGAGTGTCCATGTGTTGTAGGTGACATGAGTATTTGTCGATGGGGTGCTGCAGTTGGTGCACTGGGACCCTATCTGTACATATGTGGTGGGAGTGATGATGCCTCAAGACTTGAAACTGTTGAGCGATTCGACCCTTTTGCTAATGTATGGGTACCTTCTGTTCCCATGGCAACAAGCCGTAATGGAGTAGGTGTGGCAGCTGGGAATGGAAGGATCTATGCAATAGGTAAGTGGTTAGTATTATTATAGCACAAAAACCTTGGAAATAATACACGATTGGTTAGGGTCTAAATTGCTGGGTTTCAAACAGCTGATGAATCTCATTATCTGCTTCAAATGGTGGATGCTCTCATCCAGAGAATACTCTATTGAAAAACTTGTCTTTCAGCTGATAAAAATTCCAATGAGATTGAAAATGATGTCATATGAAACCCAGCAATTCTCACATATTTACTTGGCAGGTGTGTAGTGGGCCAATTATCTGTCAAAAAATACAGACAGGCCTTTACAGCACATCCTCAGCTGAGGAGAGTAGTCCAGACCCTGAGCAACTTACATGAACATAATTATGTTAGAAGTAACCAAGCAGACAATGTAAAACATGTCATCTGTGAGACTGCCAAGCTTTGTGATGGTTTTGTTTATCATAATAGGCAACCATGCACAATGGTGATGGCAGGAGAATATGATATAAAACAATGCTCTAAATTACATGATACAATACTGTACATGAAAGTGAACAGAGTTGACAAAGAGTCGGCAGTGCTTATACTACAGCCCCAAAAGGCCAGATTAGATGCTTTGGCAGAATGGAAACTTGAAAAGATTTAAAGTATTGCAATGTTCATTATTTACAGACCAGAAAACAACTCTGTGGTTACCAAATACTTTGAATACCCAAACCTGAGTTACATTTACTTGTAGTAAAAGAGTGAATTGAAATGTTTAATTTTAAACCACATTTCTGATTGTTGCAAGATCTTCTGGACTCTGTTTTGCTCCTTGGGGCGGGCTAAAGCAAGTCCTGGGTCTGGACTACTGAGGAGAGTTGAAAGCCCACTCATTGAACGACCAAACAAACATTTTATTCTTTCCTGTGGTTTATTCTTACAATCATTTTAGGAGCATTTGACTGACAATTGATTCTGCCCATATGCTTAATGCATTATTATCTAAAGCCCCCTCAGTTTAGCCTCCTCCGCAGGCAACTCTTTTGGGTTTCCTGTTTTTTTTCCCTGGCCCCTCCCCCCCTCCTCCCTCCCCTCGTTTTTCCTTCTCCTCCAGTCTTTCTCGTTCGTTTGTATTCCAAAGGAAACCCAAAAGAGTTGCCTGCGGAGGAGGCTACCCTCAGTTTACCAGCTTTTGTTGTAAACAAGTGACGGACATTTTATTTTGATCTATTCAGGTGGCTTTGATGGTTCTATGCCTCTAAATACAGCTGAATATTATGACCCCAAGACAGGACGATGGACAGAAATCGCTCGTATGAATCAGTGTCGGTTTGGTGTTGGTTGTGCTATATTAGATAATTATATTTATGCAGTGGGTGGGTCAGATGGGACCAACCTCAAGTCAGTAGAACGATATGACCCAGACAAGAACAAATGGACTTTTGTGGCATCTATGAATACTGCAAGGTGAGATACACGACTTAAAAAGTTGTTATTTCTGTGTTGTTGAATTACAGTTGATTTCCCAATGTTCATTTCGGTCTGAACTTCTATGATTTGAAGGGTCAATGTTTGTGCAAATAGCTATAAATGAGTACCAGCAATGCTGGGGTAAAGGTTTGGATAGGAGTGGCACATACTCCTACCCTTGTCAAAGAAGTTTACGAAAGAGAAGTCTTTGGGTTGCCCCAGCTGCAGTTGACAGCAAACTTTACACTCCTGTATTAGTCTATTTCATAAGTGGTCAAGACCGAGGCACATTTACGTACCAAAATTTGTGTAGCTAATGTTCTTTCTTTGATTAATCAGTTGTTCTTGGTCTCGGTTTCCCTCTAAAGCCGTAGCTAAACGAGCGAATTTTTGCTTGAAAAGGCGACGCGATTTTTTGAAATCACCACCGTGGTAGCTACATGAGCGACATATGTTGGTAGCAAAAGCTGCCGATAAAGGCGACATGATAAGAACGACTGATTTTCATAAACAAATATGGTGCATGAAATTGTAACATTGGTGATGTCAAAAAATCGTATCGCCTGTGCAAGCAAAAAAATCGCCCGTGTAGCCACGGCTTAATCGATATCTGTGTAGCGCATTGTAGCACTGATAAAGAACATGGTTAGAGGACTGGGAAAGAGACTAAAGGCGCGTGGCAGGAGGTTATGACAAGCTGACATAAGTTCATCACAAAAAATATTTGTAACGTTAACATCTATTTTTAACAGGAAACAAGTTGGTGTAGCAGCGTTTGGTGGTTACGTGTATGCTATTGGTGGATGTGATCATGGTAAACGTTACGAAACCGTAGAGCGTTACGATCCCGCTACCAACCAGTGGCTAGACGTATCTCCAATGTCTACACCTCGTAGTGGGTGTGGTGTTGGGGTCTTGGATGGCTTTCTTTACGTTGTTGGTGGCTATGACGGCACCATGTATTTACACTCTGTAGAAAGGTACCACTTATACACATATTTCTACTAGTAAATAGTGGGTTGGCAGGGCAACAAGACACTTGACTGAAAGGGACCTTGGATAGGTGCAATTACGTCTTTTTTCGGGGGGTGGGGGGAGAAGGTGGAATAACATCTGTTTTTTTCTGGGTTGCTTATGGAAATTTCGCTTTTACGCTTGCCTTCAATAGTGGTTTTCACAAAATGTCAAAACTTAAGATCAAATCTTGAAACAGGGCCAGTATTCACGCCTTTATTAATGCAATATCTTTGTCTCACAAAAGTATACAAGAGAAATTTTATGTATACACCGAAAACACGAGCATTTCATTCTAGGCTAAAACTCACACATTTCTTAAGAATACATCGTAATATGTACGCATGCGCAGACTTTCACTAGTGTCGACACGTGTAAAAATCAAATTCCATTGTTTGAATGCCTGGCGTGCGCGATATGGCGTCAGCTTCCCGTTACTAAATATAAGCTCCAAGCACAGCGCGCAGACATCAATCCACGAGTTTTGCTCTCTTAGTACTATGGTCGTTCAACAAGACACAACATGGTTTTAACCGTGAAATTTTATATTGATTTAGAAAATATTTGAGATATAACGCGCGCGTTCATTGGCTGGCTCCCATATTTACATCAGAGGACAGATACATGGCTCGCACAAAAACGTCGAAAATATTTTATAGAAGCAATATAAAACGATCGCTTATGTCTCTGTACTGTGATATAAACACGATGGAAGATGTGGAGCTCTCTAAAAGCAAGAGAAGCTTACTTTTCTCTTGCTCTACATCTTCCATCGTGTTTATACTACAGTAGAGACATGCGCGCGTTTTATATTGCTTAAAGAAAACCTGTGGGTAACTGCTAGAGCAGGCGTTTATGGCCTTTCATAATAAGGACCGGTGTATAGTTTGTTGAGCTCAATATTTTGTATACAACCCCTTTTTGGCTCAAAGAACAAAATGCCACGTGCCTGTTATTGAAAAAAGTATGAAAACGGCAGCTTTGGGTTTTCCTGCTATCATGCGACTAAGTGTTAACTATTGTGTTTTGTTGTAGATATGACCCACTAACCAACCAATGGCATCAAGCGCCTTCATTAAGCCAACCACGTGATTGCGTGGCAGTATGTGTAGCTAGTAGTAAAAGAACTCCTTCGTCTTCAGCTAATAAAAGGCTATTCAACAATACTTCACCCCCCTTGAACCACTCCCATTCTAGCTAACACGCTCCCACCTGCAAGACATGGAACACGCTGATTTTGCCAGTCACCGTCACATTGTAGCGTGGTCCATTGTAGAATACAACTAAACGTCAACTTTCACCTTTTTACCTACGATTTCTCTCTTGGTATCTCCCAGTGGCAAAGTTATAAAAATATGTTGAAAATGTTATATCAAAACGAAGCAACTGGTGCGATTTTATATATAATTTATATCAGTGGAACGTTGAAAAATGGCCACTGTAGAAGAACAGACTTGGCTTCAGCTGTTTTTATTGGTTGCTGGTATAGATGGTGCCAAACAACGTTATTTACCATTAAGGAATATTCTGATATCATCATCAAGACAAGACTACCATAGTTTAGTCAACAAATTTCTTGTTTTTAGACGACGAAGACTAAGTTACATGTCTACAGATAGAAGCGCTACACAGGGTGTGGCCACCAGTGCATGGATTTTATTTTGTTGTGTTTTAATTATATTTTCTTGTTAAAATTTCGGAATGAGAATACAGGAGTAGAGTGATCGCACTTAACCCGTGAAAAAGTACAAAATCTAATTAGTATCAAATAGTACAAAATCCTTTGTTTTCTATTGTTTAATAGTACTATTTTACATTATTTTGCTAGAGTGATTTTCATCGGACTGTGAAATAGTTACTAAGCTAATACACACTAGTAGATCCCAATTCCATTGTCTCCTTTTGTTGAACTGCTATACACTAATAGCTAGTTAGTCAGATTTCACAGTCCGATGAAAATCACTCTAGAACAATTTCACGGGTTAGAGTGATGGCACTTAATCCGTGAAATAGATATTAGTCTAACAGACATTAGTAGACACTATCTGCATTGCTTTCTTTTGTTTTGATTAGACTATTAGGCACTAACTATTAGATTTTGTTTCACGGATTAAGTGCCATCACTCTAAGTGCGATCACTCTACAAACACTAAAAGTGTGCAACATAAATAGTACTAAATTATGCAAATTCTTTTCGATTGTTTAATTAGTGCTATTTAGTACTAAATAGTGCAAAGTATTGCACACTTTCAGTGTTTATACTCTACTGGCATAAATTTGTGAAAACGGAGGGTATTTCTCATTCCAAAATCAAAGTAAAATTTATACAACGGTAAAAATTATCACTGAAGGAAAACACACCGCAAATAAACCCTTAACACACCCGTTAGACTAATTTTTAAGGTTTTAACTTATGGTGAAAACATTCTACTCGGTAGAATCTAAATTATAAACAACATTCTTTCTGTAAAGGAAGCTAGCACATTTAATATTTAAATTTGTAAGAATTAAGGTGTCTTCATGCTTGAAAATCATTAGACGATTTTAAGTTCTAAAATCACAAAATATAGTTGAACTTCCACAAACGGGCACCTGCCGTGAATGGACACCTCTAATAACTGGACATCGATTCCTGGTCCCGATGGGTATCAGCTTATGGGAGGTTTAACTGTATTTGCATTGATCTTTAGATTTGACTCTTACGCGTCAAAAACGTTCAAACCGAAAGTATAAGGAATTCTCTGTCTAACGTTCATCTTTGGTGAACTTGCAGCAGTTAACATACTTCATCTGTCTTTAGTTTACACCCCGCTCTCAGGTTGTCTTACACTTCACAGCGTGAAAGACGAGGAACATTTCCATAGATTCATTCGTTTATATTACAGCGGTTCTCAATCACACGTGGCCCCCTACAATTTTTCTCTCACTGAAAATTGAGTTTTCATGGACGTCAATCAAAAGTGTTTCCATATTTCCATGACGATCCACGGCACGTGCACTTTGAAAGCATAATTTTATATATAGTTTTATAACATAGCTACAATCTTACGCGCGCTCTGATTGGCCAGAAAGCTATTTGCCCATGGGCTGCACTGCGCGCGCAGTATCTTCGTCATCGTCTTTTTCAAATCGTTTTTTAAGATGGCGACACATATAATACGCGCTCCGATTGGCTGAAAAATCTATGAATTATTCCCCATGGGCTGCATGGCTCCGTTTTTAACGTTCTAGGCTCTGTTATAAATCCGAATTAGACAACGGAAAGCCGCTTGCCCATTGCGTTATAGACGAGCATGAGAAAATATAAAGAATTCTTAACAAACTAGAGTCGCACTTACGTTTGTTAATCGTTCTTTATATTTTCTCTCGTGCGTCTATAACGCCATGGGCGCACGGCTTATTTTATAGTTTTTGATAAAATATTTGAGATATAACGCGCGCGCTGATTGGCTTGCTGATTGGGGGGGTGGGGGGGATTCATTGGAATCCATGCACTCTTAGCTAGGGCATACAATACATTGTGATCATACTAGGTTTATCGTTTGTTTATTCAGTGTTAAATGGTTTAGAGATATATTTTCATAGTTTCAATGTTGCTTCAATACACCAGTCAAGCCTTGTCCTGAGTAGTCCCTTTGCTCGCGATCTGATTTCATATATGACAATCATTGACCTCTATTGATCTTCATTTCTTTATGGAGGTCGAAATAGGTTCCACTGCAAATGTCAATTTGCCAAAAGCAAATGTTTTCCTGCTGCATACTGAATATCTTGGTATTGGTTAAAATGATAAATTAAATGTAGAAGCACTGAATAGTTTTCATATGACTATGAAAAAGTCTGTGGTTGTCTACGCCTTGTCGTGTCTAACAGTTTTAAAGTATTGTTCGGCAACAATTTTTGTCTTATCTAATCCCAGCGTCGAAACACTGAACAGTATGGTATGGTAGACCAATGGTGGATCGTACATTCTTTCATGATCATGCAAAAACTGCTAGCGCTCTTGACTATATTACGACCGAGTCATTTGACTATATTACGACCGAATCATTGCCTATAACATTCACCTTGGAATGTCACGTTTGTGTTGCGCCGTCTGATTCAATCAAAATACTGAGACATGGCGCATCTTAATTAACACCACATGCATGCAACGGACTTTCTCAAAACGAAAACCGCTCTATTGTTAGTCGCCTTGCTTCGTTGACGTCGCAAGCAAGGACGGTGAGCTCAAGACAAGGATTGTGACTGGGGCAAAAGAAATCTCCAGATAAGAAATGAAACTAAAAGCCCGCACACACCATGCAACCTTTCTTGCACTGCAACCTTTTCTGCAATACTAGTACTGCATGAACACAGCACATAGCTAGCTAGTAGCACCGTGTGTCCACCCCTGCCACAATTGCAGGTTCAGAGGCAAGTTCTACTTCTGAAACTTTTTCATATTCAACGTTTCGCGTAATTGTGGGATGGATACTCCGCCATGCAACTGTGTTGCGCGTCCAGTTGCATCGTGTGTTCAGGCTTTGAAGCGTGATGGATTAGGACTTTTCTTTCATGCAAGACTCGTCGATTCGAACAAGAAAGCTTAAATAATATCTTAAAAGATTGGAGAAGGAATCAATCTCGTGACAGTGCTAAACATTAGGAGAAGGTTCTGTTTCGTTATACTTCCCTGCTACGCATCCATCTCTCCCTTACTATTTTCTCCATCTTCCCCACCCTCCCATTCACTGTCGTCCTCATTCCCTTCTTCTGGTTCTTGTTTCTGGCCAATCAGCTTCATCTTCATCTCTAGAATGGGTACGGGTAGGGCTATGACAAGCGTTCCAACCACACAGCAAATACTACCCATGAGTTGACCCACAGTGGTCTCAGGTGTCATGTCACCGTACCTAAAGACAATGGAACCATTCAATTGTTTTATACTTTGCTCGTTTTATTTTTTTACAAAATTAATATGACGGGGAATCCAAACATCATCAACGTCAACTTAGTAAGTTTTTGCTAAATTGGTTAACTTCATGTATGTTTGTTCGCGGTTCGTCAGTCATTGTGCATTGTTTGCTATTTTCATTGCCTTTTCTGTCCTAGATCCTTATGTCCTCATATGTCCTCCTCCGACATCTTACCAACCTTCCTATCCGTGTAATAGCTTAAATATTTTCCTTTCTGCAATATACGAAATTAGAGCGGTTCAGTTTCGTATGACTGGGAAACAGTACGGTCACCGCACGACACGGTTACGGCAGAATTTTTAAATGTTTTTATAGACATTACGGTACTGACACGGTCACGGTACGGACCGTACCGTTTCCCCCTCATATGAAAACCGCTCTAAAGTCATGTTGTCAGTGTATGAGACTGACCGGATCCATCAGTCCACATTTGATACCGAATTCAACAAAAGAACTGATGTCATTAAGCTGTGGTAACTTTGTGGGAATCCCATAATAAAGCATATTAAAACTAAATAATTTATTCATGATAAATATTTTAAGTGTTATCCCACCTCGTTGCCTTTGTCCTATTGCTAAATATCCTAAAGGACTTAGCGGTGGAATATTTCTATACTAGATAATTTATATGTTGAGGCGTGTTTTGTCTTTCAAAATAGACGGCTGTTTTCACCTCACTATTCATGTCAATTCGAGTTCTTTCAGGTGGCGTTTTCTAATAAATTATGATTTTCGCCCGAAAAATTCTCGTCAAAATATTGCAGATAGTTACCACGTAACTATATATTATGATAACCTACAGCAATAATAACGTTTTCCAGCTTGTCCATTGATGAATTTACCCTTGCATGTGATCTTACACAAGAAAACAACAAATAGATACTTGTTTCATTTGGGCAATTAGGGAAGAGGAGGGTATGGGAGTAATTTGTCTCAAGTCACGTGACAGATTTTAACTATCTGATGCATGGAGTTGACGACATTTTGGAGAACCATTTCATTTCTATCGTATATGAAATTTAATGGCATTGTGACAACCTTAACTTGATTCATTTAGTCATGGACTCTTGGTAATTGATTTCATGATTTTCAATTAAGTCGTGCACACACTACGCGACACTTTATTATGCAAACTGAAAAAAATCGCAAAATTTGTCTCGCGTACAAACTTATCAACCAATTTATTTAATTATAATTTGACTAGGTGATAAGATATTGATGCCAAAGAGCTATATACAACTAACATTTTTTAATTTGGGAGCATATCATTTCCAGCAAATTAACTTAGATGTTATAATTTTATTTTTTGATTGGCAGTAATCAGTGTCAAAAGCAGTGTGACAGTAAATGACTGAATACGGAAATTTTATACCGCTAAACGCAGCAAGGCGAAATTAAAAGTAAGCTGATTGACATGCAGATAATCAGAATCCTAACATTGCCCTACATTGAGGGAAAATCAGTTCTGTATAACCACCTGTCAAAAGCTTTTAACCCCTACATGTACGTCATTATTCATGCTTGGAGTTGTGCCATGCTGTGTTGAGCATGCTATGCGATGTCATGCCGGTCGTGCTGCGCTATACAGTGCCACGTGCTGCACCGTTATTCAATTCCTTGATGTGCCTCCTTGCCGTACCGTACTTTACCGTGTGTAGGGTCCTACCTTGCTCTACCGTTCTTTGCCATACGTACGTACAAAGCCGCGCTTTGCCGTACTTTGCATAGGTGCCGGGCTGTACTTTGCCGTGCGTCAGTGCCGTGTCTGGTCGTTCCGTTCTATGTATGTAGTGTCGTACCGTTCTAGTACCTTTGACTGTATATTATGTCATGCCGTGTTAATCGGTGCCATGACTGTGACCATATGTTCGCTGCCGTCTAAACCCTTCGAGATTTGCGCGTTAATCGCTATTCGTAATTTTTCACTTCCGCGAAATCTATTATATAATAAGACATAGCGTTAAAAGCACATTTGTTTGTGTCGCGTACGTCGTACGGTAGACCGCGCTCACCAAGTTTTATCTGAAGTCATATGGATATCCTTGTTGGTTCGTCATGGAAACACATTAAGCATTTTTTTCCTACAGAAAGGAGAATCGGTCAAGTGGTTCGATTATTTCTGACTTAATCAATCTGAAAAGACTGAATTGCGAAACTGAACCGCGTAATCCTACAGTTTACTTCAAATGATAGTTATGAATCGTGAAAATATGAATCAATAAAATATTAATGTGGAAAATTTGGCAATAATATAACAACTTTTGTGCTACAACATCACTTATAGCTTTGTTCTTACAGGCCTACAAAGTTTGAAATTGTGTATATTACAATAGCTTTTGTATTTGATACAAGTATTCATCGACGATTAGACCACAGAACACGAATATACCGCGACCACACGGACAAGTAACGCCCTTGCATGCGGTGAAAGTTTCAAAACAATACTCCATATACAAATTAGCCGAAGAGCCAATGCTTTCATTGATGATTTAAAACAATTAACATTACATTTTCTTAACTAAAGCCTTTATATTTGACATTTGAAGAAAAAGAAAAATGTATTCGCAGTGAAGACCATTTTTAAGAGATAAAAGAAGAAATTTATATTCGGTTACCATGACAAATTCAAAAAAATCGATGATTAAGAATTAAACATTTTGGTTGCAGTCATTTTGTCAAAAGTTGTTTGCGTTACAGGTGCCCAATTGTTTTGATACACGACATAATTTGCCTCGAGGCATAACAGTGTGGGGGAAACTCTACGGCCACTTTCAAACATTATTCAAACGCCTCTCGCAGTTTTAGCCGAATTTTTACGCAGTTTAAAGGGAATATGTACTTACCCTAGTGTTGTCATGGTAACAATGGCGTACCACATCCCGTCGGGAATACTAAGAAATGTGGTATTTGGCTCGTCTTTCTCGCAATAATAAATTACAGTAGCGAAAATCACTACACCAAGAGAAAACGAAAATAGAATGAAACCAAGTTCTGATGAGGAGTTCTTGATAGATCCTCCCAGTGTCTGTAACCTCTTTGAGTGTCGCGCCATTTTTACAACTCTGAGAACTCTAAGTACTTTCAATATAACAAGTCCACCAGCTCCTTGAGCACCGGCCGTCTTCATGAACAATTTGACGTAGAATGGCAAAACTGAAGCAACGTCTACGATACTTTGAAAGTTTTTAACAAAATTCCATCGGTGTGGTGCTACCGTTAGTCGTATTAGGTATTCGACGGTAAAGATAAATACACACACAGCATCGATATAGAAATATTCAGCTGGGTAAACTTGTCCACAAGTCAAATTTATATCACAAGGTAGAGTTTCCATGACCGTTGTGACAACACTGATTACAATTGCGACACCCATGATAGCAAATATAACTTTCCCAAGGAGCGAGTCGTACGGGTTTTCAAAAGTGTCCCAGACTTTCTCTTTCAGTGTCTTCTTTCTCGTGGGCTTGGTGCGCTCGCATTTTTGGTTGGGAAGTTTTGGTTTAGTGCTCTGGGTTTTGCGGCATGCATCATCAAGTTCCTCATAACAACATAATTCCACATTATCTTGAGAGATACGAAAAAACTTGAGCTCATCTTTATACGAGTAGCCACACTCGTCCAACGAAAAATGCAACTTTCCTTTCCGATAAAAGTTCAAAACATGCCGAAAGAATATCGGATCACGGTCAAAGAAATACTCACATTTCTCGCTGTCAAAGTAAGAGTTGAGATCTAAACTTCCCAGAAGTGTCTCGGGATACTTCTGAAGAGTCTTCTCCCAAGTTTCAAACTTTCGTCCACTGACATTAATGATAATTCTGCGATCATTTTGATTGACGAAGGGCTGGCGAATCGCGCTGGTGAACTGTTTGTTCATGAGTGGAGACATTCCAATCAGACCAGCGTTTACAGCTGGCAACCAGCAGTCTAAATTGTTGATAGAGTGATGTCTGTGCATGCTGCGTTGTGTATTTTGATGTTGGGTCATCTAGTAGAACGCCACATACACAAACACTGATACGGCTTCTTCATTACGAGAAATGATGTACCGAACCACAACTTTCACAAATATGTGGCTGCGGTCGAAGTTGACTTCATGAATACTTAATCTCGTTTGATTTCGTTAACAAAGCGTTCGTTAGGGGGGATATCTGCACGTGACGCACTACGGCATATTTTGACAACCTATGTGAAAAAGAGCTTTGTTAGTTGCATCCTCTCATGAACACACAAATAAACAATGTATGAGTTGGCACGTGTTTATTGTAAGCCCAGTTTTAATTTTACAGTAGCTAACCGGTACCAGTAACTTTTGGCTATTCTACGAGTACTTTCGCAGCTAACCGTATTGATAAAACGAGTTCAGATTACTTATTATCAAAATTAGATTATTTGCTAGGCTATGGCTGATCACTGAGCAATGTTTTATTAACAAACTTCCAATATTTCCCCCTGCTTAAATTAGACTGCTGGAAAATATATATACGTGTAGTTGTTTGCTGTTACAAAATTCTCTTGAGTAACAGTTCTATTTTAAAACTAAGGCAGCATTTTGAATAAAAAACTGTTAAAATTCTGTCTTCGTAGTACAATCAAACCAGACGGCGCAAATTCAATTCACAAATTTAAAGTTATTTGTGAATTTGTTGAAAGTCAAATTGTCTTATATCTGGTTTTCCACCTTGAAATGTTATGAAAACCCAGGAATCACGCATGCGCAATGACAATGCTCAGTTTGACATCACTTTTGATGTCATTAAAACTAATCTATTTCACCTTGCGTACTTAATGAATCACGATATAAAGAAGAAGTCATGACAAGAAAAGACTTGTTCTTTTTTGGTATATGCCTAAATGAAAAAATATAATTCGTCCACCGTTCAAAGTTATAGACGAAGGACGAAGCCCGAAGCGGTCCATGGGAAAACGGAATAGAAGGAGGTTGATAGTGCTAAGTTGATGACAGTAGTGTTCAGACAAGCCTGTGTTTTAAGACTTGCTTACATTGGCGTCTTTGTTTGTTTGTTTCTTATTGTTTATGTTTTTAATTTAGTGAACAACTCTCGACTATTGCTGGGTGTGACTATCCGGCGATCACTTAAGCGTTTAGTTCTAGAATACAGGAACAATTGTAGCCTGCGTGTGGTTTCATTTGCGCTGAGGGGAGGAGAGAGAGGGCAGGGAAAATTCCATTCCTTTCCCTCTTCTTCCCCTCCCCTCTCCTTTGTCTCCCCTCCGCTCTTACAATAACCCCTTCCCAAGCCTGACACGTAGGCTATGAATGTATAGAACAGGGCAGATCCATGGGTGCCCTTGGATGCCGGGAACCCCCCTTTCTCATCCTAAAAATATAACATTTTACGTCGAAAGAAATATATCAAGAACAAGATAAATGCATGTGAAGTGAATCCCCTCAGTCTGAGCCTTAGATCCGCCCCTGTAAAACCCCAGAAAGTGGAGCTTCAACTGAATGAAATGAAATCACTGAGACGACAAGCTATTTTCTATTTTCAGAATTTTTTTTATAAACTTGGGCTTCCTGTGTAGCCTCCCAGACTTTCTAATGACAAGCCGACACGTCAGTAACGCCTGGCAGAAGTTTGTTTTAATGGAGTTTTGAACATGTTTTGTGTTCAAACTGTTATTTTGCCATATTTCGTGCTTATTATTGGTTGTCAAGGGCAATATAGTGATACATTGGACAAAGCAGGCTTTCAATTTGGAGTTACTTCAAATACCGAGGTGGCAACATTCGCTGCCAACTGATTCTGGGGAGTTGAAGCCCGATTTGGTGCCGAACATGGTGTTTTGAAAACTCGTGTTGGGTATACTGGGGGAACCACAAAGTCACCTACGTATCATGCCCTGTAGGTGACTATAATACTGCTTCGTTGTATTTTATGTTTTCTTTCCCCCACTTACATAAATTGGATATTATTAATAACATGTATTTCCTAGTCATTTCACCCTCGATGAAACTTTATTTTGATTTCCTTATTCCTTTCATGATCACAGGGTCCATTGTTTTGTGTGTGAAATCAAACAAAATTTTAAAGGTGAACATAATTCATTGTAATAAATGAATATTTGTTTCATTTGTAGAGGTGATCACACAGAATCAGTCCAAATTCAATTTGATCCATCCAAGACATCATTCAAGAATATCCTACAAATCTTTTGGTCAATACATGATGCTACAGCATTAAAATCCACACAGTATAGGTCGGCTGTGTTTGTACATAATGATAAGCAAAGGGAAATAGCAAAACACTTCTTAGAAGAAAGGCAAAAAGATGTTAAAAGAAAAATCCTGACAAAAGTTGAAACTGCTGAAGCATTCTATGATGCTGAAGGGTAAGGGAAATGTTATAGAGTTAAAAGAAAGATGGAAGGAATTGAGGAAGGCAGGGTGGAAAGAAGGAAGAAGGAGAATGGAAGAAAGGAGGAGGAGGATAATACTTTCATATAATTAATCAGATCTTTCCTATCGATATCAGATGTAGAGCCGCCCCTTTTCTCTATTCATCTTCCTTTAGCTGGGGTGTAACTAAGGGGGGTGCACATGCCCCCCCCCCACACACACACACACAGAAGGCAAAGGTCAATTTATGTATAATTTTGCAAGATTTTGCTAGCTCTTACTGAGCAGAATCCCCAACCTTCACTGAGCAGCAAAAAAATGTTGGGGATCCCCTACTAAGCAGCAAAAAAAAAAGTTGGGGAATGACTCCCACTGAGCAGCAAAATGTTTGGGAGAGCTTCCTCATGCACTGAGCAGAAAAATGTTGGGGAAAGGTAAGGTAATTAGACAAAGCAAACTTAAACATAGTTCCATTTCCATTTCATGTGTACCCACACAGAAAAACCCCTGGTTACGGTCCTGTAACTACAGGTACATGTGTACTTGTCAGTTCTTATTTTCTCCTTGTCAAATGAAATTTATTTCCTTATATTGTAGGTATCACCAAAAGTATTATCTTCAACAGTCTCCAGCCATAATGCAACATTTTCAACACATGACCAATGATGACTTAATGGATTCATTTGTTGCTGCCAAGTGTAGTGGCTTTGTTGGCCGATATATTACATCAAAAGCTTTAAGGAAGGAATTAATGGATTACAAGAAAGACTATCCTAATTCACTGGAACCTGTGGAGGAGTTGCTGAAATTGACATAAAATTATCTTTGATAATTATTCTTTACCTACTATTTTTCATCTATCTCCTACTACTACTCATTCTTATTTCAAATTATTTGCAATTATTTATCAATTAGACAACAGAAAGCCGTGCGCCCATGGTGTTATAGACGCACGAGAGAAAATATAAAGTATGATTAACAAATTAATGTAAGAGTGGCACAAGGCGTAGCTAAGTGCGACTGTAGTTTGTTAAGAGTTCTTTATATTTTCTCAAGTGCGTCTATAACACAATGGGCAAGCAGCTTTCTGTTGTCTAATTGATTATTTTATAACAGAGCCTAGAACATTAAAAATGGAGCCGTGCAGCCCATGGGGAAATAGTTCATATATTTTTCAGCCAATCAGAGCATGCATTATATGTGTCGCCATCTTAAAAATGAATGATTTGAAAAAGATGATGACAAAGATAGTGTGCACGCAGTGCAGCCCATGGGCAAATAGTTCATAGCTTTCTGGCCAATCAGAGCACATGTAAAATTGTAGCTATGTTATACTATATCTGCAAGTAAAAATGTGACAGGCGGAGATCTGAATCTAACACACACCAACAAGTGGTTTAACTATAAACAAGGTTAAAATCCTCAGAGTGATCAACTGGGCATGACTGTCATTTAAGGTGACTCGAAGTAGTTATTTTCAGATCGCACCGCACATTTTCATTTGGCGCAATGGACAACTTAATGCGCACCAATGGACTTGGTTTCTACACCAAATATCAGGATAAGATTGAAGTTTTAAATGACGTTATAATTAAATCGATGAACGTTTTTAAAATAGCGAAAATCGAACATCGTCAAAAATGGTTTTCCTCTAATATCTCGCAAAATTGATGAGCTTCAGACAATTAAGCGGTAAACTGCATAGAAAAATTCAGACAAATGCACAACATTTCAAAGTGATTTTAAGAGATTTAATCTGTTTGATTTTCTTTAAATCACCAAAGTTTCCACAGATGCTGTATTTCTATTCTTGGATATAACGACAGCGTAAAAAATACTCGAAGTACGCAAAACTCCACGAGAACACTTTGGAAATATTGCTAAAATATACACTTACCTTACGTGAAAAAGCCGACTTTCAACTCTTCATCGATGTCAAGATATATTTTTTTCTTTCGAAGTCTCTTGTGAGACATTTTCTCTGCAACTTTGTACATCAGAAGTTGTTTTTGAAAATAAAAACAGCATAAATTTGCATAGAGTTCCACGCTACATGCATCAGGAACCGGAAATAAGATTAAATTCTTTTCTTTTGTTTATTTGGTGATGTTTACTGCTAATTAGTTGATATTATTTCCCAAATATTATGCTTGCACTTTAAAAAAAAAATCATGTCTCTCCAACCTAAAAACATACAAATATTAGAAGTGAAAGTTATTCTAAAGCGAATTCTTTATTTCCGGTTCCTGATGCATGTAGCGTGGAACTCTATGCTATGCACGTGCACGTGCTATGAACAATTTGCGAGTGCAATATGCTAATTAGCGAGTCGAATGGTTGTCTCAATGCAAGTTTTGAGCTGGCGTTTGGGTCAACATCAGGTTTAAGTTTCGGGTCGTTTTAGTGCTTGTATTTGAATGAGCTTTTGCAATATTGCTGTGTATAGAACAAGTAATGCCCTACTTAAAAGCCAAGCAAAAATAATCCTGCGTTTTTGAGATTTTCAAAAACAACTTCTGATGTACAAAGTTGCGGAGAAAATTGTCTCACAAGAGACCTGGAAAGGAAAAATATATCTTGACATCGATGAAGAGTTGAAAGTCGGCTTTTTCACGTAAGGTAAGTGTTTCGTTGGGAAATGTATTTAGTGACGCAATAATGTAATTATCTCTAATTGATACAACTTTCGCTTAATTGCCACTACAGAATGGAGCTCGCCATTAATATTCGAACCTAAATAGTCCTAAATAGTCCCAAATAGTGTATAATACGTCAAGCACTATCCTAACGACCCAATAAATACAAAGGGATTGTTTGAAGTTGTGGCGTCAGTGGAATTGAGCGAAACAGTAAGTGTATATTTTAGCAATATTTCCAAAGTGTTCTCGTGGAGTTTTGCGTACTTCGAGTATTTTTTACGCTGTCGTTATATCCAAGAATAGAAATACAGCATCTGTGGAAACTTTGGTGATTTAAAGAAAATCAAACAGATTAAATCTCTTAAAATCACTTTGAAATGTTGTGCATTTGTCTGAATTTTTCTATGCAGTTTACCGCTTGTCTGAAGCTCATCAATTTTGCGAGATATTAGAGGAAAACTATTTTTGACGATGTTCGATTTTCGCTATTTTAAAAACGTTCATCGATTTAATTATAACGTCATTTAAAACTTCAATCTTATCCTGATATTTGGTGTAGAAACCAAGTCCATTGGTGCGCATTAAGTTGTCCATTGCGCCAAATGAAAATCAGGGTTCGTACGGGTTTTGGAAAGTTTTGGAAAGTTTTGGAAAGTTTTGCTTTTTTCCAGGACCTGGAAAGTTTTGGAAAAATTATTTTTTGACCAGTGGGCTATGGAAAAGTTTTGGATTTTTTGTCGGTTGTCCAGCTCCTACCTTGCAAAGAACTGTTTTCGTTGTATTAATTAAAAACGCCCGATGTTTTTTTTTTTTTTTTTTTTGCCTGCTGCAAATCAATGCCTGCTGGCACTTTTGGTCAGCAGAATTACCTTTGAGAGCACTTATGCCTGCTGATTGAGTGTACAGCGGTTTCCTTCAAGATCGACCAACATGGACAGAATGGCATGTGAAATCAGGTAAGAAAGTTAATCCTGTTTTGAATATTTTACATTTCAAATCATGGCATTAATGAGATGATTTCAAGCTATCTTTTATTTTGTGATTTTTTTAAATATATTTTTGCGCTTTTACTGAACAGTTAAAATTGTTTGTTTGCAGGCCCATAGTCATCCATGATTTTTGGTGATATTTTTTGCAATGATTTTTCTGATTCTTCGATCCATAAGCTTTATGATAACTTAGTTTTCGGGCAGCCAAAAGGCTTGATAGGTGAGTTATTTTCATTATATTTCATATTGCTATATTATATTTACAGTATTGGCATTCCTAAAGCTGACTTGCTTGATCTCCCAAATGAGATGTTAATCTTCATTTTGAAGTACAATCAGTACCTAGAGGAACAGAAAAGAGAACAGGTGGAAAATGAAGGAGCACGTAAGAGAAAACTTTGCTTAGATAAAATTCATGAACTTGAAAAAAAGTAAGCGCATCTGTTTGGAGCAAGATATTGAATCCCTGTTGGATTCGGAAGACAAGTTGGCTGACAACGCTGAAAAGAAAGGCAATATGCTTGAATTGACAAAGTCTAACAGCTTCAGAAGAACAGCCAAGAACAAGAGATCAGAGCTAGATGTTTTAAATGCTGAGATAAAGCGGATGAAAGAAAGCCTTTGCTAGTGTGACATTTTGTAAAATATGTTAAAGTACATGAAATAATCAGTACTGATTTTATTATCTAAAAAAGATGTTTAAAAGAAATTGTCATAATAAAACAGTTAATAAAGTGATATTCTAATGTTATTTAGAACACACGATCATGAATTATTTTCATCTATGGTTTCCTTTTTTGGATTTTATATGTTTTGGAAATTTAGGTTGATGGTTGTGGAAAAGTTTTGGAAATTTTAACTCAGGAATCTGTACGAACCCTGGAAAATATGCGGTGCGGTCTGAAAGCAACTACTTCGAGTCACCTTAACCAATTGTGGATACTGTGCCAGAGTTTTTCTTGTAGTGAAACTGAATTCTGGCAAAGCAAAATAAACATTCAGGGGATGATCATATCACTCTCAAATGGTAGCAAAATGGCATGGATCAAGCCATATTTAATTCTTTTATATTGAGAGAGCAAATAGTATGCTTGATGACATTAAAAGATAGGATCTCTTGGGTGACTGGGGTGCAGGCTATACCAATATGCTTGTAAAGACGATGATTTGTGCTTCCATGATGAATACAAGTCAAATGACTGTCAGCTTGTATCCTGATGTTCATTGCACATTTCATCACTGATGACTTTGAAGCATAAATTAGCTGGCTTATTGTTCATTGTAAAGAGATTTAAATTATCCAGCCCCATAAACAATAAATGTACAGTCTCATATCAAGTTTCCTCTTTATTGACACAAATCTTGTGGTGGGATTCCTGTGTGTCATGCGCGGGATGTTAATAGAGCTCTAAACTCGATTATTTGGCATGTATGTATGTGTGTAGGGTGAACGATGATTTGTGACGTCATCAAAATATGCTTGGAATGATCGCTGACGCGATTTCACGATCAAGTTGGAGTCTTTTGTTTTCTAGCTAAGTTGTCATTGTTATTCAGATTTATTATAACGTTAATTTCATTTCACAAAGTTGATATAGTCCAGTCCCAGACTCTCTTTCTTGCCGCTCCAGGACTCGCGGAGAAAGGAGAGTCCAGTATAACTTGCATGCGCATGTCAGCTTAGTGACCACGCGATCACCACATTCATATGGTGATTGCGTGGCTACAATTCCTAAAGTCGTCTAATGATTCAAGATGGCTGAAGAAGAAAGTGTTTTGTATATACGATATGATTCTCATTTCGGAAAGCAATTTGTTGATTCAGTGAGCTATGCACTTGGAAAAACCAACTATAATCTTTTACCAAAGTTTGAGCAGTTACAGGCCATTTACGGATGGACAGTTGGGAAAGACGTATATCATATTTTTTGACAGCAAAACAAAACACTGACATTTGCATATTGCAAGCTCTCAAAATAAAACTTTAATCTGATTGGCTCATTTTGTACATGCGCATGCAAGTTATACTGGACTCTCTTTCTCTGCGAGTCCTGGAGCGGCAAGAAAGAGAGTCTGGGACTGGACTAAAAGTTGATACAACTTGACTGAGTTTAAACGATAAACCTAAGGTATTTAGAAATATGTTTCATAGAAAAGATTTGGCATGGTTAGAACAAGTCATGGCGTCACTCCGACTACCTGCTACCTTTCAATTGGTGGGCGGTCATCAACATGAAGCTACCTTGCATTCATTCCAAATCTTTTCTATGAAATTATTACATTGCTAAAGCTCTACGTAGGATATGTGCTGTTCTCAAAATTACAGTTTTTTGACATTGTTCTATGTTCATTGTTCCTGGCAAATTTTTGATATTTTTCTCCATGCCTTTTCTGATGAGTCCCAAAACACCAATGACGATTGGAATGTTTATGACTTCCATACCCCACATTCTTGAGATTTCAATTTCAAGATCTTTATATTTGGATCTTTTTTCAAGTTCTTTCAGTCCTACATTGTGATCGTTGGGAACAGAAATGTCTATCAAATAGCATTTGTTATCATCTTTGTCTTTCACAACGATGTCTAGTCTGTTTGCCGCAATTTCTCGATCTGTGTGGATAGGCATATCCCATAATATGGTGGCACGTTGGCTTTCAGCAACAGTTTGTGGGATGTGTTCGTATCATTTCAAGGATACGTCTATATTGTAGTGTTTAGACAAATTCCAATGTATATAGCTTGCGACTTTATTGTGTCTTTCGATGTATTCATTTTTCGCTAATACAGGGCATCCTGATGTTATGTGGTCCACTGGTTCGTTGTACTCATTACATAGTCTGCATTTTGGATCTGTGCCGTCCTTTATGATTTGGCTGTGATATAGTCTTGTAGGGAGGCTCTGGTCTTGTGCTGCGATTATGAAGCCTTCGGTTTCGCCTTTTAGACCACTACTTCTCAGCCATCTATTGGTGTTATCTGTGTCTGTGTCGGCTTTATTTAAGGTGGCTGGACCCAATTTCGCCAGTGCGCGGGTAGTCGAATTGAAGCGGCTATTAATCGCGTTACAGAATTAAGTTGACCAAACTTTTTACGCACACCTACTACAAATGGACTGAATTTTATAATGATACTAGTTTAGTTGCAATCGGAGCTTCTTTAACATCGAAATTGTTATACACTGGATTTGAAATTTTGCCAATTTTCTCAAAATCCAGACCTCGACGAGCAAAACGATTTATGAGACTTTGTAAATCAAATGTTTGTCCATAATGTGAGAGCGTTTAAAGAAATTCTATTAAGCCGATTTTGAGTAAAAACGGAGCAATTATTTGACTTTGAAGAAATTTAAAACCGCGGGTACTTTACTAAATTTATTTTATAACAATGATTTTCCAAAGAAAAGTTGCAATATTTTTGGTTTTAAATAATACCAAGGCATGGTTCTTTAATTTGTGAATATGTCATCGTATTTGCTATTTTTGATCGCCGTTGAGACGACTGTACGTAAAGCACTAAATTGCCGCGTTTATCTCGGAATTTCGACATCCACGTTAATAATACTGTTTCTTAAAAACTAGTAGATCAATTTTTTTTATTTCTTTATATTAAATATTCAATCCTTTACCAGTAAGGTGTGTAAATTATAAAGGCATTGAAGTTTTTTAAGACCATTAAATAATTTTTTAAACATTGCCATATGTGCATCTCTATTCTCCGAGTTGTTGCCGGTGTTTGATTATCCATGCCTGCATGCATGCGTGTCGCTTTGGCGCCTCGTGCAAAAAATGCAAATATACATGGAAAGTCACGCCAGTGATATCCAGAGTAACGCTGTACGTAGCAGTTCCTTACTAAAGTTTCTAGAACTATGTTATTTCTTTGTTCAAAAAGAAAACGGAGAAGTGAAATATTGCTGGAAAACACATTAAAGGCTAAAAAAGGCGAAGGAAAGTAGTTCACCAGTCCAGGTAACTTGGAAGACTTAATAGTTCCATGTACTTGCATTTTTTGCACGAGGCGCCAAAGCGACACGCATGCAGGCATGCATATCATAAAGCCTGAATCAAACACCGGCAGCAACGCGGAGAATAGATCGAGATGCACATATGGCAATGTTTAAAAAATCATTTAATGGTCTTAAAAAACTTCAATGCCTTTATAATTTACACACCTTACTGGTAAAGGATTGAATATTCAATATAGAGAAATAAAAAAAAAAATGATCTACTAGTTTTCAAGAAACAGTATTATTGACGTGGATGTCGAAATTCCGAGATAAACGCGGCAATTTAGTGCTTTACGTACAGTCGTCTCAACGGCGATCAAAAATAGCAAATACGATGATATATTCACAGATTAAAGAACCATGCCTTGGTATTATTTAGAACCAAAAATATTGCAACTTTTCTTTGAAAAATCATTGTTATAAAATAAATTTAGTAAAGTACCCGCGGTTTTAAATTTCTTCAAAGTCAAATAATTGCTCCGTTTTTACTCAAAATCGGCTTAATAGAATTTCTTTAAACGCTCTCACATTATGGACAAACATTTGATTTACAAAGTCTCATAAATCGTTTTGCTCGTCGAGGTCTGGATTTTGAGAAAATTGGCAAAATTTCAAATCCAGTGTATAACAATTTCGATGTTAAAGAAGCTCCGATTGCAACTAAACTAGTATCATTATAAAATTCAGTCCATTTGTAGTAGGTGTGCGTAAAAAGTTTGGTCAACTTAATTCTGTAACGCGATTAATAGCCGCTTCAATTCGACTACCCGCGCACTGGCGAAATTGGGTCGAGCCACCTTAACCTTTTAGGATATTGACCATGCAACGGTTTATCTTCCCATTTCCCTCTCATTGTTGCCATCAAGTATTTCTTTACTTCCATTTTGTACTTCCTTATATTGTCTGTCACTGCATTGCCATTCTCTCTGTCTTCGTTAACCACTAGATTCCTCTCAAACTTTCTTGCTTCCTTTACTACAGAGTATTTCTTCTTAGTGCTCTCATGATGGTTTACTGCCTTGATGAAGGGGTCGTCCTTCTCTTCTATGTACTTTCTTAGTCCAACTGTCGCCAGTTTATAGCTCATTTCTATTTGTAAAAGTCCTCTACCACCATCTTGTCTAGTTAAATACAGTCGCTCCACATCGGATTTGGGATGGTGAGTTCTATACATAGTTAAGAATTTTCTTGTTTTCCTGTCGATTTTCATAAGATCGTTGACAGTCCAGTTGATGATGTTAAAGCTATAGCTGACAACTGGGACCGCTAAGGTGTTAATAGTGTTTATCTTGTTTTGTGCGTTGAGTTCACGTTTTAATACCATACGGATTCTTCTGTAGTATTCCTTGCGTATTAGTTCCTTCATTTTCGCGTGTTGTATTCCATTCTTTTCTCTCACTCCTAAATACTTGTAAAATTCTTCTTGGTCTAGATCTTTAATTATTATATCTCTATCCAACTTGATATTTGCTGATCTTTCTAGCTTTCCTTTGATGAACGTCGCCTTCTCGCACTTGTCGAGCCCAAAGTTCATCTTGATGTCTTTACTGAACTTGGCAAACGTGTGGAGTAGCGATTCGAGTTGTGCATTATTATTATTATTATTATTATTATTATTATTATTATTATTATTATTATTATTATTATTATTATTATTATTATTATTATTATTATTATTATTATTATTATTATTATTATTATTATTATTATTATTTCGTGTTATCTCGGTTTGGTGGAATACCGGTGATATGTCTCTGAGAGCAAGCTGCACCCAGCAGCCTTAGGTCTCAAAAACCTTCCTTATCAACCTTGCAGTACCAAGCAAACATGCTTTCTGCAACAACTCTATGCCACTACAGACGTTCAATTCTTTCAGCCATTTCTTCAAATCCCTTGAAACAACTCCCAAGGCTCCAACCACAATTGGTATCACCCTTACTTCTCTCAATTTCCAAAGCTTCTTTAGTTCCCTACGTAACTCATCATACTTTTGAATTTTCTCAATTTCTTTTTGGCCAACCCTACTATCGCCTGGACAAGCAATGTCCACAATGAAACACTTTCTCAGCTCCTTGTCTAGCAAGATTATGTCAGGTCTCCGGCTCTCAATGACATGATCAGTCTGTATGTTTACATCCCAGAGAACCTTTACGTGTTCATTTTCTAGCACCCTTTCTGGCTTATGGTTGTACCACTTGACATCTTCAACCAGATTGTACTGTTTACAGATATCTAGATGTATGATCCTTGCAACATTATCATGTCGTCGTTTGTATTCTGTCTGAGCCAGCTTCTGACACTCAGCAACAAGATGAGTAATTGACTCTTCTCTGTGACCACACATCCTACACTCCTCAGGGACATTCATTCTGTCGATGTGTTTCTTTATCCAGTTGGTTCTCAAAGCCTGGTCTTGGGCTGCAAAAATCATACCTTCTGTTTCTTTCTTCAGATAACCCTTTCTGACCCATCCAAATGACATTTCGTCCCTCACATCCTCTGTATCTCTCATGAATTTTCCATGGAGGGCTTTTTCCTTCCACTCCCGCAGTCGCATTAACTTTCTACTTTCTTTATTTTCCTCAACCCCACCTTCTCCTGTAACTTTCAGTATTTTCTCGGTGTTAACAACAGATAACAGATCCTCCTTCGAACTTGACACATATCTACACAAGCTTATGATTTCAAGCTCAACACAATCTTGCACACTCAGAAGTCCTCTACCTCCATCTTTTCTTGGGACGTAAAGCCTATTCACGTCACTTTGGGGATGCAGCATTCTATTCATTGTCATCAACTTCCTCGTTTTCCTGTCCATGTTCTGGAGCTCCTCCTTAGTCCAGTTGACAATCCCTGCTGTATAGCGCACCAATGATACTGCTCTAGAATTGATGCCTTCTATGGTATTACCTGCGTTCAACTTAGATGATACAATTTTCCTGACTCTCCTGAAATACTCTTTCCTAATACTTGTTTTCATTTCCTGGTGCCTTATATCACTCGCCTCAACTACCCCAAGGTACTTGTATCCTTTCTCAGAATCTAATTCTTTAATGACAATTCCTTCGCTCAACTTTAATCCCTCAGATGACACCACTTTCCCACGTTTAAGTGTTAAGAATGCGCACTTCGAGACACCAAACTCCATGCAGATATCTTTGCTAAAAATTTGAGTTGTTTCAACAAGCCTTTCAGTCTCCTTTTCATTGCTGCCAAACAACTTTAGATCATCCATAAACAATAGAAAAGAAAGAAAAATGAACAGAAAAACTGAAGAGCGCGTTTGGGCGAGAAAGAAAGTAAGAAGGAAAAACAAAACAGAAAAGAAAGACAATAGTTGTTCGGATTTCTTTTGCCAATTAATTGGGAATCAAAAACAAACTTTAAAAAAGAAATAACCAACAAATAAGAAAGAGAAAAGAGAGAAAAACAGAAAAAATGTGTTTGTGAAAGAGAAAAAGGGAGAAGAAAAAGAAAAAAAAAAAAACAGGAAAGAGAAACAATAGTTGTCAAGGTAACTGTCAATTTGGTGCTGTTCTAGAAGATTGAAGGCTCACTTATCCAGTGACGCTTGACGAATTCTAGGGTTTACGTTCGGTGAGCGTACTGATCGTGGCCTGAATTCAGCTTCTAAGTGCTTTTCCGAGTCATTTTGTAGCTCAGAAGTCGCTTGACTTGCATCATTAAGCAAGAAAAGACGGCGGAGACAATCTCCTGGAAGAACTCAGGAGTGGGAAGCGACTTTACGAAGAAAGAGTCACAGTGATTACGGCGACAAGGTTCAACTGTGATCTCCGGAGTATTGAGGCTTCTCTGGTCGTTCTGTGATGCATTCCCCAAGCCAACAAGGCCATTTCGGCGAGTTTTGAACTGTAAAGAAGGCAATCGGTGCCGTCTGGGGCCTGTTAGCGAGGGGGGCCCAGCACTTATAAGAAATTTCTAAGACTAAGAGTAGGGAACGGGTGCTGTGCAAATTTTCCATCAATGCCCATAATCCTTTTCTTCCGCCGTATCTGATCCTGCGGAAGAAATGCATTATGGGATGCATGTTTGGACGCGTACAGTGTTTTTCCTTGGACCAGCTATGATTGTAGCGAAGAGAATGCCAAAACGGGGTCGACTTGCACACCATGCGCTACAGCCTATCTTATAGTCAACCTTTAAGACCCCTTTTAAGTGATCACTCCTCATATGTATTTTTAGTAGTATTGTCAGTTCTGGTAGCCAGTTGTAAATTACCTGTTAACTGAGATTTACAATTGTATTTTGTGAGATAAAACATATGAATAAAGTTTTCATTATTATTATTAATGAATGAATAGACGTTTCGAGCCCAGGCTCCTCGCTAGACAACTAATTTTTGAACAAAAAATAAATAAAACAAAAAGAAAGAAAGAAAGATAGAGAATCAATTAAAGCACAAACATTTCAAAGAAGCTTAAAAACATTAAAACAATTCGCCGAGCTGTGCCGAGGCCCAAAAGCAAATCAGTATGCTAATTTTATGATATACGTAAAAAATCGACCATGCATCCAGACAAAGCGCTGAATCATCGCATGTTACGTATAGGATGGAGATTTCGGCCCCTTCCGCGCTATCGGTAGTACACAGAAAGCCTCGCAGTCAAAGAGGGAGGAAACGGTCGGATCCTAGGCCATAAGTGACTGCACCTTACCACTAGACTAACTGGTCTACTAAGGGATTTGGAGGACAAAGTAACCTAGTGTATTGTGTTATGCAATTAATGGCTGTCTATTGTTGTGCAAATTGAAGTGTTTTGGTGGGAAAGTGTAGTAATGTGTGGCGCATGAATCTCATGGACCGGGATCGATTCCCCAAATGACCAAATATTTTCAGTTCTTTCTTTCTTTCTTTCTTTCTTTCTTTCTTTCTTTCTTTCTTTCTTTCTTTCTTTCTTTCTTTCTTTCTTTCTTTCGTTTTAATATATTTTGTTCTTGTTTTATTTCATTTCCTTTTTTTTCTGTCAAACTTTTTCTGTCAAAACTTTTTCAAAATTGCCCAAATCTGAGATTTTTCGAAAGGCGCGCGGTCATCGAAAAATGTCAAAATTGGACCCGACTGGGATTTTGGATTTTTGCAGCCCAAAAGACAGAAGACATCTCTAGAACACTAAATTAGTGCACAGAACCTGATTTCCAGGCAAGTTAGGCAAAATTTTGGGCCTTTTTCAAAATTGCCCAAATCTGAGATTTTTCAAAAGGCGCGCGGTCATCGAAAAATGTCAAAATTGGACCCGACTGGGATTTTGGATTTTTGCAGCCCAAAAGGCAGA
>JALIZF010001255.1:0-211747 GCA_029948255.1 Telmatactis stephensoni | reverse complement strand
CGTTACATTTATAAAGTGTGACACATGTTAAACCATGTGCAGAATAGAACCTTCATTTGTAAGCTATACTTTGTTTGAACATGCATGGTTTTTGAAGCTGCTAACGAGAAGAGCTTCATAAAACATTTAAGCAAAAATGTCCAGCATTATTTACATTTACTGTTTTTCATTATCCAAAACCACAGCTGTCTAAAAACAGACAATTTCAGGAAAACAACAATTGGTCCTACTTATTTATGCAGCGTATCATCTGTCCAGGTTTTAATCTGTAGTGTCAACGGCTAAGCTAACAGCCAGTCATGGCAACGCCTATAAAACAAGAACTTAAGTGAATTTTCTGTCTGCTTTTTGCGTTTTGTAGCAACGAGCATTTGTGGTTTGTAACAACAAGTTTCAGCAGTTATGGCTGTGATTAAGTTGATTTTTGTGGCCTTAGTTTTGATGGTCTGGCAAAGTGAGGCTTTACGCATAAAGAGTTGTGGTAAGTTTTAAAATCTCTTATAATCATTTTGTATGTGGGAAAATAATACTGCTGCGTTCATGGTTCAATCCACCCCCAAGTTTCACCCAATTTTCGAGACATCTCATGCCTACCTACAAAACTTTGTGTAAGTCTTAGTCAAAATACAAGACTAGCAGTTTCTCCATTCGACCAAACTGCAAAACGAGCGAGTAGATTAAAAAACTTGAGTAAATCGGTGCATCACAGTGACTCACTTATCAGAGTAAATTTAGCACAGTCATTTGATGTAAGGATAACGCAGTTACTCAGTGATTTGAGTACAGGGTACTTCAGTTATACAAATAACTGAGTAAATTTACTCGAATCGGATGAAGTGAGTTACTGTGGATGGCTACGATTACTCAAGTTTTTGATGTAAATTTACTCGCGCGTTTTGCAGTGCGGTTACAAGGAGCTGAAGATAGATAGCTAGGGAGGGCTTGAATGGTTCTTGATTGCGCGGCCTTCTAGTATAGAGAGAGAGGCTCATAGATGTTATGTAATTCGTGATTTTACATCCTCGTCTTGGCTTTTCTTTAATCTGTGTGTAACTTGGATTGCTTACGGGACGGAGCAGTGATGGAGGGGGGTAAACCCCGTCAGTTCCTTGGAGATCACTTACGAGGCTAAAACTCATCTTTACCTTTATCTCTACGTACCTTTACTCTCATTAAGATACATTTTCTTCTTCAGGCAGAAATCTACCAGTGCGGATTACACGAGTAAACATTCGACCCCATCCTATTGTCATAAAACAGGGATATAGATTGACTTTCTCGGGAAATTTACAGTCGTACAGAACTGTTGGCAGTAGTTACACATTGAAATTGAAATTGAAAAAGAAGGCATGGATCGTCTCAATTGATGTACCTTGCTTGGGTAAATTTGGTTCATGGTATGTAGAATTTTTGGTATTGACTAAAAATTAAACATCAATTTTGTACTTTGAGTATTATATTCATTTAAATGAATATATATTTCAAAACTACCAACGTTCGTGAGATTTACTACATCTATAACATTTATAGCTATTGATAATATTAATGTTTAATATTTATGGATAACTATTAGGTCTAATTCATTACTATTATCAACTTTCTTGTAAAGTATGTATTTTGTACTGACTCACAGTAACTCAGCTATTACGCGCGCTCTGATTGGTCGAGAACCGCGTGTGATTACAGTACACATGCATAGATGACATCATTGAATCTTACACGCGCTCTGATTGGTTGAAATGTTTTGATGAACACTATTGGATATTATATAAAACAAATATATTCCATTTTTCGTGGGTCTATACTCTAACAGATGCACAGAAAACGTAAAATGTGGTAAGAACATGCAACAGTCACGCCATTTGACTTCGTCTCGTAGTGTACAGTTTCGTTCTGACAACATTTTGTCATCTGTGCATCTATTAGAGTACAGACGCACGGAAAAATGGAATTTGTTAATTATTTATCATTTGTAAACACAGTACTTACAGAGGACTAAAATGTGAGCAAATGTTGCCCTACCTTAACGTACCAAGCTGTCCTCCCCCCAAGGGATATTATACACTAAAGGAAAGAACTGTGGTCATACCGAAAGTCAATTTGCCTGGCTTTTTAACAAGTGTAAGTAATTTTATAATGGTACGACTCTAGAGTTAGAGCTTCTCACATTCCGAAATCTTAGTTGAAGACAGCAACAACATGCATATAAGGGCAATGTTCCAAGAGGCAATTTTTCTTGCAACTTGCAATGCTGACGAAAGCAGTGCGATGCAAGTTGCTGGCAGATGTTAGATTATACTTGCAATTCCCTTCGAAACTCGCAACGCACTGTGATAAAACCAGATATGTCAGCGGTCGTTGCGTTCTGATTGGCCATTTGCGACAGTAATTACATTGCAGGTCGCGGGATAGGTACTAAACCGCGCGGCTAAACGTGCTTCGTTGATTTAAGTAGGGAGACGTTCAATTTTGTTCTTAATTCAACTTACAACGCAATTTTCGTTGCATAGAAAGTTGCAGAGAGAGTTTTTATACGTGCGATATCTTCTGCAAATTGCTATGCAACGGCGAAGAAACACATCACATTGTTCACCATCTTGAAAATATGGCTTAGAAACCACGCATTTCTTAAACGGTCACAAATTTGTTAAAACTTGAAGATAATGTAGCGACAAAAGACATTGAATATAACTTAGAAACCTGGCATTTCGGTAAACAGGAGGCCCGATAGTAATAACACAGGAAGCCCACGCGAACGACATCAATTTTGATATGAAGATACACTTGAAATGCAAGTACTAGTTTGCACATCTTTGCCTCAAAGACACTTGCCTGTGTTGATCATATTTTAAGGCATTTTGTTTATTTTCTCTTTCTAGGGTGACTATCATTTAAAAGCAGAAGTCTATGACGAGTCGACGCGACGAATGATTGCTTGTGTTGAAGTCGATCTAAAAGCAAAGGCCTGATACAGAAAGATGTACTTTCTGCCATAAAGTCTGAATAAAACGACTTCAGGCCAAATCTAATTTATGCTTTTATGTTTACTTGATATAGTGTTTAGAGTAAAGCAAACTTTACTTATAAATAGAACGGAATGGGCCAACTAAGTTGGGAATAATATGCTGCCATTCCATTCTTTCTTCCTTCCTTAATTCCTGCCTTGCTTGCTTGCTTGCTTACTTGCTTGCTTGCTTGCTTGCTCGCTTGCTTGCTTGCTTGCCTGCTTGCTTGCTTGCTTGCTTGCTTGCTTACTTAATTGCTTGCTTCCTTGCTTACTTACTCAAATTTCCACCTCCCTTTTTTTCTTCCTACTGTTCATCCCTTCTCTTCCTCCATCGATTCGTCTGTCAGGTGCGAAAATTCCTTTCCAATTAACTTTCGCCGGATATGTTGACATAGCCTTGATATAGCAAATGTTTTCGCCAACCCAGATTGTTGCTCATGGAGTTTTTACTGTATCTTCTTTTTTCCGTTTCAATTTAAATCAAAAATTATATATAAAATTGATTTAATTTAAAATGCTAACTTGGACGAAAATCGTTCAACATTGCTCATGTAGGTGTATTAAGGCGTGATTCAAGCCTGATATACATGAGATTTAGACTTTAAGAACGTCACGTCTTATTCCTTGCAGAAACCTCAACATTTTGGTACTTTTTATTGAATATCCTTGAAAACGAACTTTTTGAGATATGTTGACTTTTTGTCACGATGACAAGCTGGATTAAACTTTTAGTTGAAAATTTCAAATAAAAATGGGGTGCACAACATTTTGATTTTGATGAATTATGTTTTCTTATTTCTTTTATAGAGTACTTTACGAATTGGATTTTTTTATTTAGAAAAGACTTCACAGAAATAATTATTTTAGAAAAGAGATCACGTGACGTAATTTGCATTTTAAAGGATCTTTCCTGCCATCGATTGACAAGATTAAAAGCTCTAAAAACCTAAAAAACGAAGTGAATTTTACTTTGACATAAAAGGTTCCGTTTTCAAAAAAATAAACATAATCACGTGACCAACAAAATTAAGAATTGCTTTCAATAAGTTACGGATCAAGATCTGCATCTCCCATAAACATACAAATGGACATCTATAAAGCCGACTGAGGTATTAAACAAACCAAATACTGGCTGAATGGCAGGGGGGAAAACAAGCCTTATTGAGTGGGATCTATTTATTCCAAGTGGAATGAATTTGATAACGAAAACGGTATCTGTCTGTCTGATATTTTAATTGTCGATTTCTTTTGAATACGATGTTGATTAAGTCTCCTTTTTAAAGTAAATACAATTGATAATTCATAATTTTTTACTATTTAGGCTATACACAGTTTTAAAGATAAATTTCCTTTGTTACTTTTACATTTTCGTTGTACAAACTCAAAAATCGTGCGACATTAATGACATGCATTGACAAAAATTAAAAAACATAAAAACCGGACTCCATATTGGGCCTTAAATGCGGCTCATAAATGTATTACAGGCATATATATTGGTTTAACTATATTGACTTTACTGACTGTAGGACGGATTTGTGATTGGACGCGAGAACACTTATTCCAAAATCAATTTTCAACCACTTGGATTACCATGGCGACCAATTTGGATTGCCATGACAACGTCTAACAAATTAATCCATGGTTTCTTTAATACATTTCTGTGTTTGTCTAATTGGTTTGCTGGATGTCCTTATCAGACTGAGTTCTGTCTCATACACAAAGTTTGTTCCACTAGTAATTTGTCGCCTTCTTCAAAGAAACATCTTGTATCGTCAATTCAATTCAAAAATGGTGAGTTTAGCTTTGTACAGAATATATATATACTAATATACAATATTTCAGCGGACTTGTAAATATTAACTAAGAATGCATGCGATTTTTGAGAGCATAAGTTTCTTTTCGCTTCAGACTAAATTCGTTCTTTTCTTTTCTTGGATATTGTAGTTTTTATAGCTACAGTGATAATGAAGTAAGCAGTATATTTTTGTTTCTCGTCTTGCTCATTTCCTTAATGTTTTCCTAAAACTTTATTCTGTTTTTTCTTCTTCTTTTGTTTTTCTCCTTCACTCTTTTTGTTATAATTCTCTACATCTTTCATGTATTTTTTGTTTCTTTTCGTCTCTTCTTTCGTCTTCAAAACTCATTATAAACTAAAATCTCCGATATTTGATGCAAAAAGGAATAGATAAGAGTTCTTTACTATGCTGGACTCCTACTAAGCGATTTCATTATCATATTTGCTTAGTTTTTTTATCATTCGCTTGGGTATCCTTCAAAGGTGTCAAATTAGACACAGCTGCTATATCTAGACCTGAGTCATGTCCAATACTTGAAGTAAGTAACTTTAATTTTTTTCCTAAATCAGTCAGATGAACGAGTTATTTTTCTAAATTCGATATTCTTCAATATAAATTAACGAATGGGGGTCCACGATTTATTGAAAACAATACGTTCAAACAATGTTGAAATCTTAAATATGGCTTAAAACACGATTTAAAATAATTAAGAAATCCCGTTTCGCACCACTTCGCCTTTTTAATGCTATTACTAATAACACTTTGGATTTTATAGGACTAAAATGTAACAAAACATTGTTTCAAAAGAAGCCTTCGTCATGCAGCATTTCAACCTGTTTTGTTCTTTAAATTCCGTAAACATACTTTCATTTGAAAATAGAAATCGTAATTCCTTCAAGTAAATAAGATATTCTCGATATTAATTACCGACAGGGGTCAAACGAGAAATTTTATTTTAATTATATTTTACCAATTATTGTAAGCCTTTTTCATCTAGACCCTTCGTCAGTTTTCTAACGTTTATGCTCATTTAGTAAACTTGCATGTTGAAATACTAAATATAACTTTTTTTTCCAAAAACGTCACGGTTTTCTGGACGTTTTTCAAGCTCATCATAACATCTTTTATTGCTTTATTTATTAAAGCCTCAACAGATAAACAAAACTTTAGGTTTGTGTGCATGTCGAGGCAAGAATTTGCTTACAGTCTGTTGATAAGCCTGGTGATGTCGTGCCAGAAAGTAATATAACAGACCGGCAGTATTGTAAAACAGATTAATTAATTGCGGAAAACAAGGGGGTATACTTTCCATTCATTCATTCATTCATTCATTCATTCATTCATTCATTCATTCATTCATTCATTCATTCATTCATTCATTCATTCATTCATTCATTCATTCATTTATTCATCCATTCCTTCATTCATCCATTCATTTATTTATCTATTGCTTCATTCATTCATTCATTCATTCATCTATACATTCATTCATTCATTTATTCGTTTATTCGTTCGTTCGTTCGTCCATCTATCCATTCATCCATTCATTCATTAAGCCATTCTTTGAAGAACCATTTTGTCACCAATGACAGTAAGTCAAGGTTAAAGTAAGTAGAATATTTATTTGTAAATCCATTCATCTCCGTCCATCCCATTTTCACACCTTCGTTATTTAGTGTTGTCAGTTACTTTACAATTTACTATTGTCAATATATTGCTTCTGTTCTTTATCTACTTAATGTTATTCAGTATTCATCCATTGCCACAAAAGTTAATTAAGGTCGAGTCAGTGTTTACCTTTCTCCTATCTACGATTTTCACTTCTTATTTCCATCGCCTGTTCAGTTTCTTCTTCTTCTTCTTCTTCTTCTTCTTCTTTTTCTTCTTCTTCTTTTTATATCCTTGCAACTATAGTTGCTTCTTGAAAGCATATACTGTATTTGCATGACACCATAATTCATAATACAACATCCACATCCGACATTCATCAAACATATGGTAACAAAACCGGTATAAGTCTCAACAGAACTGCACCTCAATAAACATTAGAAGATTTTTTTCAAATTTATCTCATAGGTGAGAAAAAAAACAAGATCCATCCATCATTTGTTTGTGATTGTCACAAGGATAAAATACCTTTGAAAGCCATTCGCACAATCTCCCCAAAAATGTAGCGACGAAAAATGAAATTGAAAAACAGGGTTTTGACGATCTTCAAAAAATTTATCACAAAATTACTGCCATCAATTAGTCGTTGTAGACGTAGACGCAATGTTTCATTCGTCTTAAACGCAATTATGGGAATTCCAAATTTTGGAATTACAAACACTCCCCTTTAATTGCAACATTTTGGCACGGCATAGAGTGCGTCGTCGTCAGTGACAAGATATAAAATTCACCTGTAATTCTACAATTGTTATGAAATTTATCGATATCGTTTTTCCGCGTGCTTGTTCTTAATGACATTAGTCAACGTTTAATAGCCTCTCATTATAACGACACTATAGGTTTTTAAAGCTCAATATTTTGCATACAAGCCGTTTTAGACACAAAGAACAAAATATCAAATAATATCAAAATTTGGTACATGCGTCTCTGAGATTAATGCCCTGTACTTTGAGAGAGGTGACATTTTGATCAGCAGAAAAATCATTGTTTTAATAAATATCCCCGCGAAGTTTTACTGTAACGTCACAAGGTTTTGTAAAACGTTTTTACTTAAGCCAGTAGAAGTGTAGCAGTTACTGTTTGTCATGCTTCATTATCAGTTTATGAAAAAACTATGCCGGAACTAAACAGTCGCTTAGCCGTTTTTCCGCTATGTCTTGCTCAAGTAGATGTATTATTCATGAATTAACAGTTGTTTATAGCATCAAAGATAAATTTGGCATGAGATTTCCTTCCAAGCTGGCTCTCGAACAAAAGGTACTTTTCTCAAATCTACGCTTAGCTTTAAATATAATCGAATCAAGAAGTTTTTGCTGGTTGATCCAAGATTGTAAGACAAATCAGGGTTGTTGGAAACGTGGACTCAATTCTAAATTACACTGCAAGTGCTTATACCGAACTAAAGTTACCACCACATCGATAAATCCGGATAAGTTTGAAATTAAACTTGCGTCATTTCTATTTACAATACGGTTAGGACGTTATCGCCGTTTCTCTTTTGTCTAAGGCCAAATATGTGAATAGGAAAACTTGATGTGGTGTATTTTCTTCATGATCCTGTTTACGTATTTGCAATAAGGTGAAATACAACTCGTTTATGTGTTGGTTTTAGATCAATTTCAAGATGTGAGAGCTTAACCAGTTTATGAAGTATTATTTGGAATAGTAGTAGTCATGGTCTCGATGGTCATCGTGGTTTGTGTTGTACTCTATCGGTGTAATGGTGTATCAAGCCAAGAAGATTTCAAGTTTAAAATGTTTGAACGAAGTCCTGAAGGTAAGGTGGTAGACAGTGAACTTTATCAAAGGCCAACTCCAGGACCATAAGTTGCCTTCAAACGCCTTCAAACGCCTTAAAATACTCAATGTAGACCAAAGTAGCCTTTAAGTTATTTAACTCTTCTAATAAGTTGCCTTAAAACGCCTAAAAACGCCTTAAAAATGACAAAAATATCTCCACATTTTCTTAAAACGCCTTATAACGCCTTAAATTGCATTAAGTCGCAGTAAAACTGAACGGCGACTTAAGGACTCGGGATAGGCCTTATCAAGTTAATTTTACAATCACTATCTGATTATTATAGTAGTAATACTAGAAGACTTGATTATGCGGTTGTGGTGTTGATGATGCAGTTGACTATGACGACGATGATGATGATAATGATGATGATGATGTTAATTAATGATGGTGATGTTCAAAGATGAGGAAGGGGCTTGATTTGTTATAAATTTATCGTCACAGTTTGAAAGTAAACTGACTTGAGTTAGAAAGCCGAGAAGGAGTGGGAACGGCAGCTTGAAATAAGCAAACTCAAATTAATATTGAAATCATAATTAGAATTTTTAATTCAATTTTAATTCACTGCGTGATAAAAAAAAATCAGTAGTTATCCAAGATGTGCTCTATTTTCAAAAATGGAAAAAGTACTTATATTGCCTGTGTTGAACAGTATTGCTGACATCAAGATTTCAAAGGTTTCAGAATCCAGTAAAATGGATTAATTTTTCATTTTGTAAACGTATAAAATTGACAGTTGGAATTGACATAAGTGCAAAGTGAATTCGTTGATTACACAGCGGCCAATTGTGTTCACTATACAAACCATGACTATTAAATAAGTTAAAATTTTCGTTATTTCATTTGTTGCTACGAATATCCATTAACTGATTAAAAATTGCTTGGGAATGTATTGATAACACTCGTAAAGTCTCGTTAATTGGATGGGTTATGACGTATGACTGAAACGGCATCACCCGGTCACGGCACAGTTACGGCAGGAATTTCGAACGTTTTAGACAACAAGGCACTGACACGGTCACGGCACGGCGCGCGGTCCGTTTCACACTCATACGAAATCTGTCCTAGTGAGAATACTCGTTCGTTATATTCTGGAGGAATTTTCAAAGGCATTTGAACATTTTCGTTTTAAAAATTACGAATTCCGTACTCAATCTAGAACAGTGTGAAAATGACCGCGCCGTGCCGTAACCGTTTCAGTGCCGTGTTGTCTATCAAAACATTCGAAATTCCTGTTGTAACCGTGCCGTGACCGTGCGGTGCCGTTTTCACAGTCATCGAAATCTACTCAAGCAGAGAAGAAAAAAACATTATTACATCCTCTCAGATGAACCAGAAAGCCGGAAAATGAACTGCATGTTGTCCATTAGTATCAATAGAGCTTTTCAAATGATGAGTTCTCAATATAAAAGTATTAAAATAAGAGTTTGAAAGCAAACATAAACTGTGAAAGCGTAGCTTAGCAATTAATTTTCCTATACTATTTATCAATTAGACAACAGAAAGCCGCGCACCCATGGCGTTATAGACGCACGAGAGAAAATATAAAGAACGATTACGTAAGAGTGGCAGGAGGCATAGCCGAGTGAAAACCACATTTGTGATCCAGGTTTTCTCTTTAAAAATTAAATTTATTATGTAGTTAAATAAGCCTTTCTAGAGGCCATTTCTCCCTCACTTGGACGAGGGTGAAACTATCAAAACACTTGCTAGTCTCAACAAATAACAACTTGTAAAAAACAATATTCTCATTAAGTGAATTCATTCAGAAAGAGAAAGTTCATTCACTTTGGATCAGCCCAGATAACACCTTTCTTACAATACTCTCGCTCTCAAAGAGCACTGTCTTCAGCATTTGTGAACTAATGTAGGACACTCTGTCTCTGCAATTAATTATTTTGGATATATTTGATGTTCCAATTGTGCCATATTATTATTATTATTATTATTATTAATAAAGTTTCCATTATTACTATTATTTTATAAAATAAAGTGCTTATTATTGAATGAATTTTACTGCCGTTTCACTGCATATAGCTGCAACACCTGTCGAGATACTTTAGCAAATGTCTCCGGCCTTATTTTTATCATTAAAATCATGTCACAGATAAACATACACTAGCTTAATTACATTATGTAAAAATATCCAGTTTATGACTTTAAAAACCTAAAATCTCGTATTGTTGTTGCTGTTGTTTTGAAAATTAGTTACAGAAAATATGTAGTTGAATAACAGCCATATTATTCCAATTTCAAGCGAGGAGATTTTTGGAAAAGAAAACATCTAACTTTTAGCTTCTATTCGCAGCCAACTGTTCTCAAAATCTGTGCGAGTTTTCAGCAAGATGATTTTAAAGTAATTTGTCCGGCAAAACTGTCACTTTTTCTGTCACTCATTGATCAAAAACTGTGACATCGCTAGTGTACCAGTAAGCCTTCTACTGCACGAAATGTTTGGCTTCTTTCATGCAAACGTTTTCTACATATAGTTTCTTCTTCTTTACATGTATTTCATTTGTCGTTAAAAATTAATTTCGGCGTACAATAAAAACACTCCGACTTAGTTGCACTGTTTGCAATAAGCCACCTCACGATTTCGTCGATCCGCCATTTTTAATTGGGGCAAACGCGCCAAAAATTTATAGAAATATGGATCATTTATTTGACTTGCCATAACTAATAGCAGCTATAGAGAGACTCCAGTACTTGCTAGGAAATGATTTTAAGTACTGATCCAAAATTCCATTGGCTTTAATTTTCTTGTTATGGACATTTTAAAGATATCTTAAACTAACTCAAGTGATAAACTTTTGTTACATGCTCTCGGACTGATCTGAAGAAGCTTCCTTTTTGAAAAATGGAGGCATATTTGCGGCTTAACGGGATCGAAATTTGTTGTTGACGCCAAAAAACTGTTAATTTGCTCTCAAAATTTTAAGGTATATGATTTATGCTTCATCCAGCTTAATTTATAATTATTATAAATAGCACCTATTAGGAAATAATCTTAAGGCTAATCTTTGCAGGTTTTTGGAATGACTGCCATTCACCATGTGCGTGTCATTTCTGTATGAATGCCTTCGACCTTTTCCTTACAACAAAGGGCATACGTGATCTAAAAATTCAAATGTTGAATTTTCTTGAATTTTCTTCACTTCCTCTGACATAGTTTTCCTTATCAGTCTTAAAACAATACTAGTCCATTCGATGACGCGCCCTGCTTTGTAACTTGTGAGACCAGAATGCGACAAAAACATTGTTAAAGATGGACAAATACAAAGTTAAATTAAAGAGGTACAATCAAATCCAGAAATTGAAGTTTTGTTTGAAAGGAGAGATAACAATAAGATTTCATTTAAAACGATGAATTAATAGAACACCACTACTAGTTGAGGTCATTCGACCAAACATGTTCACTCGCTAGCTTCCGTTTGAAAGCACCAAACATCTGTTCAGTTCTCGATATCTCATCGAGCAAGATTTCCAGAATGACTTCTACCAGATCCGACAGTCTGGTTTACCACTTTTTCTACCAGTTTCCTTACTTTCACCCGCCCAGTTTATGCAGTATAGCGTTACATATCCTGTTATTTTTGTATACCATCCTTTTTGCATTGAGACTCACTCTCAAGTTTCTGCTGATGTGCAAGACTCGTGACGACGTAGTCGTTCGACGCGGTTCATAGAAGTTTGATCAAGAACAAGCTTTTCTTTGCTTTGGCTCTCTTTTGACTTGTTATCTCTGTATCTTGTATGATGGTCTTGAATTGACTTTCACTGGTCGCATGGTTGATTTGCCATTCAATTACGTTGGCTGTTAAAAACGAAGAAACATTATTAGTTATTACTACTACCGATTATGCAAGTTAACGATGTTTTATTTATCATTAGAAAGATATAGATACAAAACAGCAGGCAGTCATGGCTTGATTGGTGCAGTTTACAGTCTTTGCTTGAATGAGCCACTAACAGTGACTCTACTTTGTTTGAATAATGAACTGAACTCGATCGCCACATTTCATCAAGACCATGAAAAACCTACATAAAAAAACAGCATTTCTCTTTTGTCTATAAAGTATATGTAACTGAATTCACATCTTAGCTTGTTAACAATTGATTAAAAATCACAAAAATGTTTGCTTTAGTACATAGTCGTTGTGAAAATTAGAGAAACGATGAAGCAATTTTTAAGGTGTCTCAACGCAGCTTTTTTGTGGTTGACGAAACATCCATTTTACATTCCTGCACGAAAAGATAAGATTAATAGTTTATCCTAAGCTGTTCAAATTAAACAGCTTTTGTACCAATTATCAGGTATAGATTAGCGTTTTGATTGGTATCTCTTTTAGTTTGATCGTTACCTTGGCAACAATGCACAAAGATGATTAATTGATATCAGTTTTTTGAAAATATCTATTGATTTCGCCGAGCTCGAGACGAGTGACTACATACGTGATAATAAACTACTGACATACACCAAGGCAAAGAATCTGACCAACACAGTTACAAGCTACTTTTAAGAGTGATTTCGAATCAATCGTGCGTATTCATATCAATAAATCTCATCAAATAATTTGAATGGTGTCTTAATGACGTTGGCTTGTACATGTTGTCTTCGGCCGGACTGTACTATCATCACTGCAAGTTAAAAAACCCGCAAATCTCCCGCCGTGTTTATATGCTACACGATGGTCCGGCCACGCTTCACGCTCGCATCAAGCGCGCGGCTAGCTACAATCAAAGACATATTTGTTTGGGACACAATAACTCAACGGTGGTTTTTAGAGCGCGCGCAAAACGTATTGACCTTCTCTCTCCCCTCTCAATTAATGTTGTGCCCCAGTAACCGCTACCACAATACTTAATGAGCATGGGATATTCAAGAACAAGATTTGAAAAAGATGTTTGTCCCATTATGTCTACGATTGTAGTTTTCAAACAACCAGTAACACTAACAACACGTAAAATTATGGTTTCAAAATCATTCCCTATTTCTCAATTTCTTGATATAAAGTCGGTCATTACATTTATTTATTAGACATTTATTATTATTACATGTATTTTATACTTAGCTGGAGCCTTATTAAGTCATGTGATCCACTCCCCCACGGTCACCAGCGACCTAGACTGCCTGGTACACTGCTACCAGCACCAGCAGTGTTTATCATTCAACTACAAAAACAACGATGGCGGGCTTCCTGTGTGTCAGCTGAGTGACCAAACTAAAGAGACGCAACCTGGTGACCTGGCTCCTCTTCAGGATTTCTATTATTATGGACCAATCAAAGTAAGACAAGTCCGCATATAATTTTGACATAGCATTACCCATGTATATAGCCCCTTGCTGTGACGTCACCATCGGTAGGAACGCCTTGCTAATTTCATTATGATTTGGAGGACAATCGTGTACTCGTTGTAAAGATTTGCATAGATGGCTTGGAGTAAGGATGCACAGCGCTGCACTAATACAGACACACTTGTATCGAACTTTTGTCCGTTTTAGAGGGGCGCGCAGGGCGGATAACGTCATTAAGGCCAATATTCGCCTTTGAGTCCAGATACTGGTCCCTCCTTCGCCGCTCAGCTATTTTTGGGGGGGATGGGGCGGGGGCGAGGTAGTTCCTGTCTCCTGAAGGAGGGGCCAGTACATTATCTGGACTAGACGGTGCATTGATGGAAGGAGAGTATAGAAAGTGTGTCGTCCTCGTACTCTCCCGACCATGAAGAGTGCAACACTATTTTCCTTATCCTTTATTTGTTTATTTTGTAGTCTCCATGTGTAGCAAGCCCATGTGAAAATGGTGGGACATGCCAACAAGAATTGAGTGATCCATTGATAACATACAGGTGTTTGTGTAAGCCAGGTTTCGCAGGACAGAACTGTGACAGTTTAGAAACAGGTAACGAATATGGATCGGTTTAATGATGGAGGGGGAGGAAAATGCAGCTCGGGTCATTGGAGATAGCTAGTTGGACTTTATTCACCACTTTCATAATTCGGGTTTTTTTTGGTTTCGTTTTGTTTTTGTTTGTTTATTTTTGTTGTTGTTGTTGTTTTTGTTTTGCAATTAAGTAGAAGAAATGAGAGCTTTTTGCAAGAAATACTTAATGCTACGTGAGAAGGTACTTCATGAGCAATATTTCAGTCATCCATGCCCTCTTGGTTGAATACCATAGAAGTTATGTGCAATCAAACCTAAAGAGATTTGTATGTATTTTTGACTGGATGCTTAGTAGGCCTTGTTTTGGTGCATGTTAAATCTAGTCAAGGATTTATTGCTTTCTTTCTAAATCAGCCTTCATAATTAATAATAATAATAACTTTATTAAATCCCATGGCAGAAATGAAACTGAATTGCGGGAAAATAGTTACAACTTCGAATCAGAAATGTTCACTTTAGAAAGTACATTTTCCGAAATTTCTGGGGGAAAAACCGTTCGGGGGGATGTGCAGAATATTGGCAGACTACATTTCCAGCAGTCAAATATTTGTCAAAATTTGTTAGCAATTGCAATTTCCAACTGTTAGGTTAAATGAATATACCTTTGTCTGCAAAATAATTATTGCTATTCATATTGACTTTTATGTAGCACGCTGTCTCACTTTTCTGATCCTTCATAACTTCTTAGATCCCAGTTCAAACTTCGATATCAAGTTTCCCAAGAGAACGGATAAAGACTATGTGGTCTTACAGAAAATGCCTCAGCTCTCGAACTTCACCCTCAGTTTTACCGTGAAAATCGCCGCAAATGGAGACCATACGTTTATATCTTACGCAACTCCAACATCAACAAATGAAATATTTATTCACCAACGTTCCGGAACACTTCGCATTTGGATCAAGACTAAACAAAAGTAAGTATGATTTTGAGTTTTATGTTAAATATATTGTAAGAAAGAATTGTACAAAGGACGCAAAAAATGCAAGAATGAACAAGCAAAAACGACAGGCGAAAATACGACAGTGCACTGTGTAATGTAACGAAAGAATCGAAAGGGTTAAAAAATGTAAAATGCAAGCAATATTAGAAACATTAAATTGAGATAGATATAGAGTTAAAGTACTATAAATTGTACATAATGCCCTCTTTTTCATAGTAAGCACTTTTTATCCTGTTCTATTGTTCTATTTTTTCACTTTTTATCCTGTTCTGTTGTTGTATTTCTATGGGTGGCATGGGTGCGTACGCTGTTAACTGCGTCGTCATTTCTCACCACTGTAGGTCTAGCGGTCTAGGGTTCGCCTGGTTCGAGCCCCGCTGTGACCGGATTGTGAATTTGAGTTTGTTTGATGCTGTGTTCTACTCCCTTAGCCGCGAGGGTTTTTCTATTTCTCCGGGTTCTCCGGTTTTTCCTCCCTCAAATGAAAATCAACATGTGAGTTGAGTGTCGTGTGGTAGAATACTTGAATGAAGTGGTGATGTGTGTGAGTGACAGCAGGCCCACATCATGAGCCGAATGGCTGCCAGTTAGCCAAGCCTGCTTAAACAAATAAAGCATTTTATTTTATTTATTTTTTATTTCAGACAATTCACTGATTTCCCCAGTATATCTGCTGATGGCAAGTGGCATCACGTGATTGTCACATTTGAAAGCCTCCAGGGCAATATCAACATCTATATCGATGGCAAACTAGTCCATTCCTCGTCAGGATATTTCACGAAATTAGTAGTGCAGCCCTCAGGAAAGTTTGTACTTGGAAACGACCAAGATAGTTATGGCGGTGGATTCAAATCAGGTGATGCTCTTCATGGCTGGATTTCACGCGTTAACGTGTGGGACATAGTTTTGCCTAAAGACTCCATTACCAAGCTAGTGCGCAGCTGCGGTAACGAGGTTGGTACAGCTGTTGCATGGAAAGATTTTAGACCGCCTAAAACAAAATATCACGGAGCTGCAAAACTAATTGATCCTTCTGTCTGTAAAGCAACATAGTCGTTAACAAGAACTGTGATCATGAGACCAGGAAGTAACATTGTCAAACATTATCACGATATTTTACATCTTTTGTATCAATGTAAAAGTTAAATGACCTTTCACAGCTTTAAACTTAGCTATAAACCTTTACATTTTGAGAGATCTACAGTTTGGAAATGCTTGTCAGTAAATTGTCGGTATTTGATGGACAGCTATGGACGGCTTGCTTAGATAAATAGAATAAAAACGTGGCTCATTGTGGTAAATAACAATCGTATTTTCCCACTACAACGAAAAGACTCACGGATTTAAGTATCCTGAGCAGCCGAGGAACTGGTTACTATACGAAGTTTGTGGAAAATCGCCTCCCGCATGGGTCTATTCACGGATCACGCAGCTAATTTTGGAGCAATCACGCTTCACGATAACGATAACGATTCACGAAATAGCCCTTGAGTACCCTGGTTATACAGTACGACTGTAGTTGATTCGATAGACAATTTGTTGGTAAAGTGATACATATGAAGAATGAGAAAGTTAATGTATGCAGATCTTAACGAAGGGATAAAACTAAAGAATTAGCACTGATGTAATTTCATTTGTAATTTGAGATGTAAAACTTTCACGTCTTTGAAAATATGAGAAAATATGAAACTATTTTTCACTATACTCTTTAATGGGATGTACGTGCTTTAGAGCTTTAAGGTTGGTGCCTACTAATGGGAAGGTAATTTTTTTGGCCAAAAACCACATGGGTATCAAAGAACCCATCATAGGGAGCTAGAATCCAAGGAAAAAATTGGGGGTCACCGTGCATATTAATGAGTTACACGCCATCAAATGTTGCAAAATCTGCCTATTCTAGAGGCCCAAAGAAAAAATCATAGATACCCCATATTTTGAAAAAATGTCCAACTTTTTTTACTAAAACGTTCACAACACAATTCTCTTACTTTTCAATGCCATACGAAATATGAAAAACCAGAATAACATTTTTTTTTCAATGACTTTTTACTAGTTTTAGACCTGTTTTGGTTCATGACCGCCAAATGAAAAGTCCAATTTTTGCAATCAAGTTTCAATTTTAAATTCATAAAAGTATTTTAAAATAGTAGGTTAATCTCCACTTTACAATTTACAGAAATAAAAAATAGGGGTATCCGTGCGATTTAGAAAGTTATTTGCCGATAAACGCGCGAAAACTGATCAGAATTCGCGAAAATGATCAAAAATTCCCTAGCCCTCCCTGGAAAGTAGAGCGAATTACAATGCATTGTGGGAAATTTTCAAGATGGCGGCGAAAACAGATCGTTTCTGTAGAAATGGTAGTCAAAAAAGGCGTTGTAACTCAGGTTATATTTATCAACTGTGAATTTCATTCAAATACAGGAGAGGCTAAATAGTTTTTCTCTAATTCTGTAAGTTTATTTCTTCAAAAAGTCATAAAAAGGCCTTGCTTTTACGATTGCTTTACCGACAAAAATTCAGTGTTTTTGCATGCGCAGAAAGCAGTGCGCGCGGACAATAGTAGGCACCAACCTTAAAGCTGATAGCCTCAACGACTCGTCGGCGTCTTTTTAAGAAAATTTATAAATCGTAGATATCAAATCAAATGGTGAAAAATTCGTCCCGTCCCTCGATAGCATACTATATCAAGAAATGTGTTGCGATTTTGGGGCTAGCTTCCTGTGGTAAACAAACCGCGGGTCCCTGGTTCTACACTGTTCCAGTCCTTTATCGGCCAATGCAAAGTCAAGATGGCTGACTTGGTTAGCATGTTTTCACTCGAAAATTAGGATGGAATTTTCGAAGAAAACCGCTATTTTCGCGATGAAACTTTATTCCAACTGCCAAATAAATATGGTAAGTACAAATTGCCTTATATGGAAGAAGGAACTCGCGCGAAAACAGCCGGTCCAGCCTGCATGCAAGCAAAGCACCAAAGCACCAAGTTTTTGGGGAAGAAATCATACATATAAGAAAAGATCGGTTAGTTTGCTTTTTTCATGGTACGGCTGTGCTTTTTTGAAAGTGGATCTAAAAAGTGACAAGAAGTTGTACAGCTTTTTCAACAACTTCAAAAATTTCTCTACGCATCTGATTCAACATTGCACGGTGCTCGACATACAAGATGAAATGTTTGTCAAGCCTCTAAATAACTTTTGAATAGACTTTACAAATTCTCGTCGTTCGCCTTCACTTTGTTAGAACATCTGTATGTTTATTGACGGTAAAGGCGCTTCATAAGCAGATGGGTGTCTTGAGAATGCTTTTACTGGCTAGAAGCACTACGAGAGGAAAGAATACAAGGCTAAAATCGACGAAAATGAAGTCTCTTTATCTCGTTATTTTTCTTGCTTTAGGCGCCTATGCAGGTGAATTGTAAGTATGAAACTTTGTTGCTCTTAGTTTTATGTTTGTAGTCGAATAAGTTACACGAGGGGAAAACCAAAGGTAAATGTTAGATGGGCCGGCATGTACCCACATACATTTAGAGACGAGACCTAAACACAGATGAACATATAGACTAGTAGTACCCTAGACTAAAACTTCCAGTTGATCGAAGAAAACAATGAAAGACACCAATAAATTTGTTACTTTTTTAAATGTTATGAAATTCCACACATGGAAGGATATTTCCATTGAGATTATGCAAGAAGTATTTTTGATGTGGCATAATTTCAAGGTTTTATAAAAATATAGCAAAAGTTCAAAAAATTGCGCCGTTTTGGTTTTTCTTATTCGAGACGAAAGCTATTAATGTACTACCTACATTTTGAGAACACTTGATAGGTTTTCTACTTATTTCTAGCATGAAAAAATGTTAAAATCTTTTGTGAAAACGAGAACGAGGATTTAAGCTTGTTTTCGATGTTTTCAAATGTTTCATCACAAAAAAGGAACTGATTTTGAGTGAATTCGAAAATGCCTGATTTTAGCACCAATGCCACGAGTGAACACATCTATCTTCTTATCATTTTTTAGATCCATTTCGTCATTTTGACGAAGAAAATTTTAGCATCTGTGGAATATGTCGAATTTCATAAGGTCCAAAACAGTGATAAATAACAAAATTGTGATATCTTCACTGGTTTTCCTTTATTTTATTGAGGGAAAAATCAACCAAGAAGAGTTTTGTCCAGTGTACTATAGTACGTTGTGAAACTGAAAATTTGATTTCCTTTATTTTTCCAATTTATTTATAATTAGTGAGAGTCTATCCTAATTATATACATGTATAATTATATATAGGTACTTTATTATCTACTTTATTACACATAAACACTCGCTATGGCTGTTCCAAACTATTTTGTTGCGGAAGAAGCCATTAAAATGTTCAAGAGGAGAGTCGAAAAATTTACATTCCTATGAAAGCGCACGATATTCTATGCGTTTTCTGCAAGCACTTGTGAATCGCATTTTTTACTTACTGAGTGGCGCCGCGCGCATTTTATTTCTTATTTATACAACAGTGTTGTGAAAATGGAAAATTTGTATTGACAACCTGCACTGCTGCAGATGTTTCATATTTCTTTTGTTTCAGGGGGAGTGTCTTAAGGACGGTGCCATCTGACGAAAAACAACTCAAATATTTGATCAGTCTTGAAGAAAACAACGTAAGCAAAGCTAAGTTTGTTCAAAATTTGATCATTTGGAAAACAAATGAAACAAATGCATGGAAAATGAACGGGATTTTTTTCATTGATGAACGGTCCCTTGGCCTGCCGACCGTCCTGGGATTAAAGGGAAAAGGTTTTCGATCGATAAGTAGCCTAACTATCAGGCTTTCTAAAGGGAGGGGAAGGGGCAGAGAGGGCAGAAAAAGGCAAGAGAAGCTTTAAGATCAGACAACTCGACTCGCCTGAATGCAGTATGGGTACAAACGACTAAAACTTTGAAATAATATGCATGTCTGACATGCATGTCCTAGACCTTGTACAATAGAGAGCTGTGTTTATGCTGTTAAAAATTGAGACTAAAGCCAAAATCCGAGTAGTAATTTATTATATCTACTCATTCTTCAGTTCTAGTCGACTCCTGTAGCCTGCGTGGTATTGGAAAAACCGCAGACCACCAGCAACGCAGGTTACGCTTCCTGCATTCGCATTTTTAAAAAAAATAAGTGTATTGACATTGTTTCATTAGAAACTGGACCTGGATTTCTGGACTCATCCCTCCCATGTTGATCAACCAGTCGACATCCGGGTAAACGACGACAAATACAGTACGCTGACCATACTATTGAAGGCTCAAGGCATCTCCTTCAGTGATCACATTACGAATGTAGACGAAGCTGTGAAAAGACAAAATCCACCTGATGCATGTAGAAATGCCAGGTCGTTCAATTATCGACAGTATAATAAACTAGACCAGGTTAGAGATAAAAGAATTTGTCGGCGCATGCGTAGTAGATTTAAAGTACGCGGAGATAAGAACACAAGATAAGTGTTAAAAAAGATTTTCTATCTCTACCCTTAAAAGTTTAATTGAAGAAATTTACGCGCGTGCTGTGTGCTCTCATGTAGCACGTGTCACACACGTGTCCTCTGGCCAATCAGAGCGCGCGTTATATCCGTTTTATTTTATAAACTATACTGCACGCAAACAATGATGTGGCATACCTGCAACATATCTTGTAATATTGCTAATGCAAAATCAGATTTTAATTTTAATTCATTCCGCCACCACTTTCAGGAAGCATTCTTTCATTACTTACAATTACATTACATTACTTACAATTACTCAAAAATCTCTACCTTTCCCTTGTCACTTCAAGAAGAATATGCCCGGCCAATGTATTCATATTATTTATTTACCTTTATTCTCGCCAATTTTATATACAAATAGTTCTATTTTATAGTTTTATAGTTTTTAATATTGTTGTATATTGTACTGAGGGCCACCTGAAAATTATCAGTAATGGTAACGGTGTTACCCTGACCAATAAAGTTGTTATTATTATTATTATTATTATTATTATTATTATTATTATTATTATTATTATTATATACAACTTTACATACGACATAGACCGAGCTATCATACATGTTTATGGTGCATTGTAGATTGAACAAGAAATGAGAAGATTGGCTGGAATTGGATCTAACATTGCAACGATGTTCGATGTAGGGAATTCGTATGAAAGAAGAAAGATCTACGCCATAAAGGTGAAAAGTTAATTACTGATATCTTAATATAGCAAAAGAAGGGCGAGTTGTAGTCGGACGTGAGATGAGGCATCGAAGGATGGGAGTTGTGGGCGCTGAAGCGATTATTTCCGCAATCTGAAAAACGTAACAGATCGTTTTTAATCAAAGGTCACAACCTTCCTTCATTAAGTCGGTCTGAATGAAGTCTGTTTTCTACATATTTTAGTAGTTATTTTCGTTAAAATTCTCTCAACTAAAATTTTGGCGTCACCGCTCCCTTACCGCAAACGTCTCATAGCGTAAAATCCAATTTTCGACATATTAGATTGATGTTTTTTGGTTGATTTGTAGTTGAGTTCTGGTGGACGTAAAAAGACATTGTTTATGAACTGTGGTATTCATGCTCGTGAATGGATTACACCAGCAACCTGCATGTATATGCTTAATGCGGCAAGTATATTGCAATATTACTGTTCCATGTCTTCTGATGGTTTATCATTAATTCCATGTTTTCAGGCCGGATCAAAACTAAGGGTTCTCCACCGTATTCTTCCCTATACGCGTCACGTGACGTCACATACGGCCAAACAATACGCTGTTCTTTCTCGTCATTAACTTCTGCCAACTGAAGACCTCAATGGGGTTAACTGTTAACCGTAATACAGCCAAAAAGTCAGCCACTAGACGTAAAAAGAATCATCATTAACAGAGCTTTCTGTTAACCATAATCACATCAGTCTTCGTGCAAAGGCAGATAAAAACTCAACTAGGGCGCTGTTCTTTCTTGCTGTGCACCAAACCTTTCAATTCTGTTCCGCATCGCACCTAAACTTAACCATGTCACACGACCATGCGAAAACGTATCGCGTGATCGCGTTGCCATGCCATAACCGTTACTACGACCACCGTAACCGTGACATGAAGCAACCGTGGAGTAAACGTGGCGTAACCGTTCCGCTACAGTGGCGTAACCGTACCGTAACCGTGGCGTAACCGTGGCGTAACCGTACCGTTACAGTGGCGTAACGCTAATATAGAGTAGATTTCGTATGACTGTGAAAACCGCACCGCACGATCACGGCACGGATACGGCAGAAATTTCGAATGTTTTTATAGACAACACTGACACGGTCACGGTACAACGCGGTACGTTTCACACTCGTACGAAATCCGCTCTAACCGTATCACCGTATTGTAACTGTGCCGTAATCGCAATATAAGAACTATGACAATATCGCGTGGCCTTTCAACGTCATACAAAACGTACACTAAAAATGTTTTATGTTTTCCCCCTGGCTATGTCACACAAATCTATTAAGATGCGCTGCTGCTTTTCCTGAAGCTCGTTCACTGGGCAAGGCAATAACTCACCATTTATTTCAATTATTTTGATTAAATTCAATTAAATATTTCAAATATTTATTTCAATTTCAGATCATAACCAAATATGGTTCAGACAGCAGTATCAATGCGATGCTTAATAAACTGGACATTATTATTATGCCTGTGCTTAACGTTGATGGTTATGTCCACACGTGGAATGGAGTAAGTCCAAACTTAATTTAATGTTATGGAGGCTTGACACGGTCACGTGAAAGAGACAATGATGGATGGCGGAACAGCAAGTGGAAACATGACAAGTATGCGCGAACCGCTGGACAGAAGTGGCCTCAAATGCGGTTTTAACCTGGTTTAGTGCTACCTCTCTTATAAAGAGAGTCGTATATAATCTCCCCAAAGTTTTTCGTAGCATTACAGTCGAGTGTAGAAGTGCGAACAGCTAGAAACTATCTTTTCAAAAGTATCCATTTGTTCAAGACAATAGAAGTTGTAGACATGCGCAGATGTTATCACTTGCTGCTGGATGGTGGGAAAAATATAATCGTTTTACATAAGAAAGAAGCCCTATGCTCGTTATTCTTTTGTTACATCATCCAACATGGCGGATGCAAGACCAAAATAACTCAGTATTGCATGAAACAAGTAAACATCTTTTGAAACTGTGCAGAATCTCTCTAGCGAGCTGCTCTAACTGAACGTTTCATTTGAATTTAAGGGTTTTAAATGAACAAAAGACAGAAAAATATATTTTCTCAAAATTAACACTTGATTACTGTAGAATTTTGTTTTTGTTTGGCGTGACATGCCCGTGGATTGTGGAACCCGGCATGCACGATATGTACGACGTTGAAAGTATAGTACGTTTTTCATCAACATCGACTGAACCTTATCTTTCCTCTCTTACTTGTAAAACTGCCTTTACTTCTTTCTCTTTCTTTGATTTTGAAGCTTTATTTCGTCGAGCTAGTGGCGTGACTGTTGTTGTCACCACATTTTGACGTGCATCTATTAGAGTACAGATCCACCGAAGAATGGAATCTGTTTGTTTTATATAATATTCATAGAAACATTTCAACCAATCAGAACGCGCGTAATACTCAATGACGTCATCTATGCGTTTGTGCGTGTGTAATCACACACGGTTCTCGACCAATCAAAGCGCGCGTAATGTACCGATTATTTTATAAAATTTAATTCATTGCTATTTTTAGGGTCGCGCTAGAATGTGGCGTAAAACAAGATCCCGTCAATCCAATGGTTGTATTGGTGTTGACCCTAACAGAAACTACAATGCCAAATGGGCAGGTATGACAAATTATACAAACCTACACATTTACAAAGATATGCTACTGCTACTGCTAAATTGTTACATACAGGTTTATACTTCATACAGGACCTGGCACCAGCAGTAACCCGTGCAGTGATACCTACCATGGACCATATCCTTTCTCAGAAATCGAGACCCGTAACGTGGCCCACTATCTACACAGCATCAGGTCGAGGCTTGTTGGTTACCTCGACATCCATGCTTTCAGCCAGTTATGGATGACGCCTTATGGCCACGCCCGAAGTGCCTATCCACCTAATAAAAATGAATTGGTAGGGGAAGAAGCACGTGAACATCTTGTTTGCGCATGCTTATGCGTTTATTTTGAAATGTTTGAAATTGATTGACATCGATTTGTATGTGTTATTGACTTTGCATTTGCAACACGAGTTGATACGAAAAGTGTAGTTTGCGATTTTTTTCTCCAGAATAATGTTCGATAAATTGAAATATGAGCTGCAGTTCATTTACCGTTTTAGCGCTCTGGACATTTAATTTGCGCGCTAAGGTAGAAATTGTAGATGACAAAATTTTATGGTTGAAGACAAGAGAGCGAAGCTCGGTATTGATGTCTGTGCGATGTTCGCGGCGGCTAGGGCTATATATTTCTAGTAATTTCGCCATCGCGCGCAAGGCTCTCAAACAATAGAATTCAAAAGCCGAAAGCAAACGGTTACGTCCGCGCGCACGTCAAAAATCAAATTCTATTGTTTGAGAGCCTTGCGCGCGCATGCACCTTTGCAAATGTAAATGCCAATTCACATACAATATGATCTTACAGTGATATGCTATTTTTTGGTAGTAAAAATATCCGTTTAAACCCATGAGTTCAATGAGGTACTGATACGTAGTGTTTTCCGTATGTAGATGCGTGTTGGTCGTATCGCAATCAATACTCTACGTGGATTTCATGGCACTTCGTACAGAGTTGGATCTGTGGCTGATATCATATGTATGTAATCACAGTTGTAACTTTTCATTTTCATTCATTCATTCATTCATTCATTCATTCATTCATCCATCCATTCATCCATCCATCCATCCATCCATCCATCCCTTCATTCATTCATTCATTCATTCACTTTTTTATTTATAACATTTTAAGATGCTGCCACTGGCGGTACAATCGACTGGGCAGCGGCTACACTGGGTGTAAAATACTCGTATGGACTTGAGTTGAGAGACAAAGGTCGATATGGGTTCTTATTGCCCGCCAATCAAATCATTCCAACAGGAGAAGAGACCTTTGGAGCCATCAAAGCTATGGTTAGAGAGATGAAAATATAAATGGCCTGAAGAATTGTCGAAAAGACGTTAAATTGAGAAAGATATTATAAATTAAATCAAATTCACATATCTTACAAGCAGCCTTTTTTTCCGTGTAAATAATATAAACTTGGGGGACTAGAAAATATAATCTTCTCCTATGCTTTCTCCTAGCTCACTTGTTCGTTAGTTAGTTTGTTTGTTTGTTTGCTTGTTTGTTTGTTTGCTTGTTTGCTTGTTTGTTTGTTTGTTTGTTTGTTTGCTTGCTTGTTTGTTTTCTTGCTTGCTTGCTTGCTTGCTTGCTTGCTTTGTTTGTTTGCTTGCTTGCTTGCTTGCTTGCTTGTTTGTTTGTTTGTTTGTTTGTTTGCTTGCTTGTTTGTTTGTTTGTTTGTCGAATTGCGTGAAGGAGAGCATCGTACGTAACGATTCTTTTGCAATTAATTATACGTACGGCACTCACGTAGTTAAGTAATAGTGTATATGACATGGTTGGCTAAGATACTAGTTGTGCTTAACCAGGCGGTACTAATACTTAAAAGTGCGTACACAGTTACGTGTACGAAGTGATACGGTACGATTACACTGAAAATCGTAAGAGATACCATTTACGCTTGAGCAGACAGACCATACCTAAAGTGTGTATACAGTTACGTGTTTGTTGCGATACGGTACGGTTACAGACAATATCGTAGGATACCAGTTGCGCTAGCGCTTGAGAAAGCGGTACTAATCTAAGTGCGTACACAGTTACGTATACGTTTCGATGCGGCAAGGCTTCGCACAACGTTCCAAGATACCAGTTGTGTTAGCATTTGAGCGGGCGGTACTAATTAAAATGTACGCACAGTTATGTACACGGTACGGTACGGTTACACACGGAATGTAAGATATCAGTTGCGTTAGCACTTAAGCACGCTGTACTATTAATACTTAAAATGCGTCCACAGTTACGTACACGTTGCGATACGGTACGGTTACACACGGAATGTAAGATATCAGTTGCGTTAGCACTTAAGCACGCTGTACTATTAATACTTAAAATGCGTCCACAGTTACGTACACGTTGCGATACGGTACGGTTACACACGGAATTGTAAAATATCAGTTGCGTTAGCGCTTGAGCACGCTGTACTATTAATACTTAAAATGCGTCCACAGTTACGTACACGTTGCCGTTACCCAAATATAACTCAAAATGCAATACGTAATTTTAGAGTATGTTTTATTGACGTTCAAGAATGCATGGCAATAACTTAATTCTTGACTAATTACTAATTAATCAATCTCAGATTCTCATTTCTGCAACCATTGTCCTGATTGCTGCAAATGTTTCGACTCCTGATGGTATAATCTGATTGGCGGGTAGCATGAATCCGTAACGGCCTTTGTCACGTAACTCAAGTCCGTATGAGTACGTTACGCCCAGTACGTTTGTTACCCAGTCCATTGTGCCACCGGTTGTAGCATCTAAAAATAAAGATATTTTGTAAATAAACCAGTAATAGTTCGGTTAGACAATAAATCTCTTTCTTTCTTTCCCCCTTTTTTTTTCTTTCTTTTTTCTTTCTTTTTTCTTTCTTTCCATCTTAGCTTTCTTTTTTTTTCCTTTCACTTTCTTTCTATATTTTTTCACTTTCTTTCACTTCTTTCTTTCTTTCACTTTCTTTCATTTTTCACTTTTGTTTTCTCTCTTTCTTTCTTTCTTTCTTTCTTTCTTTCTTTCTTTCCTTCCTTCTTTCTTTTTTTCTTTCTTTCTTTATCTCTTTATATCTTTCCTTTTTGCTTTCTTTCTATAGCCCATCCTCGGGGTCCCAGGGCGAAAGGGGAGGGGGAGGGGAAGGACCGGAGGGGGAGGGGGATGAGGAAGGAAATAAGGGAAAGGAGAAACTGTAGCCCGGCGATAGATCACTATAAGCTAGGATTACTTACATATGATATCAGCTGATGTCCCTGCTCTGTAACTCGTTCTATAGCCAGCACTATACAAAGCTGAGACAGCTTTATTTGCAACACGCATCTACAAAAGACACATGATGATGAGTGTATAGTTAAGGATTAAGTACGCACAGCCACAATTCACTCATTCATTTTTAAGAAAATGGTATCACTGACCATTTTACTGTACGTTAATGGAATTAGAGTGCATTTAGTCTCACTGTTGAATAGTTGAGGTCAACTTCATTGGATAAGTTATTTAGTATTTTAGGTGACGTCACCCAAATTTGAATTCACGTGAAAATAGTTCATCTCTTCCGGGGGGAGCGATAAGGTAGAATGCCTTGTTTCTGCGTTCTTTCTCTTGTAAGTATGTTTGCTCATTGATTAGTGGAACCCCCCTGATTTGCTTGACCGTTGCTTTGGCGGGCTTTTACTATTGTAGGTAACGTTACCTAAATAACTAACTAAATCTACTAAATTTATCATTTATTTATTCAATAGTGAGACTAAAAGCACTCTATCACGTTGAGGGTAATTATTCTTGACCGAATCGAAATATGGCGGCAAATTTAAATAACTATTGTTCCGGACTGAGTAGCCTCGTGTTCACGTGAAACACAAAAGCGTTTTCACATGAATGAGAGGCTAGTCAGTATAAAACAACAATTATTCAAATTTGCCGCCATATTTCGATACGGTGTATTACAACAAATATATGTTGTTTCACTATCTATAGCATCTTTTAACAGCCAAGCGTTTTACGTACCATTTCATTGTACGTTGGGGGATACGCCCCTTTACTATGACCCCATGGCGTCATCCATAACTGACTATAAGCGTGGATATCCATGTATCCTACAAGGCTCGACTTGATGCCGTAAAGATACCGAGCAACATTGCGGACCTCGACTTCAGAGAAGGGATAAGGTCCATGGTATGTATCCCTGCATGGGTTGTTACTTGTTCCAACACCTAAGACAAGGTAGAGGATAAACCCGTTTATATTGCTTTGTATATAATGCACCTACTTCAATGTAAGTCCCGTGTGGGTGAGGGGGAAGGCATTATATAAATGAACCAATCAATGTTCGTCTCGTAATGGAGTAGGGGGCACTAGGGCAATGGGTGGTACTAGCAAACATGTTTGCAACCAATTTGATAGCAAACAAGTGCCCGTGGGTCAGTCGGATATTTGATGACAAGGATCCCCAGAGATAGAATATTTGATTTTTTTTAGTTTGGGCTGCCTGTGGTAAAGTTCTGAAAGGTCACTAAGGAAGATGCAACGATTCTGAGAAAAGGAAGAACAGTGTTTTTAACTCAAAATTTTAAAATTTTAAAACAAATAGTTTAGATTTTAACATGTGTTTTATGTTCTCCTACTACATGTGTATAACTGGTTAATGTTTGAGTTGTTTAATTGAAACTTCGTCCTTAAGGTGCCATCTATCGTCCCACCCCAGAGTATTTGAAAAAATCAACAACAACAAGTTTTTTTAGATTTTTCTGCAAAAGTAGGGACAGTCAACGGTTTAACGTCCTTATCCAAGAACACGTTTAGGTCTAACCATTTGCACAAGTGATGATCCTTTTTCTCGGTTATTAAAGACCCTGAGTTGGTCCAACTCCTTGAGCCCTGTGTTCGTAAGTGGCGCTCAACGATTTAACTGCCGGACCCAACTATCAGGTGGTAGATGGTGTATGTATATTGTATTCAAATTTCTGACAGCATTCCTACCTCCCCATTTAACGTTAAAGTTTCTGTTTGGGTCAGTACCCATACAAGAGGATCCTGGATTGCGAGATCTCGTTTTACGCCACATTCGGTTGTTCTCAAAATGAAAGAGAAATATGTTAGCTACTAAAATGAGGACGTCAAAAACAGATTCTCCCCTCCCTATACCTACCTACCTACCTACCTACCTACCTACCTACCTACCTACCTACCTACCTACCGACCTACCGACCTACCTACCTACCTACCTACCTACCTACCTACCTACCTACCTACCTACCTACCTACCTACCTACCTACCTACCCACCTACCTACCTACCTACCTACCTATACCTACCTACCTAACCTCCCTGCCTCCCTGTACCTACCCTTACCTACCCACTTACCCACCCACCTACCCACCCACCTACCCACCTACCTACCTATCGATTCCTACCTACCTTTTTCCACCTACCTAACTAACCTCCTGTCTGTCTTTCTGTCCAAATTAATGAATACAAAACTTACTGTCCATGTATAGACATATCCATCAACATTCAGCACAGGCATAATAACAACATCCAGTTTATTAAGCATAGCATTGATACTGCTGTCTGAACCATATTTGGTTATGATCTGAAATGTACAATGTTAAAATCACATGAACTGTTACACTGATATGATTTGCTTCAGTATGAAAAGTATTTTTATGTATACTTAGGCCACATCCACATGTATGCGTTTACGTTTGTACGTAAACGCATAAAAGTATTAGCATTTAAACAAAAACGATCACACAAACAACTTGATGCTAGTAAACGTATACATTTCTATACGGTTAGACTCGTCCACGCGTAAACGCTTCAACTCGAAAATAATTTTAAACGCTATACTGAGCAGGTATTGAATGATAATGTGACTTCAGCGTTTTCGAAAGTATACGTTTAGTTACGGGTGTCCACACGTAACGCTTTTTAGTCGTTTTCAAATTTATCCAATTTATTCAATTTTGGAGAGCGTTTTCGAAAATATGCGTTTATGGTGAGCGTTTCAGGCGTTTTCGTGTGGACGGAAGGCCTAAACTGTATAAACGCATAAACGCTTTTTTAACGTAAACGTTTACAAACGTAAACGCATACGTGTGGACGGGGGTCTAAACTGATCAAGAGACTGATATCAATCGGCATTGATATCAACCGTCAGATGACATGAAACACAATAATATTGATATACACTTGCCTCTTTCAACATATACATGCAGGTTGCTGGTGTAATCCATTCACGAGCGTGAATACCACAGTTCATAAACAATGTCTTTTTGCCTGCACCGGAACTCAACTGCAATCAAACAATAGATGATTACTATGATTTTTGACAAAACGATCAGTAATGTATTGCCCATTAGCATTGCTTAATTGTCTTTTCACTAGTAACATAAGCATAAGCAAAGGCAACACACGAAGACTCAGCACTACTCAATACTGTACTGCTCAACAGCAGTGCAGTGTGGTGGAGTATGTTGCATGATCGATTCTTTCTGCTGGCCTACCTTGACTGCGAACATTGGTCGTCCTTCGTACGAATTTCCCACGCTGAATTTTTGTGCGATGTTAGGGCGACTTCGAACCAATCTGTCTACTTCGCTGTTAATCTAAGCCGTAAAAGAACACTATCTGGTTATGAAAGGCATGTTGAAATTACATAGGACAAACTTCACTGTGCCAACTCAGGGTAAAATGAAGGCACTTGATAAATTCATAGAAAAGAAGCAACTAATAAACAAAAAATATTTAATTTTTCCAGTTCCGAGAGGAGTGGAGAGAATTTACTTTATATGTATTTATAAAATATTTGACATATATCGCGCGCGCTGATTGGCTGGCTTCCATGCTTATATCAGAGGACCGGAGACATGGCTCGCTCAAAAAACGTCAAAAATATTTTATAAAAGCAATATAAAACGATCGCTTATGTCTCTGTACTGTGATAAAAACACTCTGGAAGATGTAGAGCACTCGAAAAGCAAGAGAAACACTAGGCTACGCCTCGTGTTCCTAAGCTTGCTTTTCTCTTGCTCTACATCTTCCATCGTGTTTATATCACAGTACAGAGACATGTGCGCGCGTTTTATATTCCTTAAATATAGGTTTTTAATCGATTTCGCCAACTAACAAATCTGTGTATTTTTACGAATCATCTCGCTTTGTTTTAGTGAGTCTTTAGGCGAGCCAAAATACATGTAACGAGTAAAAATTCACAGCATTATTAGCTGGCTAATATACAATTCTGCAAAGATCTAAACCAATTTTATCATTTTTATCGCAATTTTTTCAACTTTGAAATTGGCAACGAAAAGCCAATGTTACTGACATAATATGGTCTCGTTTTTTCGATTTTTTTTATTTTTATGGTTTTCACAACATGTCAAAACTTAAGGTCAATTCTTGAAACTTAGGGCCAGTATTCACATAATGTTTTCACTAATGCAATATCTTTGTCTTACAAAAGTGTACAACAGAAATTTTTTGTATACACCGAGAACACGAGCATTTCATTTCAAGCTAAAACTCACAAATTTCTCAAGAAAACATTGTAATATGCACGCATGCGCAGACGTTTTCACTAGTGTCTATAGCGTTGTACAATAAAATATACTCACATCATTCAATGTGTTGTACTTAGTGTAACCAAAACCTCCATTTCTTAATCCAGAGTCTGGTGGGTTTTGTCTGGATTGTAGATCGTCTACATCAGGAATGAGAATCGTGAACTTGATTCCCTGAGCATTAAGGAGCTTAGCCACTTTAGGGTACTGAGCATTGGTGACTCGGATATCGACTGATCGTCCAACATTAGATGGATGGGTCCAGAAGTCCAGTTCGAGGTCCTAGAGAAAAGGTATTGTCAGTGAATGACATACTAGGCTAAATAGACCCTATTTGCATGCACGATGATGTCACTCTGATCTGATTGGAATATGGTGCAAGTCTGCTAGTCCTGGTTAATTAGGTTTTATAGAGATCTGACAGTATTGGCAGTGAATGGCATAGATTATCATTTACCCATGAAATAGTAGGCTAATAGTACAGGGTTTATTAGTATAGACGAAATCACTATGGTACGAGATGGCACGCTCCAAGAAGGTGCGTGTGACGCACATGATAACGCACAAACTACGTGTGCACATTTTCAAAATAGTCATTTAATTTAGACTTGGCAGAAGCTATAGTTTTAATAAAAGAAGAAAAAAACAAAGAAAGGGAAAAAATAAAAGAAAGAAGAAGAACAAGAACAAGAAGAAGAAGCCGGCAGCCGCATCAACATTTGTCTCCATTCTTACAACACCCGCATTCTTCTATAATTGAACATAAAATGCTGCCTCGTTTTCTAACTAACGATCTTTTTGCTTTACAACTATTTTCGGACATCGTGTGCCATAAAACAATATATAGGTGACAAGAAAGTTTGTGCGGAATGTGACTTTCTTTTGTTGAAGCTGCAAAACTCAAACCCGTATCGATCTATTCTTGATTGGAAGGCAAAGAAACAAACTTACATGATACACGTACGTGATAATTTAAACAAAGAAATTCACATTCCACGCACAAATTTCGAAAATAGCGGTAAAGCAAAAAGGTCTACTGGAATGGTTTCTAGCACGTTTTCAATTAATATAAGCTAATGTAGACTGCCTATGGGTTATGTCACTCTGATCTTAACAAAAAGGACTCAATTATCAGGTTGTTTGAAATGAAAAGTGACGTCAATACTGACGTCAATACTTACGTCATTATCACTCAGGGCTCTTAGGAAGTTCAACTGTCCCTCATTGGATGGTGTAACACGTATTACCCTACCTCTGGAATCAGTGAAAACACGTAAAATCATTATAATTATCATACAGTGCAATTCAGTAGATTTATGAGCTACTTCATTAATTTACAAAATAGTTATAAATCTAACAAATTAGAAAATTATGATAAAGTTTTAATACTTATAAATCTGTAACCATGATGCATGTTCTAGCTGCGTCAACTGAATCGTGTCTAACATCTTTCTGAGTTTCAAAAGAAGCTTAACTTGTGATTGACTAAGACACTTTTCTTGCCATTGGGCATTTCTAAAGAAACAGTCGCTGACGTCATGCTGAGAACGTCACGAGAGAACATCCAATAAGAAACGGCGTTAGAATGACCTTCACGATATGTAGCCAATCATAAGCTACCTTCTTTTCAAAACCAGAAAGACTGTTAGGGGTCGAAAACACGCGGTTCGTCACTGTTACGGAGACCGACTAGGCGAGAGTTTTTTAACGGATGGGACGCAGGCTGTGATGTTCATGATCAGCCCAAGAGCTGCATGTTGTGTTAATTGATAGCTTTCTAGCACAGTGGAGCCTTTTTTAAAACTGATACTTATATATGCAGAGGTTATTTAAAGAGATTTCATTTTAAATCGACCGGAAGTCTATTATAACGCACACACCAACAATATATCTTCTTAGTATTATTTCAGCTGTTTTTCTTTTCGCTTTGCTTTGTTTTGTATTATTTTGCAGTGATTGTCTTTGCTTTTGTATGTTATAAATTATTTGTGTTTGTTTTTCTTTTGTTTCAAATTTTCAAAGTTTTTGCTTTCGTTTGTTTTGTTTTTGCTATCAATGATTTCCAATTTGAGTGAAAAATTGTTGACAGCATTGGTCAGAAACATTCCGCAGTCGAGTACTTTATAAATACTGCAGACCGCATGAATTGGTAAAGATTCAACTTAGACGACATCAACACAAGAAAAATTCTTTCTTGAAATCCGACAAACCTCTTCAGTGCTAATATAAACGTTTTCGTTTTCGTAAAGCCTTTTGAATGCTAAATGTTTTCGTAAAGCCTTTTGAATGCTAAATGTTTTCGTAAAGCCTTTTGAATGCTAAATGTTTTTAAAAAGCCTATCGAATGCAAAATATTTTTGTAAAACCTTTTAAATGCTAAATATTTTTGAAACCCCTTTTTAAGTGCGAAATGTTTTTAAAACCTTTTGAACGCTTAATATTTTTGAAAAACCTTTTAAATGCTAAACGTTTTCGCCTTTTTAATTCTCCAAATTGAACAAGATTACGAACACCCTGACGGATATTTTTGCGTTACCAGCCGATCCGGCCTAACAAATCACAATGAAGTTGAACTCTTTGTTGGATATTATAGCAGGCATACGATGAAAGTCTAGGTTGAATTGAATGCAGGTCAGGTATAAGTATGTACTTACAAAGGTCCGCCATGCGCCCCAAGGGCGAGAAGTAACAATAAGCAGAGTGTCTTCATACTCTCGATGTATTCCCTGTCCACTTAACAGCCAAAGTGAATCTCTTTTGGGCAATCGACGTTGTTGTATGCTCACTGCTGTAAACACTTGGGAAGGTGTTTCTACACTTAGTCTTTTGAAATGGCTGATTTGTTGGTCTGCATGAATCTCTAGGCAAACAACGAGAGGCCGGCCGTCTCTCAATTTCTTGAGGGCTTTTGACGGAAGTGCTAATGATGGATTGTGATAGGGTAACGTAAGGATTTCCTATTGATTCAGATGCTCACGTAGTTTTTCGATTTCATTGAAGACTTTAAGCTGAATAACTCGTTTGTAAAGCTGCTAAATAGCAATTGCAATCTCGAGTCTTCTATTGACAACCAATTATATAAAAGTCTGGTTTGATTGATTACATAAAAATAATTTTTTCATGAATGAATTAAGTTATTAATTGACCCTGCTCAAGTAAGAAAACCTGATAGTTTTGAAATACCAAAATAGATACGTGTGGTCAGTTCTTGGAGAGCTTAACACGGCACTGATATCCCATGACCTAGAAATCCAATCAATTCCCTCGAAGACCACTCCATTAAACTCACAGATGAGTAGAATTATATTACTGTCGCCAAAAAGCGACCTCCGCCTTTTTTCTTGTCGGAAGTTTCGTCTTTCCTGACTCTATTGAGCCATACTCTTATTCTTCCTGAAGATTGTCATTTTCCTTGAATCTTTAGGAATATCCCAGCACGTCTTGTGCATTTCTGAAACGCATGCGTTACATGCGCGGTGTTGCGTTATGGGCCAATTTTTGCGCAGTATATTGGTAATTTTACATTTTTACTTCGCGTTACGGTTGAGTTTGGGTTTGGCTATGTTTACTATGAGCGTTTTTTTGTAGGATTTTTCACGTTTTTCTTTATAATATAGTTGTCTGGGTTTTCTTTGTCGATTTGCACAGGGCTCCTAATATTTTGCTCTATTAGATATCCTTTCTATTGTCCCCCTCTGAGAAGAACGAGGCACAACTTTGATTGAGACATGGGCCCGGTTGTTCGAAAGATGATTAGCGTTAACCCAGGATTAACTCTAAAGAAAACCATTGACTTTAACCCAGGATTAACTCTAATCGCCCTTCCAACAATGGAGTCCAGCTGTATAAACTATAATGAAATGTTAACCCTCAAAACCCCTAAAGTTTACGTTTTTGTCCATCTGAGAAGGTATAGTGGCGTTTTAAAAAGACTTCTCTGTAAACAGCATCTTTTATGAAAGGTTCATATTATTCATTTCTACACGTTTCGTTTACAAGACGAACGCGTAAACGTCTGTTTATTAATTATTACCCGTGTACTTAATTGTGCGGTTTTTGCCTTTTAAGGAAAATAATTATGAAAATCCACTAGCGAAAAAATCGCCTTTAATATCCTGTTGTCAAATGACACATAGGATGGAAGCACTAATACTCCAGCAGCGCGCATCAGCGGACGTCAATGGATCTGATTAGATTCACAACAGCAATGAAACTGACATACATTGCTAGTTTAGCTGTTACATTCTGTTTTTCAGTAGTCGAGAGAAAATTAAAGTTTTCTATAGTTTAGCATTTTACGATATAGATCAGGGTTTCTTCAAGCAAGAACAAAAGCGCGAAATTAAAATACATTTCTGTTCCCCTTTTCCCAGAGATCGCAAAAATATATCTTTATATATATATAAATAATTATTTATAAAGATGTATTTTTTTATAAGTACATTTTCGCAAAATTGAGATTTTCTTTTACAGTTACGCCTATAGATTTGCTTTTCAGCTAGAAAGGAATTACAATCAACCAATTATGGCAATCGTATCTCAAGTTTATAAACTTGTCAAGTAAGGAATTCATTATATAACTGTGACTACTCGAGGAGTGATGCGCGTACTTCCGCTTCCTTTTTCGCCCACTTTCTAGAAAAAAACGTGCCACGTGTAACGGTTACAACAATTCAAAGTTCAGTTTTGCTTACACAAATACGTGTCATTCACTTATATACTTGTTTGGTTACTGTTCTTGATCTGCTTCTGCATCTGCACTTTGTGTTCAGATCAGTACTGAACGCTTCCATTGACTTTGAACAGTTCCAAAAACCTTCTTACCCTCCAGCGGTTAGGATAAAACTTTCCCTCAAATAATAATTCGTTCTTCTCCATCTCAGAATTATAAAATCAATCAGTTATATCGCCTTAAACCATTTTTCGTACTGTACGAAACTTAATTAATTGTATCATTTCTGAATTCATGAAAGATTTCGTACCGGCCTGGAAAATGGTACGATGTAGCTTTTGCATATATACTGTACAAACAGTGTATCTCTAAATCGTATTGTGCCGGTCTGGGCGTATTTAGGACTTTTGGAAAGGCAACTGACGGCGCTTAAATAAATGGAAACGTTATCGTCTTTGATTTCTGCTGTTTCCCATGTACGTACGTGGAGCACTGCCAACGCTGTACTACGCCAGCTCTCGTATGACTGCATGGGCCCCGTCCACACGTATCCGGATATTTTTGAAAACGGAGATTTTTCCTCCGTTTAAGCCTTCCGTCCAACATGGTCCACACGCATCCAGATATTTTTGAAAATGGAGAATGATTTTTTCTTCCGTTTTAGCCTCCGTCTACACGTAAACGGCGTTTTTGGTCACCGAATACGGAGATTTTCGAATACGCTCTTCAGACTGTAGATTTTTGAAAACGCCGGCTTATCGTATTCGTGTGGACAGCCGAAAACGGAGATTTTGGAATACAATGACGTCAGAAGTAGGATCCAGTCCATGCCGCGCTTAATTAGCAGAAAAATTAGCAGAAAAATATCCAACATGAATCGTTTTCGCGTATTCGTGTGGACTGGTAAATACGATTTGAAAACGATACGTCTGGACGCGAAGTTTTTCAAATACGGAGGAAAAAATCTCTGTTTTTAAAAATATCCGGATACGTGCGGACGGGACCTGGGAAAACGACACAGTTACGGTACGGTGCGGTATTGTCACGCAGAAATCTCGAATGTTTTTATAGACATGACGGTATTGGCATTACATTTTTACAGACATTACGGTATTATATACGGTATTGCGGCTGCGGTACGGCGCGGTCTGATTCCCACTCATACTAAAACTACTCTACAGGCCTTTTGGTTCGTTGCGTCTACGTACGTCTACGTACGTAATACACGTGAGCGTTACGGTTTTTGATGCGTATATCTTTGGATATCCAGAGCAAAAGGGGAGGGGAGGAGGGAACTTCTCTTAATAAGAATTGAACCAGTTCGCACTCGCACTCGTACGTACTATTTCTAAATAAGAATTTAACACCACAACACGTAAGTTTAAAACGCATTTAATTGCCGATTAATGCTCTCAGATTCTCATTTCTGCAACCATGGTCTTGATAGCTGCAAATGTTTCGACTCCTGTTGGTATAATCTGATTGGCGGGTAGCATGAATCCGTAACGACCCCTGTCACGCAACTCAAGTCCGTATGAGTATGTCACGCCTAGCTTTGCTGTAACCCAGTCCATTGTACCACCAGTAGTTGGATCTTAAATGAATGAATGAACAGATGTGTAATGATGAACGAATAACTTGGCATCTGAAGAATCTCTTAAAATCGGTGCGTTTTGAAGGGCCGGGACTACTAACCCTGGAATCCAGAGGCGCTTTGTAAAGAGAAATAAATAGATCAAGCAATTCAACTGAGTTAGCCAAATTAAAGGCGGTGGAATAGGACAGCAATAGCGCCCCTGGTCAAATCTATTAGGAATTTCACCTCCATGCTCGGGCTGGCATCATTTTATATTAGCCAAAAGGAGTTTTTGTTATACTGATAATTCCCGGTAAAGGCCTGGTGGTGAGCACAATAGCCAATTCAGACATAAGATTACAATTCTGGTGCAAATGACACCTGCTAATCTTGAATGCTTATTTCTCCTTATAAAGTGCCTCTAGATTCCAGGGTAAGGTCAGTCTATGACTAATCGTGTGGTACTACTTGACAGTTTATAAAACCATGAGCGAGCTGCAGAATAGAATCAGATTTCAGCCCTCGGGGTTTCGTGCGCCCACGATATCGATACTTTGCCGCGTGAAGAGTAACGCATGCGCACGAAACCCCAACGGCTAAAATCTGAGCCTAGCAACAGCAAGTGATAACATGACGAGTATGCGCGAGCCGCTGGACGGAAGTGGCCTCAATTACGGTTTTAACCTGGCTTAGGGCTACCTCCATAAATAGAATATAAAGTCGTATATAGTCTCCCCAAAGTTTTTCGGAGCATTACATTGGAGTGCAGAAGTATGAAGAACTAGAAATTATTCTTTCAAAATTATCCATTTGTTCAAGACGGTGAAGAAGTTGGAGACATGCGCAGATGTTATCACTTGCTGCAGAATCGTCGCGCTTAAAATTGCGTATAATTTTGCTCTGTATTCCAATATTTTGTCGCCGTTTTTGTGAGACTTTTCTGCTGAACGACTTAACTTCATGCGCCGGACTTAGCTTGAGTTGCTTTGCTAGAAGTATTATGCAATATGATGTTATAAGGTTAATTATAAAAGGGAATACTTACATATAATATCAGCTGATGTTCCTGCTCGGTAATACGTTCTATAGCCAGCATTATACAAAGCTGAGACAGCTTTTCTTGCAACACGCATCTACAAAAAGAAATAGTTTGTAGACTTTAATCATTGCATTAAAAAGAACAACTTTGCTAGTTTGTACTCTCCATTGCTTCGAGAGTTTTCTCCGGGACCTCCTGTTTTCTTCTCTCAGTAAAAAGATCTGAGAGTTGTATGAATAGAGTATTATGATGTAGTGATAGTGTGTGAGAGAGTACAGTGTTCCCCAATTAGTGCGCCAGGGCTAGAAGACATTGGACACTAAAATAAACAGTTATTACAGTTAATTACAACAAATAGGGGAACTAGTGCGCCAGGGCTAGAAGACATTGGACACTAAAATAAACAGTTATTACAGTTAATTACAACAAATACACGATATTTCACTTCTAATAGCCAACGGCATTACGCACCATTTCACTGTACGTTGAGGGATACGCCCTTTTACGATGACCCCATGGCGTCATCCATAACTGACTATAAGCGTGGATATCCATGTATCCTACAAGGCTCCACCTGATGCTTTTGAGATACTGAGCGACGTTACGAGTTTCGACTTCAGAGAAGGCCTTTGTTCCACGGTATGTGTCTCTGCAAGGGTTGCTACTTGTTCCAACACCTAGATAAAAATAATATCAATACATTGTTTATAGTGGAAGAGTGCTTAGCTACACAGCTAGTTTCCAGGCACTCCACTGTACTCTCACATACAATACCACTACATTCTAATAATCTACATAAATCTCTCAGCTCACTAGTTCATTGTTACTTAAAGGGGAAAACCGCGGTGGACCCGGGGAAAAACCTTGAAGCAATTAACAAACTCAAGTCAATTGGTGCCCCGCCCAGGAATCGAACCCATGACCACAGAGTTGACCGACCGGCGACCTCACTGCTCGCCGGGCCACCCTTGCAGTGCCGTAACCGTGCCGTGCCGTGACCGTGTCGTGCCGTGACCGTGTCGTGCCGTGACCGTGTCGTGCCGTACGCACGCCAACGGAGGCAATGTGGGTTCGATTCCAGTGGGTTAATATCTGTCCATTCGGTCCCTGGAATTAAAATCAGTGACAAGTAACTTTAATTTCTTTCCTACCTCCCCATTTGTGGTCGAAATTTCTGTTAGGATCAGCACCGTAACAGCCACTGCTATGACGAGACCTGGTTTTACGCCACATTCGGTTCTATAAGAATAATTACTGAGTAAAATACCTCGGAGAATACTTTTCACAGCTCTAAAAATACTAATGAACACATCGAGAATAATCGTAAGCTCTCGGAGAATGATCGTGAGCACTCGTAGAGCACTCGTGACCTCTCGGAAAATACTCGTAACTACTTGGAGAGTACTCACAAACACATGAATAATATTTGCATTGATTCGTAACTACACACAGGTTATTTAATTGTGATGACACGGTGTGAAACAACATTTAATTTTTGGATTTGCGTTAAATATTAGTAAAGACCTTATTAGTAAATTCTCTAATATTCTTGCATCGTGTATCCACCCTTGCAGAATACAACCTCGTTCCCAGTCTCTCCGCCATTTTGAAAAAAAAGCGAGAAGGGAGAGCCTGGGAACGAGGTTGTGCAGAACACGGGTAAAAAACGCATTGCGCATGCTCGAAAATTCGGCGGGAATTCGTGGACGCGTTCGTGTTTACAAATAAAAGTATAAAAGTACCGTCGATTCAACTGTCGTGTATTATGCGAATTTCTCGTGTATTATTTGTCCATAGAACGTAAGTGATGTTTTAGGAACAATATAAGCACTTAGAATTCAAGATTTATTAAACCTCCAATGGTTTAATTTTAGACTTCTGAGTATGCGCAATGGCGTTTTTTGCCCATGTTTCCTTGCAGTAGCTGCGTGCAACGTTGAGCGCATTACCCCAGTTGCAGGTTTAGGATTGAATTATACTTCTGCAACTTTTTCTAAAATATTGTGCACAAGATTGCATGGGTAGACACACCGGTGCAACTATGCTGCGAGCAATGATGCAGAAAAAGCTCTATCGAGTGCCGGGCCAGATAACTTACTCTACTCCATGTGTAGACATAACCATCAACATTCAGCACAGGCATGATAACAACATCCACTTTATTAAGCATCGCATTGATACTGCTGTCTGAACCATATTTGGTTATGATCTGATTATAACAATAACAAAGGCAATAGAATCATATAAATGTTTCAAGTTGAGAATATGAGTTTATTTGGAGAATAGGGATAAAGGAGGGTCTCAATGGGGGGGGGGGAGGGGGTGGCTTTTACGGTTAATATTGTGGCTTTTTTACGGTAACAATTTCTTTGCATTACGGTTAACAGAAAGCTCAGTTAATGACGATTTTGTGGTTGAATTTTTGGCCGTATTACGGTTAACGGTTAACCCCATTCAGGTCTTCAGTTGGCGGAAGTTAATGACGAGAAAGAACAGCGTATTGTTTGGCCGCATGTGACGTCACGTGACGCATATGATGTCACGTTGATAGGGAAGAATACGGTGGAGAACCCTTAGCTTTGATCATAAAAACATGGAATTGATGATAAACCATCAGAAGATATGAAATACAAGATTGGGATACACTTGCCTGATTCAGCATATACACCAAGCTCATACTAAGTGGGGGAGAATACGATGGAGAACCCTAGCTTAATTCTCACCCCCAAAACATGGTTATTTCGGCATTAATATCAACCGTTAGAAGACATGAAGCACAATGATATTGAGATATACTTGCCTGATTCAGCATATACATGCAGGTTGCTGGTGTAATCCATTCACGAGCATGAATACCACAGTTCATAAACAATGTCTTTTTTCCTGCACCGGAACTCAACTGCAATTTATCAAATATATAACACATGTTTTCTGTCAAAAAATGGAATTTTTAGTAACTAGCCTGGGCGTATACCAAGGGCCGCGGGAAGATATTGTTTTCCATGAAGATCATTTAGAACTGATATGATGCAGACTAGAGCTAGAGTTTTCATTGACTATAGGGACAGAAAACCCAACTACTGATAGAGGGGAATTATTTATTTACACGGTAAGATTCATTATGCGCGTTTAAAATATTCCAAATGAGCAAACAGCTTTACGGAAGTTGCTAAATGGTCCTGAACGTTCAAGGTATTAAATCATAGCTACCTTTTCAGTCATTCAAAACCATATAATATTTGCAATTGATATATTACGCGCGCTCTGATTGGTTATTGGGAACCGTGTGTGATTACAGTACAGTTTCGATGAAAATTATATAAAAACAAATAGATTCCATTTTTCCGTGAGTTTCTACTCTAACAGATGCACTGTCATTCCACTCGACTTCGTCTTTTGGCGTACATCTTTGTTCTCACCACATTTTGACGTTATCAGTGCATCTGTTAGAGTACAGGTGCACGGAAAATGGAAATCTATCCGTGTTAAATACAAGCTATGTTTGGATACCTTGACTGCATACATTGGTCTTCCTTCGTATGAATTCCCAACACTGAACCTTTTAGCGATTTGGGGACGACTTCGAACAAGTCTGTCCACTTCCCTGTTAATCTGAGCGAACACGTAAAAAACAGCAACGTTATTAATGTTACTCTAGCAAAATAATCAACTATAAGACTACGAAACAGAATGTTACTAACTCTTGGTTGGATGCGTGCAAATCAAAAATTGAAAAGCGTTCTTAGATTTAAGTCATACTACACGATAAAGTCGAACCTCTATCGGCAGCTAACGGCCACCTCTCCAAAAGGGCCAGCATTTTCTGTCCACATCAACAATCCCATCCATTCATTTACTCTATATCAAAACCTTTGTACAATGGCCACCTCTCTACAGCGACCAGCATATTTTCCGTCTCGTCATCGATCCTACCCATACATTTACTCTATATTGAAACCTCTGTACACCGGACAGCTCTCCACTACGGTCAGCTTTTTTCGTCCGCGCGCGCACATCAAACAATCCAATCCATTCATTTGCTCTATATTAAGGAAACCTCTCTAAATTAACGGCCAACTCTCAACAACACGGCCAGCATATTTTTCGTCCCCGCCGTCGATCCGATCCATACATTTACCATATATCATTCCATATCAAATCATTACCTGGTCTAAAGTGTTGTAGCGCGCGTAATTAAATCCTGAGCTTCTTCCAGAGTCTGGTGGGTTTTGTCTGGCTTGCAGTTCGTCTACATCAGGGATAAGAATAGTGAACACTGTTCCATTAGCACTAAGCAGCTTGGCAAGCTTGGGGTACATTGCAGCGTTGACTCGGATGTCAACAGGACCGGAAACATGTGATGGATGAGTCCAGAAGTCAAGGTCAAGGTCCTGGAAATACATTAATTATGTGGCCTTAGTATGTATACAATGCAGTTATATCTATAGAGTATGATACTACTCCAAAGGGAATTAAGGATATTGAATAAGAAAAAGAATACAAGCGAAAGAACGAATGAATTGATGAATACATGAACGAATGGGTAAAGATAGGAAGGGAGCAAGCAAGCAAGGAAAGATGGAAGGAAGGAAGGAAGGAAGCAAGGAAGGAAGGAAGGAAGGAAGGAAGGAAGGAAGGGAGGGAGGGAAGGAAGGAAGGGAAGGAAGGAACTAACTAAAGGAAGTAAAGAAAGAAGAAGGGGTAGGAGGAAGGGAAGAAGGAATTGATGGCGGATAAATGGACGAGAAAAAGAATAGATGAATGAAGGAAAATCTAGAATAAATGACTTGGAAGCGGGATGAAAGTCATTGATCATTTGTGAAGTGATTGCATGTGACAAATAGTGTTGATACTTACGTCATTGTTGCTCAGTTGTACCAAAAACCTCAGCTGTGCCTTATTTCCTGGGATGGCACGTATCACCCTGCCCCTGCAATGCATAATGATACATTTTCATGATTATCATCACCATCAGCATTGGTAACTTATCATAGATTATCATCATTCATTTCATTTTGTCATCATAATAATATAGCGTCTTTCAATTCAGAACGCGCGCGCTCTAATTTGTTGAGATCCCTTGAAAACTGTGGATCAGGGTTAGGATTAGTATTAGTGTAGACAGCAAAGCGGACGTCAACATATTTTTCTTTCTGCTATAAAAATTTGACTTTAATGGCATTGTCACTGAACACAGTAATACTCCAGTCTCTACACCTACTAGCACGTACCCTCCCCTCCCCTACACCTACTAGCACGTACCCTCCCTCCCCAGAGCATGCTCACAGGCCATAGGTGCCATTAGTAGTGCTATACGAAGTCATGCACTGACAAAGGTGGACAAAAGCTGACTAAATAATCTACAGAATCCACTAATTAAAGGATACAACTTAACATTTGCGCAATCAAGTATAAATTAAGAGATTAATTTTGCGATCTGGGAGGGAAAAAAATTCGCAAAGAAATGATGGCTAATTACTCTATAAGCCTTCAAGAAACTACAAACTAATCCTAATATAATCCTAACCCTGATAATCAATAACTTAATGTACGTTGTTGACAATTTTATACCAAAACGAACCTGGTTCTTCAGAAGTTTAACAATCTTCAATTTTTTTATTTTATATTATTCTATCTTTTAATTTTATCACTACTTCTGTTTTTATTCTCCCATTTTCAGTATTTCTTACATTCTTTTCTTCTTTCTTTAACTTTCTTTCAACCTCGTTCCCAGGACCCTTTCCCTTCGGAAAGCGCCCTGGGAACGAAGTTGACTTTCTTTCTCTTCCTTTTTATTGATTTATGGATTTATAAGTTTATATTTTATTGTTTTGTTAAAATGAAAAATTAAAAGAAGAAGAAGAAAAAGAAAAAGAAGAAGAAGAAGAAAAAAAAAAAAAACAACTGGCATCCGCGAGTTTCGAACTTGGGCCACCCGGATTGCATCTGCTCCAAAGTCAATGGTTTTCAAACTGTGCCACCGGAACGCTTAATTTGCACAACAATAGACAATAGCTCATTCACAGGAAACACTAGGTTATTTTGTCTTTCAAATCATTCAGTAGACCAGTTAGCCTAGTGGTAAGGTTCAGTCATTTACGGCCTAGGATCCGACTGTTTCCTCCCTCTTTGACTGCGAAGCTTGCTGCGTTCTACCGGATAGCGCGGAAGGGGCCGAAATCTCCATCCTATACGTAACATGCGATGATTCAGCGATTTGTCTGGATGCATGGTCCAAATTTTTGGTTTTGCATAAAATTACCATACTAATTTCTTTTTGGTTGCTGGTCGAGCCGTGGCTGCGTCAAAAAGCTTTTCTTTTTTTCCGTCAATTTTCTTTATATAGATTAATATTTTTCTTTTCTAATATTCCTTGCCTTAAAATTGAAAGAAAAAACTAGTTTTGATGTCAAAAGCTGCTTATTATGGAGGACTTGTTTCCAATTAAACTCAACAAAGCTCGATACCTTAGCTTGATGCTTTCAAATTAATCTTAACGTAACAAGCTTTTATCAGGTATTTCTATATTCGTAAAACAGAAAAAGAATTACCATAGCTGGAAAGAGCATGTTAAAATTAGCAAGACAGTGAAGTTTGAAGGAATTAAATCCAAAACTCGCGAGAATATGAATTTTTGAAAAGTGTGAATTTGTAAGAAAACCTTTGCTGGTAGGCATCTCTTGCCTGCGAATGTTTTCACCACAAGGCCAGGGCCTCTGATAGCCAGGACATATGCGTCTCTAAAACCAATTACCGGAAATTCAATGGCGGAAACCGAGCCACCCGGCCCCTACCCAGGTTCTATCGGTGGGCCTGTAGGTACTTACATATGACCAGCATACGCCCCAAGGGCAAGAAACAACAATAAGCAGAGTGTCTTCATGATCAGTCAGTGTATTCTAATCCACCCTCGACTATAATGTGAATCTATCCTAGTCAGCCTACCCGTTTTGTATGCTCACTGTAAACACCTCCGAAAAGGTGTTTCTACACTTGGTCTTTTGAAATAATTTGGAAATGGTTCTCAATGGTCTTTATTAGATAAATAAAGAAAGGACATTTGCCCCTCAGCTTGAGGAATATGTTGACTGACATGTCAGGCATGTGGGTTGTGATAGGGTAACAAGAATATTACATTGATTCATAGTCGGCTGAATAACTTATTTGTAAAGCTGCAGAAAAATAATTCCATTTCGAAACTTTCTTCATTGATTTTGCTTATCATGGTTTTACTCGACATATGACATTATGACATAGACATTGGTCGAAGATACGTTGTTAAGGTGTCGTTAGTACGGGCAACGTTTTGCGCAACATTGTAACGTTACCATTGTAACGTTACAAGTTACAGAGCAAATGTTGCTCGTATTACCACACCGCGCGCAACAAATTTTTTTGGTTGTTTGACAACAAATAGAAGCTCTTTCTACAGTACTCCCTGTGCAAAATTTTGCACGATTTTGTTGCTCGTATTACCGAACCTTAGATCCTAGAGAGTGCATTATCTTTAGATAGTGCATGCGCAACAATTTTATTTTTTAGAAGCAAAAAGGGTAATTATAAATAGACTTGGATTGATTAGATCTATTATATTGATTTCATTAGTCTAATAACTATATCGCGGATTAGAGTAGAATAGATTTATTTATCAGCTACTGGAATACAATTTAGAGTAGAGTGGTTTTCGTATGAGTGGGAACACTGTGCAGTTACGATACGATACGGTTACGGCATGAATTTCGAATGTTTTTATAGACATTACGGCACTGACACGGTCACGGTACGGCGCGGTAAGTTTCCTCAAGGGTGTTAAGGCTTGGCTTTTTCCATAATTGCAGTTTCTGACATAACTCTGTTAAAATTTTACCTAGAAAAGTGAGATTTGACACCTAGGTGTATCTTAGAGCTCTCCTTATTTCAAGTATGATAATTACATTTTTGAGTGGTCACGTGACCTCAGAAACGTAAAAATCGATAAATTCAAATGGGCCAATGGGTTTTACTTTAATAAAAAAATTTTCTTTATAAACGTGTTTCTTAGGAGCCACTAAGCAGGTTTCTGTCCGGAATAGATGACTTTCTCATTTTCCTGGCAAAATATTTTACAAAATAGGTCACGTGACCAAGGTATTGAACAAAACTTTGTTCATTATCTTCCTTGAAATAAGAAAAAGTCGACCATTCCGGACTGATTCTTGTTTAACCTGACTAGCTTAATAGTTCTAATTGAAAATGTTTTTGAAAAGCCAAAACTTCGCCAGCCCATTTGCAAATTTCTGATTAAATCAATTTCCGGTCACGTGACCATCCTTTACCATTGATTTAGCGTTTCATATCCTAAGGATCTCGAGTATTACCTTCATGCTTAATTTGAACATCAGAAGTTCAAACCACACGAAGATATTTAGAAAAGCTTAATTTTTGAGAAATTGAAAAATGCCAAGCCTTAACACCCTTGAGTCCCACTCATACGAAAACGACTCTATTTAGCACGAGCATTCTCGAGTACACTTTAAGTTAAACCACATATATACGGCAGAAATCTAGGAGGTTTGATATTGTATCAAAGTCAAACCTGTTGGTTGTGCGGTGAAATACCTTGTATTGACTCAGGTGTGCGCGCGGAGTTTCATATTTACAAAGACAATCAGTAGAATAACTAGTTTTTAAAGTTGGTTAATTATATAGCTGGACACCTTTGAAAGGCGAACATTATTATAGGCCTCAGGGCTATTTTTTAATCTCCACCTTAAACCCTGCTAGCTCGATGCTAGTTCTATGCTAGTTCGATGTCTATATTTCTTCTCAAAATTTGATGCTAATTCGATGTTTATTTCTTCTCTAAATTATTGTCTTATAAGACTCCCATACTACTGCGTCACACTTTTTGATGGAAGACAGCTGACTATCTCAACTGCAGGCTACACATTATCGAACCCACAAGGATCCTTCTGGTATGACGCCATTACCCGTGACGTGATTGGTTATCTTACTCGTGCAGCAAGGATCATGGGTAGGATAGCACGAATTAATCGACCCATCAAAAAAATACATCGATAAACTCCCACTACTACGCAAGGCCGGCCCACAGTAAGAAACAATCTCCACCCTCGAGGGAACATATCCAAGACAAACGCTAGCGACATTTTTCATAGGCCTACAGTTGATTGTCCCTTGTACCCATTTGAGAAGGTCCCCAGTACCGTTAGAACACGCAATCCAGTGATTTATAGTTGACTTGATTAAAAATTCTCGACCAATTTTCTTCCACAAGTCAAAATCCATTGCTCCATACGGCATTCCTTCACCCAAAGGGACATTCGTGGACACTGGGGCTAAGGTGCTTGGTTGGACTGATAGGGGCCAGCTTGGAATTGGCGAGACGGCGTTCTCATAATTAGAAAAGTAGGTAAAGTTTGTAAAGTGGTAAGAGTAAACGAGCGTCCATCCACCTCCATCTGTCTCCATGTCACAGAAGGCCTCAAATGACTGTGTTGGTGAGTCATGAGGGTGAAGCCAGTAGATGGCAGACTTTGCTTTAGGATTTTTGGATTTGATAAACTTACAGGAGGGTGATGGTGTTTGCGGACTTGATCCATAGTCTGCGTTTTAACAGCAAAACAGGGACTTATGAGTGATAGTTTTATAGAGTGAGAGCCACATCTGCAGCGATGTGTCAAACTTTGCAAATTAATAAATTTAGATTTAGATTTAGCCACAGACTCGCGTCGCTTCACGCTGCGGTTGCTGGGAAGGATTTAGTAAGTTAGCGGTGTAAAGCCTTTGCGCGAAGTTAATCACATTTTCATATTCTATTGCGAATGGAAGGAAAGAAAGGCGGAAATAGAACAATTGAAAAATGGGTTTTAGGCCGAGAACACAAAAAAGGAAGTTTGCATACAACTTGTGGCTTGAGTTTCTTGCTCATTCTCTCCCCTTGCTTCGAGGGTTTTTCTCCGGGTACTCCGGTTTTTCCTCCCTCAGTAAAAACGAACTAGTTTCGATCTAAGCTGTGTATTCAACTTCTGAGCTCTGCCAGTTCACCATGACTTCTGCGTACGTTGTTGCAAGGTCTTGCAAGCATTGCAAGATATTTTGCGACTTCGATAAATTGCGCACGCCTTTGCACTTAATAGAGATGCATGGGCACAAACTTTCGAGATACCCTGTATTTCGATTCCTACCTGGTTGTCTCGTTTCTGCGTAGATTGAAAACTCTTTCTTGACAAACTTGTCTGGAAAGCCTTCTTTAGCGGCATGATTATGCTCACATTGTCCGCTTTGCAAGCAGAAGTTAATACTACTGCACTTCTTGTCGTTAATACATCGTTGATAGCAAGAACCAAGATCGTCTGTCGTGAATTTTGCAAAGATAAAATGTGTCGTCTGAAGTGCATGGCCGTACTCGGAACTTCTAGATTCGCACTTCATTGCTTTGACTCTGGATAGTAGTTGTGTGTTGACTGTAAGTAAAAGTAGAACGGCGCAAGACATAATTAGGTTTTTTTGGCCTGAAATAGAGGAAATGCAACAAATGTCATCGCAAAGACAATTTTGAAGATACGTTATTTGACTGAAAAGGTAGTATTTTCCATTGCAGATCGAAATTGGTCAGACTTGAAAAATTAAGTTTATACGTGTAACTATTTCAAAAACGTTGACATTAGACAATCTGAATCATATACGGAGCATTCTTTTGCTTTTGTGTTTCCGATTAAATTATGAAAAAGCACAAATCTACTGGCTCAAAATGATAACTTATATTTTAATTTTACAATAAGTTACATCACTTCCACTTTGTAAAGTGTATCAAAATTATTTTGAAGCTAGTTACTCGGTCTATCTCAGCAAGAGATCATAATACTAAGAAAGCGAAGCTCGGTATTGATGTCTGGGCCATGCATGCATGTTCGCGGCGACCTTGCGCGCGCGATGGCGAAATTACTAAAAATAACCTTAGTCGCCGCGAACAGTCGCATAGACATCAGTACTGAGTTTCTCTCTCTTAGTATCATCTGGTCTCAGATGTCAGATCTCCGACGTACCGTCAACGTTTTTTGAAAGGCCTTGTATATGAAGCACAAACTTTCTTCTGTACATGTGCGCTGTTTTGGTAAATAAATAGTATACACAAATACAACTGAACGAGAACTTCGCTTACCGGTTGGTATAATACAGTAACAAGAGACAATATTTTGAGGGCGAGTCAACCAATGTTTTGAACTAGCTTTTTGCTTATCAACTTGTTCAGCTTTGGCCACTTCAATTCCGACTTCTTTTTATGTTTTTTAATAAGTCGAGTATCAGTCACAGTATTTGTCAGTGGATTAACTTTTTTTACTTAAAATATTCAAATGACAATTGACTAATTTTGAAAATAAAATAAATTCACAAACAGCCTATTCTTTATCGGAGATTATTAGTTCGCGGCAACTTCCCAATTTTCTGCTGAATCCAAACTTGGCATTCATTAATTATGGGGTTAGTTTATTTTCCCTGAAGATGAAAGACCTCTTCCCGAAATTGAATCCTAGAAATAATTTTGAGCTTTCTCTATTTGCCTTCTTCATTCAGAGAAAATTTGAAAATATGAAAAACGTACTGTAGTCGATAATACATATCTTCTGATTGGTAAATGTAAAGATACAATTTGAAAGAGAAAGTAAAGAGTTTATTAAATGTTTTTTTCAGTTGTCGGGAGATTCATTTGATCAAGTGTTATAATTTAAACAATTCATTTTCTCAGTTATTCACTAAATAATTCTTTTCCACTGAAACTTTCTTGTTTCTTTTGTCTTGGATTATTACATGTAAAAGAAGTCAAAAGCAAATTAAGGCTAAGGAGATTTCCAGTATCAAAGAGACATACTGCATATAGAATAATTAGCAAGAACTCTGTATAAAAAGATGAGAAAATAACTATGATAACACTACAACTACTAGAATATAATCCTTTTTACAGGAATCATTTATCTTATATTTCTTCTATGGTAAAGAAGTGCATGTATCATAAGAATATCCATCATAAAATGGCATCTGTCATATAGAAGTGTCTGTGCATCTGTTTTTTAGAGGTGACAATAGTTTGGTCTTTACTGAAGGCATCTAATGGTGGTGTCAGTAAGGCCAGGTTGTACTGTAATAAATATTTAACCTTAATCCCCTTTTTTCCATGACACAGGAAAACCCAACAAAGTAGACAGAGGAAAAGAAGGGCAATTGCCTGGACTAACTAAATAAATTTTTTTAATAAATTTGGGGTAGCTCATCACCCTTCCTCGCAGCCAAGTGCTGAATTACGAAGGGCGCAGCTCAATGTGATCGAGTCGAAGGTTTACAAGGGCGCTTTCATTACGAGACAATTGAACAATCACATATTTACATACAAATTTACATACACATACACGTAGCAGCCACCATACGACTCATGTCTGATCATGGAGCACAGCTTAGATCGAAACTAGTTTGTTTTTACTGAGGGAGGAAAAACTGGAGACCCGGAGAAAAAACCCTCGAAGCAAGGGAGAGAACGAACGAGAAACTCAAGCCACATGTGATATGCCCCATTTGGGGATTGAACGAGGGACCACAGCTGTGACAGACCGGTGCTCTCACCGCTCAGCCACCCTTGCTTCCCTTTCCCTAACACTCTCTATAATCTATCCCGGGAATCTATGGACTCTTCTGAATACAGACACCTCTATAATATGGACACATATTCATGTATAATGAGGGCCTCTCTTAATAGAGGCTTTGCATGGTAACACAAAAGCAATTACATTGGATTGTCAGAACAACAAAATCATGATTTGATTATTAATACAAAGTGTGATTATACAAAGCCTCTATACTTATAAATAAATTCAGACATTTAAGTCGTAACAGAGTCTCCATGAATTTTCTTTGTTGAAAAAGCATCTATACAATGGACATTTAGAAATCCTAATAAGTTTGCAGAGGATGTAAATCAGAATTCTCAATTCTCAAGTAAAAAGTCACTAATTTGTTCTTTCATCTCTGATTGGTTCAATTGTCTATGAGCTGATTCTTTAGCAAACAAAGGCAAAACATCAAATCCTTCTTTCATGTCTTTTACAGTCAAAGAGCATCCATAGCAAAGAGTTTCAGTAAAATTGGGTTTTTCTGACACATTTGAACACATTGCACCACCACAACAACTATTTTGGGATGAAATAACATCATCAGATGCATTATTACAGTCCCCTGAGCCTTTTCCAGGCAGTTCTTTGGTGTTGTCCTTCAACTTTAGCTGCTTTAGTTCATCAGTAGTATGTTCAAAGGACAATTCCACAGGGATCCCACAAAGAGAACAATTATTTGCTGAATCTTTGGTTCCCTTAACAGTAAGTTTATCCCCAGTTCTGAAGATTGTATTAACAGTAGATGGTAGCTGTGCTTGTAATCCACTAACAAACTGCTCTGTAAGTCTATCAATACTTGCATAAGGGCCAGCTTTTGTTGCTAATGTTGGGATATTGAGTGCTTCAATGCCTTGAAAAAAGTTGTAAAGGGAAACCTCCTTGGCAACAAACTCTCTCATTGGTCTTAATATCATGACATCTCCATGACGACTGTCAATAAAGCCAGTATCATAAGACAATGCCTCTCCTCTTCCCTGAGATACACTAGAGAGAAGACGGACGGAGATTCGTGATGCACTGTCTCCAACCATGATTTTGGGATAACTAGCTTTCAAGGCTACTTTAACAAGAAGTTGTTGTCGCAGGGTCTTTAAGAGGTCTTCTTTGGCTGTTAATGAAGTCACTGAATTGAAGCAGTGTTTAAGTTTTTCTGCAGTAGAATTTTCTGTATCTTTGTCATCTTGTAAACTACTGGATGTGAAGAGATCTTCCAACTTTGCTTCATGAAAATCAAAATTCCCATTTTCAACTACAAAGTCTTTTATCCCCTGCTTTATCTCGTTTCTTTCTTGCTCACCCAAACCCAAAACGACTCCTTCATCAATGTAGACAACACCAGGAATATACCGGAACTTTCTTGCGACATTTTCACTCAGTCCCTCTCCTACCATTTTCAACATGGCCAGTGAGCATGGCCCACCAGACACAGCAAGCAAAACTTTATCTTCGTGGCGAATAACTCTTGATTTACCAATCGTTGCGCGGAATTTATGGGTAAAGTAGGTCATAAAACAGGATTTACATAGTGGGTCGTTCAATCGAACCAAAACAACTGCTTGAGATTTGGAACATTTCATACAAACTCGATCTTCTTGTATCGAAACACGTGGGGGATTCGCAATTGGAACATCGTCTTCTTCGATGTTGCACATTTTTGAGATTTTATCTTGTAAACGTCTTCTTTAAACACTGTTAAGTCCTATAAACCCAATCGATGCTGTTATCGGCGTGAAAAAGAGAGTTTTTCAAAGCACGAAATTTTGTGTAATTTCTCCACTTTCTACTATACGGCCTGGTTACCAAGGCAATGACCAGCGGTAATCACCGCAGGCTCATACCGCTTCCTTCATTCGATCGAAGTCATTCAAATCTGGTTGAGTATAAAAAAGTTTCAAGAGGTTTTGTCCAAAATGACAGAATCTTTTCTAAGAGGAACCTTGAAGATCACAACCGTCGTTGCTGGCTATTGGTAAGTTGTATATAGTGATAATTTTTGTTGGTTTGTTGGTTTAAAAAATTGGAGAATTTTCTGAGAGAAATGCTAATTTATGAGTCGCCACGTTGCAAAGTTTGGAGGAGTTGAATTCCCCACCGTGTCACAACGAAGAGATCACGGACAATATGTGTTGATATCTTTATTTGTGTACTTCTAGGATAATCTCTATTTCCTTGGTGTTTCTGAATAAGTATTTACTTAGCAGCCCAGATTTGAAGGTATTAGAAATCACTTTTGCAGTTTTGTTTGGTCTGAAAATATGTGAATTTATTTGCATGTTTAATTTTTAAGGTTCTGTGAGTGTTTGTAAATGTCTATTATTTGTTTAACTTCTGTTGATGTTGTATGTGTACTGTAAGTATACACGTTTTGTTTATTGCATTGCACTGTAGAACTTTGTAATGTAGACTTTGACTTTGTAAGGTATAGTTATTTATCATAACATGACCAGGTAGTTTATAGTACACTTTGAAAACACCTTAATATATCTCAAGATGGAATGGTTAGTGGGTAGAAGGTGTACTGTCTAATCTGTTGCAGGTGCATGGGTACATGGCAAAGGCTGGTCACAAAAGCCTCCTGGTGTTAGTAATATGTTGTAGTATAAGTTCCTTTGGTCATGAGTGTGATAGACAATTAAATTTTTATTTATACAACAACAAAATGACTCTCTAGTAAGCTTTCCTGACTTGAACTGACATACACAACCACTTGACCACACTCGCTCATGCCATTCTCACACGTATACTCACGTCACAACACTCACTCTACAATGTTGTGCTTCAAGTTCATCCATGGTTCAATTTCTATTTCCTCTGCTTTTTCTTGTATGATAATGAGTATAAAAGAAAGGAAAATATAAATTGAACCAAAGATAATAATAATAATAATAATAATTTAATATTTATAACGCGCATATTTCATATGGATATGCTCATATGCGCACTGCTAAAACAAACCTAGTAATAAATAAAAAATAATAATTAATTAATAAACTAATTAATTAACAATAAATAATTAACTCCTAATAGAATAAAAATTGAACCATAATTAATATACACTTCAACCAATCATTGGCTTAAGTGTGTCTGGGCCCTAATACCTTAAAGCAAATATGTACCACCCAAATAATGGGCTTGAGGGTGTGTCCACCCTGTAGTAAAATAAAGTAGAAGTAAAGCAAATATGTACCACCCAAATAATGGGCTTGAGGGTGTGTCCACCCTGTAGTATTAGGGTGGGCCATAATGGCTATCTAATAAATATAAACCAACCAAATAAGTGTTTATAAGTGTATTATTTCATTGGTGCTTCTACGTTCATTATTTTGGAAATATACAACATCCAATTCATGGCAATAAAAATGTCTATAAAGACATAAGAATGTCTATGACCTAATACTTTCTACATGAACTATTACACCAATCATATAATGGCCCTTAGGGTGTCTTACATATAACAGCCAAACCAAGAGTATTAGGCCGTTTGTTTTGTTGAGTACATTGTTTACATTATTAATGCATTTGCTTTTGTTTTTACAGCTTGATGCCCCCCTCTTTGTAACATGGTTCCAATGTGTAGTGTCCGTAGTTTGTTTGTTTCTCTTGAGTCTCCTTGGTGATAAGTATCCATGGATTGATACATTTCCTGCTTTTGTGATTGATTTGTCAATTGCCAAACAGGTATAGCTACTGACAATATTTAAAATTACTTTGGCCATCTCAAACAAACCTACAATTATTTACTATACTTACATGTAGCAATGTGTAGGTAATGTACTCTTTTATTATCTTGTTCTAGGTTCTGCCTTTGTCAGTTGTTTTTGTTGGCATGATTACATTCAATAATCTTTGTCTTAAAAATCTTGGTGTTTCCTTCTACAATGTTGGGAGATCATTGACTACAGTTTTCAATGTTGTAAGTAAACACAAATTACAAATTATATATGTACATTATAACATGTAATAGCTAATTTGTTGTAAAATTCTTTTGTTGCAAAATTCTGCCATGAGAATTGATACCAGAGCAGCTTTCATATAATAAATAAATGAATTTGGGGTAGCTCATCACCGTTCCTTGCAGCACAAGTGCTGAATTGGAAAGAGGCACAGCTCAACATGATGGAAATGAATGTATATGAGGGTGCTTTCATTATGAGACAGTTACAAATTTACACCACAAAGGTGACAGACTGGTGCTCTCAGTCTGTTGGACACCCTTGCTTATCAGTAAGCAGTGGACTGCACCTTTCTTTGACTGTCAGTACTGTATTGTGCAGCTAAGTTATTCAACATTTTTGTCATTTCCATGCTTTGTTTTGACTGTGCATATACTTTAAGCCTCTCTGAATCTGTTTCAAGAAGTATCCTTATCAAGGTGTTTTTATCTTAAACCAGATCTGTACATATGTGATTCTTGGCCAAAAGACATCTATCAAAGCGATTTTCTGCTGCTTGATCATCATTGGTGGATTTTTGATGGGCGTTGACCAAGAGGGCACTACTACCAAGATATCTTACTCTGGTGTACTATTTGGTATACTAGCGAGTTTATGTGTATCCCTCAATGCAATTTATACTAAGAAAGTTATTCCTGTTGTTGAAAACAATATCTGGCGTCTACAACTTTACAATAACTTTAATGCCTGCTTCCTATTTGTCCCATTAATGGCCGTCTTGGGTGAAATTAAAGAGGTTATAGTGTTTCCTAAGCTTGGCTCAGGGTACTTTTGGTTTATGATGACGATGGGTGGTATATTTGGTATCGCTATTGGATATATGACTGGGCTACAGATCAAAGTGACTAGTCCTTTGACACATAACATCAGTGGGACGGCCAAAGCTTGTGTACAAACAATCATTTCTGTAACATACTTTAGTGAGATAAAGACGGCCCTGTGGTGGTTAAGTAACGTACTTGTACTTGGTGGTTCATTAGCTTACACATATGTGCGTCACTCGGAAATGAAGAAAACTTTTGACAAGGAAGTTAGTGGAGCTAAAGGTGAGGAGACTAAAGAAGTTTCTACTGCTGCTGGAAAACAGCCCAATGTCTGAAACTTTAAATGTAAAGACTTTATTATAGTAGACATTGAACTAGTAAGAGTGGTTTTCATATGAGTGGCAGTCAATGGAAAGGTTAAACCACCTCAATATGCTAATTTCCTAATTTGGGAATTTGTCCAGCATTGTGAAACAAAAACAAACTTCGTCCAAGTGCAGAGTATACTTGAGATAACATTTGAATAGTATGTGAATTAAATTAAAAGTAAAACTTTAAAGTGATATCACTGACATCATCCTTCAGATGAAGGTTCAAGTCCAAATTTTGTTCAAACCTCATCCATAGAGGTGACTTGTTAGTGCTCTCATCACTAATGGCCAACAGTATAAAAATTATACCAGTCATGCCCATATGTGACTTTGCAGTATGTTTCCTTTGTGTAGATGTTCATTAATCAATGACTCCTAACTATGAATATTATATTATGTTGCATAAATGTAATACCAAAGCACATATATACATATTACTGTACATGTTTATTTCTTTATTTTTTATTTTGCTTTAATGCAATTTCATTATAGGCCAATCATCACCCATGATCCATAACACCAGAAAAACATCACAGTAACAGCTTAATAAACCAAGTATTAAACATTTAAAGTTAACCAGTTTCAGTTGCCAGTTTTGACATTTCCACATTGATAATAATTATTGATATAATATGCAGATGTGTACTTGGAAATATAAGCACTTCACTTAATTATATAAAGTATAAAAACTGAGAAAAGCACTTGTGTGGACTGCACTAGCACATTTAATTGAAGTGGTATATTTATAAGTCAAGTACATGTTCCATACAATAAATTTGTAAGTTAGCTGTACTACTTTTGCATCAAAATCTTTTTCCAGGCACTTTCATACATCTTTTAACAATTGCATTCAGAGGCTTGCTTTGACTCGTCCTTTCATCTAGTGTCTCCAAGATTTGATAACTAGTGTTGTGATATAAGCTGTTATTATAAAGTGTTAAACTCATCGGCACTGATGAGGTTGGACTTGGGTGCAATGCTCAAGTAAGCTATGGATCCACTATAATCTGTAAGGATGTATCTGTGACAATCCACAAGAGGGATGCATCGGCTACCATGCAGCACAAGTATAGCCACATGTGAGGGCCCTGCATGGCTTAGGGGCACCCTGCACATTCACGCAAGAGACTGCTGGCCAGCATGCCTCGATTTTTAACTTTGCCTAAATTTCCTTTAGCCACATTAAAACTTTAGCTACATAATCATACATCTAATGATCAAAACTTTTTTCATATTGCAGTTGTATGACCAATGACGTCAACAAGAACTGCCACAATTAATTTGTATAGTTTGGATACACATTTAAAGGGATACAGTTCTAAGTTTTCTCAGAAAATAATTTTAGCAGTAACTCTTAAAATATTTATTATCAATAGTTAGGATTTCTTTAAATAGAGATATATTAAAAGACCTTTCCAAATTTGCATGACTGACCATGTAAGAATAGATTTGAGTCAAGGCTGGGGTTTTATAATCCATACATTTACTGTATTTAGAAAACTTTAGCCACACCTTAAATCTATTTTTGGTTGGCATTCAAGCGAACTGAGAATAGACCTCTTTAACTTCATATGCAAATTGCCCATTTCAGACCATGCAACAATATTCCCTTGAGAATTGCTCTTTTATGATGAACATGTGAAAATATTTACATATGAAAGAATCAACTCCCAAAAGTGACATCCCACACAATATGAAATAGGACAACAAAAAACAAAGGTAAAGAGGTCTATTGTGTATAAAATCTAATTAAAAAAAAACGATGAAGGGCCAAGGCATTTATAATTTTATTTAGGGCACCAGTTGATAACAGTTAATTCTTTGTAATTTTCTGAATGGTTTATCCTGCTGAAATAAAATTATACTACTGCTAAGGCTCGAAATGCCAGTAAATAGTTATTATCGACCATTTTAAATCTAGATTTTGCATCTCCCTGTATACATCCTAATTCCTCCCCAAGGCAATCATTTATTTTTTGTTCATCAATAAATTACTTAATTGGCAGTTTTTGGTCAAATTAGTACATTCCATGGATATAATAGAATTTAGAGATGTATATTTTGGATTTGGATGTAAGAGTTGTTTGGAATTTATTATTTCAATGTAAATATTGAAATGTACATGTAATGTAGTTTGGATTTGAAGAGAGTAACAATAAAGTGAAAAATATAACTGAAGCAGTTGGCAGTAAAGAAAATCATTATTTTTGTTTCCTTCCTTCCTTCTTTCCTTCCTTCCTTCCTTCCTTCCTCTCTCTCTCTATCTTTCTTTCTTCCTTCCTCCCTTTCATTAAATTTTTTATTAATTTTCTCCTTTTTTTTTTCCTTTGTTCATTTATTTCCTGCTTTTACTCTCTCAACAATGAATACAAAAAATTTAGGGTCAATTTATTACAGTACTCATAGCTATTCAGTTAGATCTCGGTCCACAGTTGATAGCCTCTAAAGAAATGAATAGCTTTTATTTTGTTTGTTTGTTTTACTGTCCTTATTCCCAGGGATGCTCACACACACAAAAAAACAAAATCCTCTGGAGATTTGTTACACTGATTTTGGAAAACATTGTGGAGTTCAGGAAATATCTCTACCCCCACCACGGAGGGAATTTGTAAATGGACCCCCCTATCCTCTGGAACTTGCATTTTTCTTCCATACAAACTCTGTAATTTTGTTATTTCTCTGACCCCCCTCCCATCCAGAATTTCCAAATCCTTCCATGGTGGGGTATGGATATTTTCTGGAACTACACATTTGTGAATACAATGTATTTAGTTACTATAAGTCTTGGGCTCAAATCCCACAGTCATTTATCAAAAGATTTTTTTTCAACAAAATTTTAATCCCTGGGCTTTATCTGGATAATATCCTTGATTATAACTTGGGATATAAGCCATATAACAAAGAAAACTGTTAAATTTGAATTAATTAATGAATCTTGGCCAAGAGCATTGATATTTAGCTATATTTCTTACACTAATTCTTGATTTTTTGAAATTTCTAATTTTTTCATCTTTAATTATTTTTTATGTATTTTGTGTTTTTTTTTACTACATTTTCGTCTTCCAAATAAATATTGTGCTTGCTGTCACGCAATGCATAGAATATCAAATGTTACCTAGTGCAAAAAAATCAGAGATAAAAAAAATACTTGTTTTCGAAATTCCTGAATAAGACATTCTGCGGAAAAAACGGATTTTTTTTCAAGCTTTTGAGTGTTTCATCATTATTTTATTCTAAGTTAAATATAGACGTATTGCTTGATTAATTTCCGCGGATCTTGCGACACAAAAGAAACTATTGCGTAATGTCACGGTCCGAGGCCTGGGGACCAGATAAAGTATTGCGCAAGTGTCAAAACTATCAGAAGCTCGTTTTGTGAGTCATTGATCATAGAAAGTTACACTAAAGGAGTTTTAGCGCATTTGATCAAGAATTCTAGAACATTTTATCATGTCAGAGACGGATTCAAAGCGAACAGCGAACGGACAGTGCCCATCAATGTCCAACGATAAGGTGGGAGATGGCGGCGAAGAATATATGAAAAAGAGGGAAAGAAACAATATTGCCGTTCGAAAAAGTCGAAGAAAAGCAAAACAACGAATCGAGGAAACAAAGCAAAGAGTTGACGATCTCGCCAAGGAAAATGAAGATCTTCGAATTAAAGTTGCACTTTTGCAAAAAGAACTCAATGTTTTAAGATCGCTATTCGCCAATGGCGGAGTTTCGAATCCAACTTCAGGAGTGAATGTCATCTTTGCAAATGGCAATCCGTCGAACAGTACAGATGAAAACAATTCTCCTCAAGTAATAGTAAAAACTGAGCGTGAAGAAGATGTATAAGATATATTTCCTGGTATTCCATGCGATGGAAAAACGCTTTGCACTGTAAGACTACCTGGGATCACTGACATTCCAATCTGGCATTGCGAAAGACTTGTGTACAAATGAGGGGTACTAGCAGCTCTTACATGCAAATCCGTGGTAACAATGTACAATACGTACAGACTATCAGTTTGATAAATACTCGTATCTAGAATTCATTGCCTTACGATGTCGATTTTATAAGCTATATGGAATATAATATATATGTGTGCAAAAATGATTGACAAAGCATATAAGTCTAGTTCAGTCTAGAGCATGTTAAATGTAGACAGAACTATGTGCACATGTATAGGTAATGTATTAACCACGTTTAATATGACATTAAATGTTTATAGTAATCGAGGGTTTGCACAATTTCACATTTAACTTTAGTTGTGGAATTGGACAACGATACATGGGGAATCCCCAAGAGTCAAGTTATTTCCAGGACATGATATTCAGATGAATAATTATTGTTGGAGTATATAATTTGGGACTGTTTATTGAAGGAGAGTTGCCCATGATAGCTGGGGAAACTCTTTTGTTTTCTTTTCCCTGGACTAAAACAAACGAGTGATTCCAGCACTACTGGGGACAACTTGCCTCAACAACTCCCCAGTGCTCAAGAACCATTTGACCATCAAAATACTTCCTTTAACAAAATTACCACACAGATCAGCATTGGAAAGAGTCTATATTGGACATTTTTTGTTCAGTTATATTTCCTATTTCATCATTTCCAGCTGACCCTGCTTAATTTTTGTTTGTTTTAATAACAGAGGTGGGGGAGAGACAAAAAGCCATTTTTAAACCAACTGGAGCTTTCTTTGAAAAGATCCTTAATACTATAAAGATGTAATTATGCAAATGTATGGGGGAGTTTTAGTTGAGTCCTATTTATTTTTCTCTTTCTCTCTCACTCTTTCTCTCCTTTCAAAATGTGTAGGACAATATATGCTTTCCCAAAGCTTTACTTTCTAAATGTTTATTGGTTTCATCCTAATAAATTTATTGTTAATCGAATTGACATGCCTTAGCTCCAATTTCACGCTCGCTAGGCCCGCACAAAAGAATAATCATAAATGTGGTCCAAGCAAGGGGCTAAGTGCTTCACCCAGGCTTCATGTCTTCAAATGCATGAGCTTGCACAGCTTTGCACTATTATCACTCCATGTTTCAACCACAGGGCCCACTACTTAATCATTCATAAATGTTTTAGTCTTTTGCGCGCGCGCATATATGGAATATTCTTTTTGCATTGGGCTTCCTGTGATGCTTCACCGTGCGCAGGCTTCGTGGGTATCCTGTGTAAGTCTCCTGTCACAGGAAAATGTTGTAAGGCGCCTAACAAGCTAGGGACCATTTATGTGTTTTTGTGCGCCATTTGCCTTGACAACACTAATTTATAAAAACGGCAGAGCACGCGCTCTTTCCACAGGAAGCCCAAGTAGAATATTACACATGCACGCGCAAATAACAAGACTAAACAACGACGATTTAGGTACATTTTTATTACCTTTATTTAAAAAAATTATGTTTGATTAGGGGGCCCTGTGTTTCAACCTTCAGTTATGAACTTAGACTGATTCCATAAGTGGGTCTATTTGCTCCTCAGTTGGTCTTCCTGTGGTAATTGCTCACACACCGACTTGGTGTGCAAGCTACCAGAGCAAAAAAGCAAAAACTATGACATCATGGAGTCAATTGTGAACTCAGGCCAGGATGAAATGGTGACCTCAACTCAACCTAGCCTCTTAGCACATTTGATTATATACATATAGATATTTCATGGAAGGGGGGAGAAGTCTTTTAAGAAGGGCATGGCTGGACGATTTTTAATCCCTATCAAAGAGATAAGCTAATGAATATTATGATAATGAACATAAAATTGAACGGTTGACATGCTTTTGTTGGGCAAATGTCTTCCTTTTGAGAACAAGATAATAAGTGATGGGCCCTTTTGATACCGTAAGAGAGACCAGGAAATGCTAATACTCTAAACTTCAATGATTTTCACCCCTAAGAGATGTGACCAGCATACCCAATCCTTTTACAATGGAGTCCCCCCCAGGAGATATTTGCACTATATAAATGCTAAAAATTATTTTTTTTCTTCGTTTCCTCCTCTCCAGGCAACTCCTTGGGCTTCCTTTGGCAACAGGTATTAGGCTTCCTTTGCAATGGTTATCCATTTCTTCCCATCCTCCCTCTCCCCCCTGGTCTTCCACTAATATCATAAACAGGAAGCCCAAGGACAGAGAAAACCTGCAGTGATGCCTGCAGAGGAGATTAAACCCTACCAAAGAGAAAAATGAACAAAAGCAAATAACTGCAATAAACTTTATTGCATACTTTATATCTATTTGATTTTAAAGATGACAACATATTTACATTTACAAGCACTATGAAACTTTTAATTGTCACCATTCTAATATGACACATAACTGAACAGTTTATGATTGTTTTATATACAAAATAATTCTATTTATAGCTCTGTAAGATAAATGAAATTCAGTTTCATTTGTTTTAAGGTTTGACTTTTGAAAACTAAGCTATTCTATCGTATTCTAACCTTTTTTTTTCACATATTCAACAGGTTGAAATTTTTGTTGTTAGTTTGCAGTAATTAAAAGTAGCCACAAACATTTTATAAATATATGTCCCTGATCTGTATCATCAAATAAAGGCCAGTAATTTTTACTAACGCAGATGATACAAGTGCAGAATCCTAATCATTTTCATTTTCTAAAGTCATTATCACAAAAATGTGAAGCAATGGCAAATACTTAACTAATTACCAGAAATCTAATTCCAAGAGAGATGAGTTAGGACACATTTTGCATGACTGGCAAAAACTTGCTTGACGAGGCAGATTCATATTGGGTCTGCGTCGTGTCTCATACAGTTTTTGTTCCTTCTATGTAACATTTAACAGTCATACAAATACTGTTGTCCCTTTTTTGCAAATAATCTACGAATCTGTGTTTTTTTATATGCTCTCAAATCGCCATTAATTCCACTGACGTAAATTGTCTGTGATGACATCATGTCACGTACTATTAAACTCTTTGCTAATAAGAAAATTATAATTGGTGATTATTTTATCTGCAGCATTCCTCCATATCGAAATCAAAGCCATCCTGTACTCCATTGTCTTCCGTACAACTTGGTAATTCTCCCCATAGCATAAGATTATTGCCTGAAAGTTCAACAGTGGAGAACTTTAGCTGGATCAATAACAAGCGTCATCAAAAAAACATCAAACCTGTCACGCAATATTCACAGACAACAAAAAATAATTCCGCTAGGAAATAAACTGGTTATTTTTCAATCCCGTTAAAATATCGAAACTGTTTGAGGGAGATCTGACTTTAGCTTTTTAAAGTGAGAATCCATTAAATTTCACGTGTTCCCGTTTGAAGAAAATCATTTACCTAGTTTGTCACCTTTCTCGTGAATACAAAATTAAAAGAAAAGAAAAAACGTGGACTCGTAAAAGGTTTTCTTTGTCTGTTAACAGATACAAAGAAGGCAACTTTGAGATGCTGGATTTTTAACATTTCATGCCACTTACCTGTTCTATCTAGTCTTTCAACTGCGTACGTCGCACAAGAATGAAACATCCAAAAATGTCCGTTGTTACAGCTTTTTACACACGACGAACAAGGTACAGTAACATGATATCCAACAACATTTCCACTACAATAAAGAAAAAGTAAATTTAAGCTTTAGCTCAATAAAAATCCGAGGCTTCTTTTCAAAGAAGACGAGAAAGAACCGCTATATGAAACTCACCAGCCCAGACAAGCGACATCTTTGATTTTACATTCACAGTTTTTTGTCGAATAATCCGCTCCAACGAGCTGAATTGCACTAGAAATTAAATATTTTAGAGTTAAGAGTTAGCTGAGTTAAAATCTGCAAAAGTTGAGACACCGAGAAAGAAATATTTACCCATCGGGAGGCAAGTCCGTCGAGTATAGTTCAACATTCGTATCAGCGAGTAGAAGCGCCTTCATTCCTCTCATACACAGCAGTCTTTCACAATAAGTACATTCTAGCTTAACAACTGCTTTTGATTGAAACGCCGGGTGTAGTCTTCGAGGCATTTTGTGAAAGATATATCAGGAAAAATACAAATTTACAAAAACCACGAGTTTCCGATGCACAGCAATGGCCGATCTGCTCGAGACAAAATTCATATAACGTTATATCCTTGTCTCTTATTGGCCATTGCCTAGCAACCGTCACGCATGCAACAGGAGTTTAAATCTCGCGATCTCAGCTGATTCCTTCTTCAACGATCAGCATGAAAACCTGCTATTTCTAAAAATGAAATTTTAAATGACAAAATTTCTTATATTTAAAGGAGAATGATAAATTACTTTGTTATTTCACGCTAAATAAAGCAAACGTTGGAACTTTTGAGTTTGTTAGTTTGCGGTCTTCCTGTGGTCGCGCCTTTATCTGGATGACTGGAACTAAAATTAGCATATTCAAGATGGCGGAAGGTTGAGGACGTGTCTTATTTATCAACTGGAGTTTTTTTGACCTTTGTAAATCGTTTTGAAATAGAGATATAGCGACAGTCATGGTGAACGCTTTGCAGAGACGCCAAGCACTGTGCTTTGTGCTAACATGGTGTGCCTATGCTTCAACTTACTTACTCAGAAAACCACTTGGAGTTGTGAGTATAATTTAGCCATGCCTAACTTTGACATTTGAATGATAAATCAAGAACTTCCTTGAATTAACTCTCAACTGTAATACCATGTTATTGAACTGTGTTTTTTACTGTTCTTTTTTTGATGTTGATAAAGAAATAGTCGAGGACCCAGTCTTGAGTCCCAGTATGCAAACATATCTATTTCCGTGCTCCGTTCAATAATACAGCACCAGGAAGTGAGGAGAGCAAGGAAGAAGTGTAGGGAGATGGCAAGTGCTCTCTACACTTTTTGAGTGCTCTCAGCACTTCCTATTTTAGTGCTATATAACTGAATGGAGCACTGAAAAAGCTTTTGTATTTTATTTTTGTTTTATTGCTGCGAGCGAAGCGAGTAGCCTCCTATTCGGAACACACTGTAATCTGTGGATGTCACTAGACGAACATGCGATACATACGATCAGCGGTTCAAGTCCATACCGTATCGAGAGTCGATTCAAGGATGTCACTAGACGAACACGCGATACATTCGATCAGCGGTACAAAATTTTTGCATGTGAGATACGAAAGGCAAATGCTAATAGCTGTTGACAGACAAATCAAGGTCTTTACTACTGCGGCTTGTTGAGCTATACAAGCAACCAGTGTACGGTTTGAGGTGCGTCTTGTTTTAAGTGTATTAACGACAACACTGATCAATCGCTCTTACTCTAGCGGCAGCTAATCTAAATGTCCTTTTTATGCCGATTTTGGGCTCCCTTTTACATGGGCACAAGTGAACGCATGAGTGCGTCTAGTTCAATATTGAAGGTCAACTAGCAGTGTTTGTCACACAACGCACAGGAGATAGACAAGAAACATTTCATATATCAGAGAAAGCGGTGTACTTTCGTGAGTTTTAGGAAACCAGTTCTGCTAACGTGGATACACCAGCTGTTTTCTGCTCGCAGCAGTTCACTTTCTATTAGAAATAGCTAGTTATATATATGCTAAACAAACTACAGGGTAGTAACGAGGTATATGGGATCAGGGATCAGTGTTATTTTGGGGCTCAGGGATCACATCAGCGTTATTTTTTTGGCTCAGGGATCAGATTTTTAGCCCTGGGATCGGGATCACTGACAAAAATATATACCTCGTTACTATCCTGAAACTAGGGGGAAAATTTAAAAAAGTTTGATTTTCTTCCGTACAAAAATTCAACAGGCGAGTGCAGGGTTGATCTTGCACTGATGACATACTATAAAAATTAGACATTCTTTGAACTGTTGAAAGAAACAACCATGTCACACTTCGATTATCCTGGCGAGAAGTTCCAACGTACCTCATTGAGGCTGAATTCAAATTCATCAATTCGTCTGTTTGTCTATAGCTTGAAATTCAATATTATGCAAATGAGCAAAACATAAACAATGCATTCTCCTGTACTATCTGAAATATATAATAAATTAAATAGATATAGATGACAGAGGGTGAGGTGGGGGAACTCAGGGAAAGCCCTAAGATCTAGTATTTTACTTCTACCTTTGTTATACATGTGCATTTTGCTACTGGAAGTGCATATAGCTATTTCAAAAGAGGTTGATGGAGCAAACGGTGATTGGCATTTGGTGATTGCACTTGTAACTGAAAGGAACTGTGGTCAGATGCTATTTAGACCACTATCCTGCATGGAGATTTCAAATTTATCACACTTGCTAAATCTGTGAGTTATTTTGTGACTGCATTTCTTACATAACAGATCAAACATGACTTGGGCTACATTTATAAGTTGTCAAGTACTGATCTAGGATGGCTAGACACTGCTTTACTTTTGCCTTATGCCGTGATGCAGGTATATAACATATAAACATTACTCAATGCAAACCTGATATAATGTAGTGACAAGGGACTGTATTGATAGGTTAGTCATACCAGGGATTTTTTTTCGTGGGGTTAAAGTGATGGATAAATGGTCCATTATAGCTGGGTTAGCATTATATAATAACCCATTATATTGGTCATTTTGCTGTAGCTGGTACATGTAGTATTGGTTGATTACCCTCATCATCCATTCATCCATCCATTCATTCTGTAATTCACTTATATTTGTTCCTTCAGTCTCTTTTTTATTCCTTTTTCAGTCTCTTTTATTGATTCATTCATTCATTATTAATTTATTTCTTCCTCATTCTAGTCTATTCATTCTCTCGTTCATTCATTCATTCATCCATTCACTCATTCATTCATTCATTCATTCATCTATCCATCCATTCTCTGTCTACGTAATCCTTTTGTCTCTCTTACCCTCTTCCCAAATACATGCATTTGAAAAGGCCATCAACGTTTAATTGCAAAGAAGCTAAACTTCATGGGATGTACATAAATAGGCAGGGCTTAAGCTTGCTGCACACACTGAGAAACTGTGTGAGGAAACTGCCACATGAGGCACTCTTCTCACCGTGTGCTCTTTTACTTGCTTCGCAAGGCAATATGCCGATTTTATGTTTTGTTTGATAATTTGAGACCCGGCCACGTAGCCAAAGATGCAATGTCTGCAGCAAGAAATCATCTGAGCTATTGCCTCATGTGGCAGTTTCCTTGCGCTGTTTTTCAGTGCATGTGTTAAGGGCCCAAGTGATCCTTTCTCTATCCTTAGTTTTTGTTAGGATAATTCTCATAGTTGCCATGCCCATTGCTTTAGATTCTATTTGCATCATGTGGTGATAAATTTGGTGCAAGATTAGCTTTGACATTCTGCTTGCTTGGTTCAGCTTTGTCTATGGTAAGATAATAATATCTGTTATAATTTAATATTTTATCTCGTGCAAATTTCATGGTGAAGATTTTGCAGTATCATATAATTATATCAATGATTGATATTTCTAGTTAGGATTTTAACATAATTTTCTTGTTCTTAGTTTTCATTTGGATTTTGGATTCATTTACCAGTTTTCGCTATTCTACTTTTTCTAAATGGAACTTCACAAGTAAGTAAAAAAACATGATTCATTCTATCAAACTAAAGACAAGAAGTTTACAGTCAGCTAAATTTATGCTGTAAAGCAAATTTATTTTACAATACCATAGTCAAATAAATTTTCTGATAATTAATTATTATCTTAATAGATATTATAATTATTATTGCTTTTGTAGGCAACAGCATGGCCTAACTGTGTGAAGTCTCTTGGAGCATGGTTTAACGACAAACAAAGGACTACAATTTTTGGACTTTTTGGTACTTGTACTTTTGCTGGTGGTATAATGGGTAGTGCTCTAGCTGTAAGTACATGTATAACATTAGTCCATCTGTCCTTCCATCAGTCTGTCCATCTGTCCGTCTGTCCATCACTCCAGTAAGTCAGTCAGTCAGTCAGTCAGTCAGTCTACATCTCTCTATAAATAATATTATTATAGGCCACTTGTTATTTTGGATGAGAGGGGGGGGGGCTTCATTTTGAATATAATTGTATTGTCAGTAATATTGAAATTTAATCTTGTTATCCTTAAACATAATCACTCCTATTAATAGCTTCCCTTGTTTCTTAGGTTCATTTACAAGCTCGTTACGGACCAGATTTAAAAATGATATTTCTTGTTCCATCATTTATAGTGGTGAGTATGTTCATAAGACTATATCTTTAGTCAATTTTTATATTCATGCAGTTTCATTTGGGACACAGTATGCACTGTTTGTACCTACATGTAGCCTAGAATAGATTTCCAAAATATATGGGAAAATGGCTTAGAATAGGAAAAGAGTTTACAATGTAGATACTGTACTTCATGTTTTACCACTAATTCTTTTATTATTTACCAGGGTGCAGTTGGTATATTAGTGTTTATTTGTTTTACCACTAAGTCTTTATTATTTACCAGGGTGCAGTTGGTATACTAGTGTTTATTTTTATGAAAACACCCGAAGAAGTAGGCATGCAAGTACCTGGCAAAGGTACATGTAGATAATATTTCAACCATATTCATTCATTTGTTTGTTTGTCCGTTTGTTTGTTTGTTTGTTCGTTCGTTCGTTCATTCAGTTGTTCATTTATTCATTTGTTTGTTCATTCACTCATTCACCTATTCATTCATTCATTCATTCATTCATTCATTCAGTCATTCATTCATTTGAGATTTCCATTTAGTCTAGTAACAAAAATTGAATCAAAGTCCCAATAACGTCACCCCCAAAATATTCATACAATATTCCTCACAACATTAATTGCCATTTAAGATTAATCTAGTTGCAAAGACATAGCTCCAGACTGTAATCTTAGCAGTTGTGTACAACGACATTGCAGTGAAAATTGCATCATATAAGTATAACACCCTCAAACAATCCTGCTGTGCTTGACATTGTAAGGAATGCTGCCATACATAGATCTGGGCGTTCCGATAATTTTTCCCCACCAGCATGGAAATTTTGTCAGTGCGATACAGTGTTAGCTTTTGTAATTCTAGTATTTTGTTTAATATCTGACACTGTATCATTAGAGACCAACCTTCCCAAAAGTTCTCCAACAGCTTCTAATGAGCAACGCACACTGTCATATGCAGAACTTTGGAAACTCAGGTTGGTAAAACTTCACATGCCATTAACTGCAATTTCTTTTCTTTTTTATTATATTATCTTGTTTGGCCATTGGTGTGTATGATATGCAATTTTGTAATTGAACCTAATATTGCATTTCCACTGGTTCTAGAATGGTTCCTGAATTGTCTTGGACAAACTTTTCTGTCAAACTTGTTCGATATTGCATGTATATGTGGCTGCCAATGTATCTTTTCCAGTCAGTAAGTACTCGTTGTTTATAGAATATATTTCCAAAACATATCCTCAGTCTTCCTACCTGCCTTTTTGGGCTGCCTAGATATCACATTATTAATCAAAGTGTGTTTATTTCTAGTTAAAATACACGAAGATCCAAGCAGGTCTTTTGTCAACAGTATTTGAAATTGGTGGAGTGGTTGGGTCAGCAGGGCTTGGGGTTGTGATTAACAGGTGAACTTTTTGGCATATGTGTACTTTTACATGTGTGGAGTCATCATCATCATCATCGCAGCTTTGATTGTTGTTGACCACCAATATGTATACCATTACCACTATAACTGACCTCTGTTATCACTACTACCACTGCTGATATCCTTTTAGTATCATCATCATCATCATCATCATCATCATCATTGTTATCATCACCAACATCAACTTCATCTACCAGCATCATTTTCACCAAAATTGACTTGGTCTTAAGCATTTATCACAATCATTATCATCATTTGCTACATTACAATAATTATACCCTTTGCATAAAGCTACTAATCATATGAACAAAAGTATAACTATACATCCTTCACCTTGCTTTGAGTGACTCAATAATGCAAAATAATCACTTAATCTTGTCATTGTTTAGCTGTGTCAAAGTGAGGCAAGAGGGGTATACAATATGATGAATATGTAGGCAGTAATCATGCAAAGGATAGATATTCTTTATGTTGTATGTTCTTTAATAAAGTTACAATCTATTTTGTGTAGGTTACTTCAGGGCCGTGCTGTACATGGTGTTAGTCTAACGGTCTTTGGTAGTGCCGTTGCACTTGCATTATTCCACTTTACAAGTCACATGGGTATTGGCATTAACTGTCTGTTTATGTTCATTGCTGGTGCATGTAACTGTGGACCTGATCCATACCTGTCAGGCTCAATTGCGGCATCCATTGGAGAGAGAGAAAATGCACAAGCTGCTGTATCTGGGCTCATAAATGGTATGATATCTAGAATAAATACATGTATGGTATAGGCACACACACTGCACACATGCTCTTGCAACAAAATAGTTTGCTGCAAGTTGAAAAAGTCTGTTGCAGCAAGTAGACAGTTGCTCAAGTGCCTGTACTTTTTGCAACAAAATTTCATGATGTTGCATGTATTACCACCCCAAAGTCAACTTGTCTCGCTGCAAACTGTGAAATGGCTTCCTTCATGTTCGTGATTGATCCAATCATAAGTCAGGGTTTGCTCAACTTGCAGCAAACTATTTTGTTGCAAGACAAGTTTGTTTTGGGGTGGAAAAATGCGCAGCATTGCTCAATTTTGTTGCTCGTATTACTGTACATTTAGCCAATCAGTCATCAAAACAATGTATTTGAAGAAAGAGTTCTAGAGAAAAAAAAAGACTGAAATGACTTTTCCAGTTGTTTTCAAGTTTCCCCAACTGGTATGACATGGTATCAGTGAACTTTCCCATGTCAAAGTATCAATAAGTCAACCCAAAAAGTCACCCTTCAATTGTTTGATAATCACAACTCTAATGTATATTAAATACAGTATTGTCATTGTTATTTTTAGGGTTTGGTAGTATTGGGACTATAATAGAAGGACCTTTGATTGGTTGGATGGTACAGCACTATGGCTGGGCAGGGCCATTCTACTTTATGATTGGCTTATCCATATTTGGTACCTTGTGTATGATCAAAGCTACTCGTATTGATGAAGCCATCAAGAAATCACAGTTCATGAGCCAAGTAGCAAGTGAAACATAGAAAAGGTGTCAGAGATTTGTGAAAATAAAACGATAAGGAGAGGGCGTGACTTCTTCAGGCCCAGGTTTCAAGGTCCTGGAATGGGACTTTCATAAACAAGGCTTTTACATGTAATCTAAACAAGAATACAATGCTTGTTTTTTTCGGATAGATACAAATGTAAATAGTAAGAGTGAGTGATTGTCCTTTCACTGGTGAAGTTTTAGATCAAGCAGCACATAACGAGTTAGTCATTTAGTTCTTTTCATCTACCTAAATAGGGTTAGCCTAATTGGGAAACAAAGTATATGTGAGTTTGATGTTATCGGGAGTCGACACGCACGAGAAACTTGTTACCACAAATCATATGCGAAGATATTCTTTCCCTTCATTTTTGCTACAAATACGTGCGATGAATAAGTAACCCTGCTTTTCGTATGCCGGGCGTTTATTTCTCTATACTTTATTACTCGTAATTTTCTTGGAACATATCACAGCAGCAGAATTGCATGTGCGCGCAACATCTGCACAAGTTGAATCAAGTTCTGCTGTCTTCTTCAGCGTTGTGTGCGACATCTTCCATCGTGTAGCGAAAAAAATGGCATGGGCAACGGCTTTACATGTTAAGATTTGATGGTTTTGATTTGATGGTCCTAGCATAAAATTTGATGGTCTTTTTTAAAATAAACCTTAAACAGAGGTTGACACGCCATTCGAACTTGAGCAGGGTGAATTGCACGGTATGACACCCCAAAGATATCATTTTGCGCGCACAAAGCGGTAAAAGTTGGAGTAGCGTAACGTTCCGCGCTGCTACGATTGTTATCGCAACATTGTTGCGGCAACGCGTTTCAGGGTTTTGGACGAGCTTCAAAAATTACTCGACATTGTTGCCATGAATTACTTGCTGCCGCGTACGCCACGTCATACTACACCAACTTGTAATGCAACAGTGTTTTGCCTAAAGCTGTCCGGTTCAACAATAATCATAATAATAATTAATAATAATATTAAACTATTTAAAGAGGGTAGCACAGAATAGTTGATGTAACTAATAAACTAGTGGCCCTCTATCTAATATTAAAAACTATAAAAAAATATAAGTACAAGTACATTTCAACATTTACTCAAATTTATAAAACATTAGACGTCGTTATTGTAACATTTTATGGAGCTCTCGGGACTTGACAATAAAAACGCCTTTGTTGAAGATGACGACGTTTTCTTGGTCTTAACATACTCTGTTGTCATTTTGAAATACTCCGCTACTATGGCAATGTAAGGCAATTTTGTTTTGTTTTTTTCAAACCAAAGCGCCCTGCCAGACCTTTAAGCCTCGATTGGGAATTCGGCGCTGATTTCTTTCAAGTGCCTGATGTCAACTGTGATGTCACAGACGTGATACGTCATGCATGTGAGAAGCTTTTGATTATGACGTTATAGGAAGTGTGCGATGACGTCATAAAGGTTGTCAACCTCCGGCAGACAATGATTTTACAAAATCGGGTTTTCTGGTCTTTTACAAAGATTTATAAAGATGAAAATCTTTGAGCTTGGTCTGCTGGTTTTTCTTGGTTTGTCTTCTCAGAATGCTATGGCTGACAGAATACCAGGTATAGCTGCTTTTGGGTGGAAATATTAGTGTGCTGTCTCTGCTTTTGGGTGGGGATATTAGTGTGGAGTCGATCTGCTTTTGGGTGGAAATATTAGTGTGGAGTCTCTAAATTCTAAGATAGACCGGCAAAGATGCGGCAATACGGACGACAAAATCATGCACCATTTTGCGCAACATTGTTCCGTTGCAAGTTCCAAAGCAAATGTTGGTCCTTACCACCCAAAGAGTAACAAATTTTCTTTGTTGCAAAAAGTAGACGGTGCTCGGCAGACGGCAATGTGGATAATCATGCGGTCTACTTTTTTCGCGCCGACATTGTGAATTAACGTGAGCATGACTTTTCGCGTTCGACAAACACAAAATAGCTTTAATTTCGCGTTTAACCGTAAACGCCAGATCGACGCAAAAAAAGGAGGTCAAATGATCTTCGATTCACTGCCGTCTGCCTCCTGTCTGTCGTTTCCCCTATACGAAAGCTTAAGTTCTCGAAATGGCTTTGAATCGACGGTAACTTTTATTTGTAAACACGAACCACAACGCGTCTACGAAATCCCGCCAAATTAATACGTTTTTCGCCCTTGTCGTAAATGGCATCTTGCCTCCTGAACGTAGCGTTGTCACGACACAAGTCACGCAGTGAACGAACTTTCTGCGTCTCGCATTGCATCACGTTAAATCTATTTGACGTCGTCCGTGCCATGAAGTGCTTTGGGGTTTTGATTGGAGTAGAAGACATTACCTTTTCAATAGCATACGAAATCAATTCAAACGAAAAAAACTTTCACCTTTACTTTAACTTCTTCTTTACTTTAACTTCTTCCTAAAATATCATTCTAGCATCAAGCCCAAAAATGTACGGATATGATTCTAAAACGAAAGTGTACTACAGAGGCAACGTCGTTGGCAGAGAAGATGATTGGACTGGCGTGTACTTCCGAAATGATCAAGGCGAAGAATACTTCATACCCAGAAACGAATACTACGCCTCAAATCTCGTCATGGACGTCGTGCCTCGTGCAGACGAAATTCACACTGGATCGTATGTTCTGTACGATTGGAATACCTTTTTTATCGACGCGAAACACTTTGCTTATATATTAGGGACTCGTTATCATATGTTTATCCGCAGTAAACGCCCTAATTACTATACATATAAAGTTAGTGCATGGCGTGAGGGTAGAGAGAAACAACAAAGATACTGGGTGAAGTTTATGTTGAAGCAGAAGTGGCTCGGTCCCAAAGACTTGCACAAGCTACGACTTGTCGGTAAGTGGAGTATTCATCACTAGATCTAGATTGTATCAAGAGATTATAAGAGAGCGAAACTGATATTCTTTTTAGCAACAGGAAATTGATAAAAGTTATACCATCGCCCGCGCGCAAACAGTGACAGGAGAAACAGGTCGTATCTGCGCGCGCAAAAACCAATTTCATTGTTTGAGTGCACACCTTGCGCGCGCGATATGGCGTCAACTTCCTTCTAACTGTTAGGGGGCTTAATTAAAGGCGCTGTTACACTCAATTTTTCTTGCAACTTGCAATGCAACGCTGATGAAAGTATACTATGAGCATTGCAAGTTGCTGGCGAGATGTCAGACGCTCACAACTTGCAACGCAACTCTTTCTTGGTCTGATAAAAAAGTCAGCGCAGTCACGGCACTCTGATTGGTCATTTGAGACATAATTTGTGTTGCAAGTTGCTGGATAGATGTTGTACACGCTGCAACTTGCTCCGCAGTTGAAAAAAGTACATACTCGTTAAACTTTTTCTGATTCCACGTTAGATGTCGTAAACCAGGTTTGTTAAAGTGACGGTGCGACTTACCAATACGTAACGCAACCGTAATCGTGATCGGGCTTTATCCTCGGAAAAAAAGTATAGAACGGCCTAGTTCTTTTTGTCGCCAATGGCGAGAGCCATCTTGAGTAGTTCCCCGCCCCTTGGCTAACCCGAGGATGAATTGGGCGTGTTCCGTAAGATCCGTACCATGACTTACGGTTACGCAATGCTTGCATCATCCCATTGCGCGCGTAAACACGTTAACGTTGTTCAATTATTTTAAAATGTATTTTTATTAAACCTTGCGTTATTAATGCAGACCATGTAAGATTTAAACATACTTTTATCGATGTAGATATTTGGCCAGAGAGAATGTGTCAGAAGTTTCAATTCAACTGCAAAGGCGAAGAGAAGTGCATGGTTATAGACGACATGCTCCAAGTAGCTGGATGCCGAAGTGAGTATAGTGAAATTTCTAGTATTGTGCATTACAGGATCAACTAGAAGACCCCCTGTTCAAGACATTTGTCTCGTTTCTCCTGTAATGTGAAAAAATTGAATCTCTCGCATACCAATGGTAGAGAATTAAGTACCTATCAGAAATAGGAAAGAGCTTGCAAGTCTGACCCTAGCTTAGAGAGTAGTTATATATGGGCCATACTTGTAGTTGGGACTCCATTATGGACATTTTGCATTTCCAGACATAATCAAGACATTAATTTTTTATCGACCATAATTAGGACAAAAGGGTCTTTCTCGGTGTTGCAGGATGTATTGTATTCAGGTATTGTGTGGTTTTGTTTCATTCCAAGTCCTTTGTTCTTGGCTATTTTTTCATTGTCATCACACCACAGGTATCCTACAACACCAACAAAGACGAAAAAGTACAGGAAAGCAAAAATGTAGCATATCTCTACACTCTCGTAATATCTTGATAGCTCTTCAGTGCTAATGAGATGTATTTTCTACTAACTTCATCTTTTTTGAGAATAGAGGAGTTTTAACCAGAAGTAATATTTTTGAAAGGTGTCTTGTAATGTAACTTACTTATAATCTGTGTAAATTATGGAAAAACTTTGAACAATTTATGTAACTAGAAGGTTATCTCTTTCCTTGTATAGAACCCCAAAAGACAAAACCAACTATTAAACCAGGACTGACTATGCAAACAAAAAAGCCAATACCTCAAGCTACTTCACCAACAACTCTCCCACCTCTAGCATCAGCCACTTTAAAACCTGTAACTCAAAGATCAGTTATAATAAAACCCAAGCTAGCAACAAAAAGAGATTTTAAAAAGGCTGAAGTTACTCAGACTCCGTCTGTGGATGAAGTAGATGTGGATCTGGAAGATGGCAGCAATGACTGGGTTGCTACTGTTTTACCTCTTGTTGTCTTGGGCGGAGGTGCCGTGTTTGTAGTTTGCTTTATTACTTGTATTGTACGGTAGGTAGTGGATCAATGAATGAATGAATGAATAAAATTAATAGATGAGTTAAAGAATGAGTAGATGGATGAGAAATAAATAAAAATGCATGAATGAAGGAATGGATGAACTCTAAGCCCAAATGAATGAATGCATTATAAAAATGCTTTGATGGGAAATTCAAATCCAAAAATTTGATTGAGGCATTAATAGATCTGTATATGCAGCTGATTAACTTTTGCTGTGTTTCATAATTAGTTGTATCAAAAAGCTTACCCATAAACATCAACAAGAGGAAGACAAAGAAGCACCACTGACTTCAGAAACCACGATACAGCAGCAAAGACAACAAAGTGAGGACACAACTGATGAAAAAAGCACTTACAGTAGGGAAAATGAGGAAATTGAGGAAGAAATGTCATCAGGAAATGAAAACACATAAAAAGATATTAAAAGAACTAACATTTTTTAGAGTAAAGTTAAATTCTCTTGGTACTGTCATAATTTACTGCCATGATGGGACAGGGGGGGGGGTTCAGTTGATCACCACAAAGCCTTCTAAACAAGGGAAAAATTTTCACTTCTTCGTTCTTTGTCCATCATGAACTTTTCGATGTTTAAGAAGGATATACTTTCTGGTAAATCCTTTATCACAGATGTCACACACATATGGCCTTTCTCCAGTGTGCGCTTTTAGGTGTTTAGAAAGGGAATCCTTTCTTGTAAATCTCTTACCACAAATATCACATATATGTGGCTTTTCTCCAGTGTGTGTTTGCAAATGGCTGGTAAGATTGAATTTTTTTGCAAATGCCCTATTACATATTCCACATTTATGTGGTTTGTCTCCAGTATTCCTCAAGTGGCTCAAAAGGGAGTCCTTTCTTGTAAATGTCTTACCACAGCATTCACAATGATGTGGTTTTTCTCTTGTATGTGTTGTCATGTGTCTCATAAGAATAGATTTTTGTACAAATGCCTTGGGACAAATTTCACATTTATATGGCCTCTCGCCAGTGTGCGTTCGCATGTGCATAACAAAAGCAGATTTCTGCGCATGTGTTTTGTCACAAATTTTGCATTTATGTGGCCGTCTTCCTCCAGCATGTGTTCCCAGATGGACAGTAAGTTCTGTTGTCGTGACAAATGACTTGTCACAAAGAGAACACTTGTGAAGTTTAACCCCTAAATGCCTCTTGTTGTGTAATTTTAGAGAATAAGCCCTTGTAAATGTCTTATCACAGTTCTGACATTTAAATATTTTTTCCTCTGAGGATATATTATATTTTTGAGGACTTGCTTTGTGCTTTTTCATGACTTGTTTCTTTTTACTTTGATTTTTCTTCACCTCCAAATCATTACAGTGAACTGCTTGACTTTTTTCTTTTGATGAATTTTCCCCTAAACTTTCAGTAATTATATCTGTATCGTCAACAGCTGGGGTGCCTTCTTCGTGCATTCTCATATGTTGGTTTAAAGCCTCTTGGTTTTCAAACTCCTTTTCGCATTCAGGGCATTTTATTTTCTCTTCAGCAGAGCATGTTATTTGTTCCACAAGATGGCTTGTTGATTCCTCTTCTTCATCTGATTCACTTCCCTCACTTCCATCCTCTATTGACACCCAGGTTTCATCAGAATGATTCTGGACAGCTTCCTTTCTCACACCAGAAATTTCTTGTTTGACTTGAATAAAAACAGCCCGCATGTTATATAGACATTCATTATCATCAGTCTCGGTTTTTATAACTGTCGATTCCGTTCCATTTTCATGCAATAAATTCTGAGTACTCGAAGATGAAGAATCACGTACCCCTTGAAATGTTTCAACAGTCTGACAAAGTTCCAAAGCTTTTGCAAATAGGGTGGTCAGTTCTTCATTGCTATCCACACCATTTATGTCCGTTTCTATGGCAACAGTGTTATAAGTCTTCATGCTGGACTCAGTATTAATTGTCCACTGTAGCAATATTGTTGCTTGTGTGGATCAATCTAAAAGTGATAACAAAAACATTCTTGACTAAATGGCTATAGGAGGGGGGTCGATCAGGAGTAAGAGGATCAAGAGCGAGCCGTCCTCATCAGCCGACATTTTGAGCAAGAGCTCAACAATTTATCGTAAAAGATAATCAAATTCAGACAATCAATTGTTTAATTCTGATTCTTCTTACCCGAAACTTGTCTATAGGGCGGTAAGTTAAACTTCTACCAAAGGATCTGGCAGAATAAACGCTGTAGCTCAGTATCTGCTTCGGTGAATTGAACAAGGGCGGCAAATATGGCTTCCACTTGACTCTTCAGACCGATCGACACAGGAATCCCATCGTCTTTACTGTTGTCCGAAAAAAATCTTCAAGTATTAAAAATGCTGGTCGTTTAGGACTTGAAAAAACTGTAACCAGCTCTGGAAATAAAAACAGAACGAATCAAGTCATTTTAACGGAAACTATTTCCATTACTATCATTCACGCGTGACAGCATTGCGTGACCCTTATAAGGCCTGGCTGCAGCAGTTCAATGCATTGATGAATACATTACAGTGTTGTTGGCGTGCAATAACAAAGTTGATAACCTCCAATTTGTCAAGCCAATATTTCGTCCTAGAAGCAAAGAAGAGGATGGCAACCAAAGAGAGATAATATGAAAATACGTAAAATTACTATCCCAGTGGCCGATGTAGTCGATGGACATACGGTTAGTATCTTTTAGATCCACTAATTTGGTCTTGTTTTGAACAGTCTGTGTTTCAGGATTCGTTGAAATACTACACTTGAAATTTCTGTATTTGGCAATTTGCTTGTATTGTTGTGTTTGGTAAAGGAAGTTTATTCTTTCGCCTTTTGTTTGATTTAAGAAATAGTTAGTTTTGAGAGTAATAATTACAGCAATACAAATATCGCATGTAGTAATCTATGTTACAGGAAATGTAAGTTGTAAACATACGGGTCACAGACGTAATCCCGTCGAAAACCCAAATACAATTTGCAACTATGTGTTTTGTACTTTTTTATGGAAATATTTGAGTATAGGTCAAGTTAAATGAAAGTTATTGACGTCTCGTTAATGGAAAAATAGTTTTACGTTTAGGTAATTTTGACATCTTTGCAAATGGTACAAATATTGCCACATCATGACACCAAATATTCTCGTGACTTTTTAATTCTTCGAATTCGTTACACGTAATTTCTTAAACGTTTGACACAATAAGTGTTATGTAAAGCTTATCCCTCAACTTTGCAAATAGTTTCTAAAGTTTGGAAATATTAACTTTTCCTCGAAATATTTACTTTGACAGGTATATTTCATCGAAGTTTTTATCAAGGAATATTCTTGGCTAATTAGAAGAAGATATCGCCAGTTTTATGAATTACATGAGAAGGTAAAGATTAATTATCAAAGTAGAATTTAATATTTTAACATTACATCTTATCCCAGTAGATTAATATACAGACTCTGTTAATACCAATATAGATCAAGTTATCAAATGTTGGACTTCTGTCACCTTTATTTCCATTGATGCCAATTTTGTATTGTTTGTTGAATCAACTTGTAACCTTATATGTGTTTTGGCTTGCCAGCATTGTTAAGATAAATGTAGGTAGTACAGTGTAGTGATCATCACTGTGTTGTTTTTCTCATCCCCTCTGACCATTATAACTTTTTTCATCCAAAATTTTCTTTCATTTATATATTGTTTGATCTTCTTCTCTCATTTTTTCTCTTGTCATCTCTTTTCAATTCTCTCTTTTTTATTGGTCTTTTTTTGTCTTAATTTCTCAATTCCCTTCTCCTCTCAACTCTTCTGCTCATGATTCTCTTCTCTTATTTTCTCTTTATTCTTCTTCATTTTTCATTCTCTTCCAAGGATGACACAAATGAAGATTATTTTAAACCACACAAAAATTCATGAAATTCATAATGTTTTTTCCCATCTATTTTTCCAGCTTGTTAAAAAATATGACATCGAACCTAGTTTACTTCCTCCTAAGAAATACTTTGGTAACCTTGATGCTGATCATATAGAGAACAGAAGATGGGCATTAGAGGAGTATTTAGAGCTTTTGATTGAGAGATTCAAGGAGAATCTGCCAGAAGAACTGAATTGCTTTCTTGAGGGAAACACATATGTAAGATATTTTATAAAAATGTTTAGGAGCTTAAGGTTAGGGTGGGGAGGGATGGGGGATTGGGTCTGCAGGGCTGCAAGTGCCACCCACTGGACAAATCTCCCATAAACATGCTGATTTGACTGGCAAATGATTTAATTGCCTTGCCATTCTTTTACTGGACACAATTTATCACATTACAAGATACATATCAAGTGAACATTTATTTAAATTCCTCTTTTGTTAATTTTGTCCATGCAGTGTTTAGCTGTCCATTTCCATATTAATAAGATCATTCATCTCTAAGTCTTCCAATATTTTGATGACCTACTATCACTATCACTTCTAAAGTTTACACACCCTGGGGGGGTGCTTAGGCATTGGGGTGGGGGTGGGGGGGGTGCAGGTATCGAAAAAGCTCAAGCAAGGCCAACTGCCAACAAAGCAACCCTAAAAGCTTGAGCCAAAAAAATATTTTCCCCCTAATGATAGCAGTGTTGTCAAAGTTTATAAGCTATAATGGGCATGGCTACCCCCCCCCCCCCCCCCCTAAAAAAAAATTCTTAATTGATTAATTTATAAACCCAAAAATTCACGTCCCATTTTCAAGTACCCCCTATAGGTTCACCCCACCCATGTCCCAATAAATGAAAGACCAACAAGATCATTCCACCTATGAATTACTGATTCTTGTAACTGATGATAAATAGGATGTTTGTGGTGTTACATATTCCTTAGCACAGGAACTCTTCAATACAGGTATATTTATCCCTAAATGTTGTATTTTTACACAGCATTCTACATAAGTGACAAGTGTGTTTCAGAGTAATGTTCCAATGTTCAAGTTGTACTTCTGAAGTTGACATATAGTGAACTTCATTCATTTAAATGGCAAATTTCAGACTCATGAATTCTCAATTTTTAAGAATGTGTAGACTTCCAGAAAATATCTATACCCAACAACCATCCAGGGATTTGGAAATTCTGGAAGTGAGGGGGGTCAGAGAAAGAACAAAATTACAGAATATGTATGGATGAAAAATGGAAGTTCCAGAGGATAGGGGGGATCCATTTACAAATTCCCTCTGTGGTGGGGGTATGGATATTTTCTGGAACTTATGTACAATTCAATAAAAGAATTCTTCAATCATATGAGCCTTTGTTAGAAGATTCTATTTTGATGATGAAATTGGGAACTTCTTTGGGCATAGCACTGCCTTACTTTATGATACAACTCATGCGGTGGGCAGATCTCGATTCTAACACATTTCTGAATTGGTGGATGAAGTAAGTTTCAATTTAGTCTGCATTGCTGCCTCTCAAGGGAAGGGGAAGGGAGGGGGGAAGGAGGGGAAAAGCGAAGGGGAAGGGATAGGGGAGGAGAGGAGGGAAAAGAGAGACTCTCATAATTAAATTCCCTCCTCTGCTCCCCAGCCTCCCTCCCCTTTCCCCTCCTTATCCCTCCCCTTTCCTCCCCTCCCCTTCCCTTGAGAACTGGCAATGCAGGCTAGTTTCAATTTCACCAAAAGAATGATAGTATGACTTGAACTTTTAGACTTTCAAACAAACTTCAGAACCAAAAGTAACACGAAACACACTGTCTCTTATAAAGTAGTAAGAGTGATTTTCATTTGCTCATGAAGGAAGATGACTATTTTGTTTGCATTTGTTGAACAAAAGAAAACAATGGATACTACTAACCACTAGTTTGCCAATGTTTTCATGGGCAATAAAAATCACTCTAATTTCTTTACATTTTATGTTTATTGATACAGTTTTACAAATATGCTTGTACCTGTAGGAGAGGACATACTGAAGAGGGAGGAACCTTACACGTTAACACCACTGCAGCTGTATTGCATTACAAAAAGACTGGAACTCCCAGTACCAACTTGTGGTGAGATTTAAACTTGATTGGTATTGCTAATTTTTACTTCCAGTGCTTCTAGTAAGATTTTTAATAAATACTTTTTGATAATCACTTTTAACGGGAGTCAGATTGTTTTTGGACAGTCAGATTGTTTTTGAAAAGTGAGTATTAATCGAAATGCCCGTATTTTTCGATTAATAATCAACATTGACGTGCCAAATTTGTTTATTAATCGAAAAATGCGTATATGAAGATTCTGCTTTTTACGCGTACGAAAGCAGAATCTTCATAAAACTTTAATTCTTTGTTCTGCAAAATGTATTATGAATATTTTTACTGTTTTTGACGTTCTCAAAAATTTCTAATCACTTTGTTTTTCTGGACTTGGAAAGCCAATTTGAAGTCAGCTCATTTTTTTGTTTACATATAATGACAGCCAATCATCAAGCGAGAAACGTTTCTGTTTCTCCGCCCGCTTTTCTCCTCCCTCATTTGCATATTGATCATATCAGTGTCAGTAGTTTTAAATTCACAAATCAAAAGTTATAAATTACACAAATTAAATTACACAAGTTTATAAATAATCCGGGTTTTTTTTTTTTGCGTGAATTCACTTTCAAAAACAAACAAATATTTTTTTCCTATTTTACGTTCTAGAAAATTTTCATTCACTTTGTCTTCTCTTGACTTGGAAAGCCAATTTGAAGTCGACTCATTTTTTTAACCAATCATCGTTTGTTTACATATAATGACAGCCAATCATCAAGCGAAAACGTTTTCTGTTTCTCCCCGATCCCCCCGCTTTTCTCCGCCCTCATTTGCATATTGATCAAGTACGCTTCAAAAATGTATTTTTGTTTATTTTATAATTCACAAATCAAAACTTATATAAATTACACAAGTGTATAATAATCCGGAGGGTTTTTTTTCGTGTGAATTCACTTTCAAAAACAAACAAATATATTTTTTTCCTCTTTTACGTTCTAGAAAATTTTCATTCACTTTGTCTTTGACTTCCAGGTTCTCTTGACTTGGAAAGCCAGTTTGAAGTCGACTCATTTTTTGACCAATCATGGTGTGTTTAAGTAGAGACAGCCAATCACCATGCGAGAATTACTTTCTGTTTCTCCGCCCTCTTTTCTCCGCCCTCATTTGCATATGCACTCTCTAAACTAAAGCAAAACATTTTCATTTTTGTCTCTAAACTTCTGAGTTAAAAATTCAGGATTTTGTACATTCACGCAAACAAAACTCCGTAAAATTATAAACTTGTGTAATTTATAACTTTTGATTTGTGAAGCAACCAACACTGATAAACAAAAATGCATTTTTGAATCGTACCTGATCAATATGCAAATGAGGGCGGAGAAAAGAGGGTGATTGGCTGGTGATTGGCTGTCTCTACTTAAACACACCATGATTGGTCAAAAAATGAGTCGACTTCAAATTGGCTTTCCAAGTCAAGAGAACCTGGAAGTCAGACAAAGTAAATGAGAATTTTCTAGAACGTAAAAACGGAAAAAAATATATTTGTTTGTTTTTGAAAGTGAATTCACGCGAAAAAAAAATCCGGATTATTATAAACTTGTGTAATTTAACTTGTGTAGTTTATAACTTTTGATTTGTGAGCTATAAAACTACCGACACTGATAAACAAAAATGCATTTTTGAAGCGTACTTGATCAATATGCAAATGAGGCGGAGAAAAGCGGGCGGAGAAACAGAAAACGTTTCTCGCTTGATGATTGGCTGTCATTATATGTAAACAAAAAAATGAGCTGACTTCAAATTGGCTTTCCAAGTCCAGAAAAACTTTTGAAAACAACCACAGCAGCCAACCAGAAAACAAAGTGATTAGAAATTTTTGAGAACGTCAAAAAACGTAAAAATATTCATAATACATTTTGCAGAACAAAGAAAAGTTTTATGAAGATTCTGCTTTCGTACGCGTAAAAAGCAGAGACCTTGTTCCTCGCTCTTCTATAAAATCATAAACTAAATTGTCAGTTTTCGGCTCTGTCCACTACGAAATTCACTCAACTGCTTTTTGAAATGAGCAGTCTATCGACTTGCGAGCTCGGAATGAATTTGGCACGTCAAACTCGATTATCAATCGAAAAAATACGGTTATTTCGATTAATGTCCAAAAACAATCTGACTCCTGTTTTTTATTTTCAAGATTTTTTATGTTCATAATTTGTAAAATTCATTATTGACCAACTTTATCACCATGACACATATCCTAACTACTATCACCCAGATCATCATCATGATCTGATCATCATCATCACCATCCTCTGGTTAATACTGATTACCACCCCCACAATCACTATCTCCATCATTATTACACTATTATCAACATTATCATCCTTTTTTAACCTTTTATTGCCACCACCACTACCTGCACCACCACCACCACCATCATATCATCATCATCATCACCATCATCATCATCATTCATAACCACTTATGGTTGTTTTCAGATTCACATGTTTCTCATGGCGAAATTGGAAATCTTTATGACTTCATCCAACAATTGAAGCATCTCAAGGTAATTAGTTGTACATTTACATGTGTCTTACGTACAGTCAGGTTTTGTTACTGCAAGCACAATCTTCTAATAATATATTTTTATTTTTAAAGTGCTCAAATAGAGTAGATTTTGTATGTGTGTGAAATGCATGGCACTAGCTATACTGTAACCATGTCAGTGTCGTAATGTTTATAAAAAACATTTGGAATTACATCAATAATAGCTGTACTGTGATCAAGTCATTTTCACAGTCATATGAAATCAATTTTGATAGATTTATTTTTCATTCACTTTCAGATTTATTCTCAAACCAAACAAATTGAACTAAGTGAAAATGTTAATTTCAAATGTGACTTGGCCCTTTTCAAGTCCCTGTCATCTTTAGAGGTAAATGGATACCATGCATGTTACGAGGGTTTCAAAAAGGATTATTTTGCAATATATTTATGATATTGAAATTTTGTGATTTCATGTAGATTTTGTAGACTTTTCTTGTGGTTGCAGACAAAATTTGTTAAAGATATATATTTTGACTGTCCATCAAAAATGTGTTCAGTGGGCGCCGTCATGTTGCAACATTGTATCTTGCCATTTTGTTTCTTCTTCTTGATGTGCGTATTTTCCCGTGACTTTGATGTATGAAATTTGCAAAATGAAAATGTCGCGAATATGCCATGAAGACTTAGGTGGACATTTAAAACAAGTTTCCAAAGACAAATGAAGTTGCCTTCCATTGTTTTCTACAAGCTACGCATCAGTACCTTAAAACTGGGTCCAGCTGCATAAACGTAACGTCAGACGTAACTGCAAACGTAAGACGTTACTAACAGTGGTTTAACTGGGCGACGTTAACTGTTGCGTCCAACGTTTTATGCAACTGGTCCCTGATATGATAATTTTTACGTTAGATATTAAGCTGCGATGTGGAGCCATTCCAGGGGATATACAGACTACAACAACAATTGGAATCTCTTAAAGTCCATAATTCTATTCATCTTCTGAAGGTATTCTTCTAAAAGTATCTTCTATATGATGTTTTGAGTATGCACTAGAGTGAAGTATTTCACTGAAATTCCTCTAATTGTTAGAGTTACCTCCATTAATCATCATCATCATCATCATCATCATCATCATCATCATCATCATCATCATCATCATCATCATCATCGAGATCAACCTCTGTATTACAACATTTGGTTCTCTTGGTAGTTACGTTCTCAAATCGGTTCAAGTTTCCTATGTTTTTATTTCCTTCAAGTTACATGTAATGTAGCGTAGGCCCAAGCAGACGATGCAAATTTTCTTGCAATGCTATGCACCGCAGTACAATTGTATTACTTTGTGAGCCTTTTTGCGCTGAAACCTTGTGTGCAACAACAATTACATGCATAAGAAGCATCGAGTTTTACTCCTGGGTGCGACAAATTGCCTTGTATGGCGAAGAAATGGCAATGACGCTTTTCTTCTCAGTTTTGCTCTTATAATTAAATTTACCTAAGTAAGTGGTAAACATAGAGCTTGACTCACAACGATTGTGTGCATCTTTGCAGGAAAATCGCATCGTATGATAACCCAAAGTCACTTCATTGTGAAATTTCGAATGCCTTTTGGGCGTGGCGCTGATGGGGGAGGGGTAGGCAGAGAGCCGGCGTTTTCTTCCTATACTTTATGACCATGGATGTAAATCCGACGTTGGTTTTTCGTCGAGTTTTCCACGTAACTCCGACGTTGGGTTTTGATCGACGTAAATCCGATGACCAGTTTCCGACCTGATCCGATGTTGGTTTTTCTACGGGTTTTCGGTCTTTTCGACGTAATCCCGACTTCCGGTTTTGGTCGGATTTTCGACGTAAATTTTTATGACCGTTTATTTTTAGGATATTTTAGTTGATGAAGAAATATGGGAACAAGGTATCCTGGAAAGTGTTGAAGCCGATGGATCAACATCTCTTAGTCCTACAACTGACTATACAAGATGGAAGAAACTGAAGTTTGCTGACTTTAGCAAGAATGAACTGCCATACATCGACGAGTCTGTGGTAATTGAACTTCTCGTATTTGTTTGTGTTTGTCAGTGATTTAATTTATTTGTTCAATTGTTTTTTGTTTGTTTGTTTGTGGTTGGTTAGTTTGTACGTTTGTGTCATTGTTTGTCTGTCTGTTTTTGGATTTGTCTGTTTGTGCATTTGCCTATCTGTCTGTCTGTCTGTCTGTCTGTCTGTATGTCTGTCTGTCTGTCTGTTTTATCATTTGTTTGTTTGGTTGTTTGCAAAATGGTTTGTCGTCTTATATCTTGTTGCCGTATTGAAAGTTTTGAACTCAATAGAGGATGCCAAAATACTAGCCAATTCCTTCTTCTGTTCTAACAGGCTTTGCTCCCAGTAGTAGAAGAATTGAATCTCAGCCATAACTGTATCGAGAACATCGAAAATCTCCAGGTTAGTTTACTGATATTTAAAACAAGCCCTTGTCAAAGACAAACTAGGAGCAAGTGTAGCTCAGATTAATAGTGCGCGACTTTCTGATGCGGGAGGTCCCGGGTACAATTCTCTGTCGGATCACCTCGCACTTGTTTCGACTTTTTTCCATTCAGTGTAGCTTTAATTAGCTTTAAATATCCTTAAAACGGGGCACTGAGAGAGGGGGTAAAGAGCGCACCGTTGGCTTCCTGGGAGACCAGCGTTCAGCTGAAGGAATTACCGACGCTAAATATTAGGGGTGGTAACTGTTGTAGACTGGTTAAAATACGTTCTGAAGTGTCGACGTATTCGTTGATTCCTACAAGATTGTGTTAGTAAGAATCTACTGCATTTGTAAACTTTACATGGCTAATTCCTTTATTACAGAGTCTGTCTGAGTTGAGCAATCTTGATCTCTCTCACAATCTCATTGAGAGCCTTGGAGAAAATCTCAACACAAGACTGGGGAACATAAAGCAGCTTAACTTGTCATCAAACCAGCTTAGTAACATTGATGGTGAGTATCAAACATCCATGCAGTTGAAATCTGGTCAACTCTTAACTCAACTTCGGAGATTTCCGACGTAATCCTGACGTCGGGTTTTGGTCGGGTTTTCGACGTAAATTCGACATTGGTTTTAAGTCGATCGGGTTTTCGACGTAATCCCGACGTGGTCTTGGTCGGTTTCAGGGCGTACACTCCTGTGACTACACTGTCTTTCTCAATCATGCGACCACTGACTGTTCCTGTCAGTCGATAATGATTAGAAGTACAATCTTTGCAATCGCAGACGATCACTCAGAGGTCTCAATCTCGTACCCAGAGCCTTTCGTTTCTCGATCGCTGACCAAGAGGAACGTAGGCTCTAGCTACGAGATTGTCAGAGGTCTTTTCTTATGATCTCTGACGAGTGTGTGCGCATGTGTGAAAAGCAAATAAAATAATAAGCTGCAGTTGTTTGATAAGTTTTTATTTAATGACTATTTGTTATTTCATTTGTCAGGTCTAGAAAAGCTGTTTTCACTGGTGGAATTAAATCTTAGTTCAAACGAACTTGTTGAGGTATTTGCAATGTCCTAAAATCCGTCAGTTGTGTCGCAGACCTTTAAGATCACATATAAACATAATGGGAACTTGTGTGAGATAAGCTGCATTAATTTCTATTGGAATCCCGTCTTACGGTCACCTCGTTAATACGATTACCCCATTTCTTTACCATAACTAGAGATCAGACTTAATGTAAGAATTTGCAGAGGGGAACAGGCTTGGGAGTGTTTTATCAAGAATAAAATGAACTAAAGCTCTTTGGGTTTCCTGTGGCAACCTCAATAAAACTCGATCACGTAAATGTACCGGTGTACTAAGGTGAGTGCGTTACACTAGTACGTGGCGCTATCAAGTTACCGCGGTGCATTTACGTGATCGAGTTTCATTGAGGCTGCCACAGGAATCCCAAAGAGCTTTAGTTTATTTTATTCTTGATAAAAGACTCCCATGCCTGGTCCCCTGTGGAAATTTGCCTTTGAATATGGCCAACGTTAACGCTACTTACGGCCACCCCGCCGTTTTACGATCAGTATTCAGTATTTGGACAATAGCTATGGGTGGTCGTATTAACGGGGTTCCAATGACACTGTTTTTGTTTCAAGGTGGGGTCAGTGTTGCTACTTGGACAGTTACCGTGTCTGGAAATGCTGCTGCTTGTTGGAAATCCGCTGACCAAAGGAAATATGTATCGTGTGCGCGTGCTGTCGATGTTTGATGATCGCGCAAACCAGGTCGTGCTTGATGGTCAAACAGCGACATCACGAGAAATGAAGAAGGTTCAGGACATCATCAACGAAGAACAAAGTTTTGAAATGATCGACTTGCCCCAGACTTCCTCCAGTACATCAAGTAAACATAAACCAGGGCATAGGAAGGTACGCATGCGCAGTAGTAATATGATGTCATGTGTATGATATTGATAGTGGATTGAAAATGCGCGAGTTACTTTTGCAGCCGCCATCAGTGTTGCTGTAGCTCTTAGAAAGATTAAACTTCACATACACGGGAAACAGACGGCGAAGAGGACCACGTGACTTGCTTTTGCGGCTGGCTTTCAACGCGAAGGTGACTTTTCAAGTTGTAACGGCAACGAAAGATACAAGAATAGTCACGTGATCCTGTCTGCCATCTACCATTACCTGCAGTATACGTTAGTATTGTTGAGAGTATTAGTCAGTGACCCTGCCGATAGTCTTTCCAACGTTTCGGATTTTATATCCTCATTCAGGCCTTTTATTTTCTTTCACAGGTGAAAAGTATTGATCGAGTTATTTCACTCGAAGATCGCAGTACACCAACCAAAACTGAGAGCTTGACAGGTTGGCAGAAACCAGTTGCACCAAGAATTCCTCCCTCTTCCTCCCCCCGCGTTTCCTTCTTACCTATGTTTTCTCCTTGCGCGTCTCTATAACCGACTGGTCCCTTCGTCCTGTCACCTGCAATCTCGTACCCAGAGCCTGCGTTCCTCTTGATCAGCGGTTGCTGACAAAGAGGAACGCAGGCTCTGGGTACGAGATTGTGTCACCTGGAGTCTCCTTCCAATTCCTCATAAATATAACCTTTATAAATCAGACATTTTCCTCCATCCTTTGGGGTCTGTATTAATGAGGTTTCGCCGTCTTGGGTTTCAGATTCCTGTGCATCACTAGTAGACGAGACTGACGCTGAATTTAGGTCACGTGTTGAGAAGATCCGTCAACTAGGTGGAGACAAGTGGCTAACGATGCTTGGGGAGATAAAAAGCGAAGATGAGTCTCAATCTCAGGTACTTTATTATTAGAACTTTATTAGAACACATTGAAGAAGATGAAGGTGATCAGATGATGTGATAATGGTGATGTGATGATGATGATGATCGTTAGTTGTATTCATGAAGAAGCAGCAGAAGATATTGACGATGATGATGATGATGCAAATGATGATGATAGTTGTGTTCATGAAGAAGCAGCAGAAGATATTGATGATGATGATGGTGGTGGTGGTGGTGGTGGTGGTGATGATAATGATGATGATACTCGCATTCTTTTATTGAATGCCAAATTTGTTATTTTATCTACAGGCACCCAAAATTAATTCCAATCGAAAAGATGACACACCAGAAAGCCCGTTCAGCAAACGTAATCCCGAAACCTTTGTCGCCAAGGTAACGAAGGAATTGAGCACCTTGTGCAAATAGCTTCTGCGCATGTGTGCATATCAATTCAAAAACAAAAAAATAGAAGAATTCAAAACATAAAAACATCTTTATTGATGTGCTCAAGAGACACAAGTCAGATCATTAATATAAAAGGTACCAGCTAAGTCTCTGGTATTCCAGTAAAATCCGAGACACCCTGAAAGGTACCAGATCACTGATTTTGGCCCTTAAAAGGTACGATAAGCATCCCCGCCCATTGCCGATCGGAGTCCCCCCCGGGACTATAGTTCGCTATAGTTCTTCTCCTATCCGCCTTTACCATTTACTTGGGCCGCATATCATTATTACCAGACGTAAAAAGCTTTTAGGAGATAACTATGCTCCAACAAAAGATGAGTGAAATCAATGCTGTATTTGAAGGTTGCAGGAGTTGAACCAGGAGATACAGGCTCTGGTGTATCAAGGCTACATTTTGGGTTTACTTGTGAACTCGAGGAACTGGTACGAAACAAGCTGGACGCTGATAACAACACGTAAGATATAGTTATTGATGAATGTATACAGTTTATAGGATTGAAGAGGATTTCTAAAAATCATTATCATTCTGGTCATCATATGTATTATCGTCATCTCCAGTCGTGAAGGGTTCAAGTTATATACCTTTAAGCAGCTTACCCTGCGAGCAGAGTCCCCCTTTACCTTCTAATCGACCGAACGACGCTCGATTAGAAGGTAAAGGGAGACTCTGCTCGCAGGGTATAAGCAGCTTGGCTTGCCTGTGGAATTCGACAAACCTAAAGTATTTGATTTCGTTGATATCGATGGAATAGAAATTGTTCTAAATTTGTCTTCAGTAATTTAGTAAAAATGGAATTGTTCGGTTGTTCGAAAGACGATTAGCGCTAACCCAGCCGGATTAAATCTTAAGAAAACCATTCGTTTTAACCCAGGATTAAATCTAAAGAAAACCATTCATTTTAACCCAGGATTAAATCTAAAGAAAACCATTCATTTCTACCCAGTATTAAGACTAATCGTCTTTCGAACAAACGGGCCCAGGTATCGACTTTCCTTCTTAAGGCAAAGGCGAACACCTCTCCTTTTGGGGGTCTGTTGTGTCTTTGTTCGCAATAATCATCATCATTATCTACATTATTATCGGAGTATTATCATAATCATCATAATCATTATAATCCTTATTGATTTCTTGTATGTTTTTTTGACAGAACATCGGGAACGTACATGGTAGAAGTAGAACTCCGAAGTGAAGGCGAAGAATCAAACCACGATGGTGGTCACCCTGTGTACGAGGAGAGAATGGTTGGTCACCCTGTGTACGAGGAGAGAATGGTTGGTGTTGATCTTAGTAAAGGTGTCATTCTTGAGATACAAATCGCTAATGGTAAAACCTGTGCAAAGCATAAACTTGGTAAGATGTTTTCACATTCAGTTGAATCTACTTCTGTCGTCATGAAAATATCAAAATATGTCTTGTGTTTATATAATGATTCATATACTCCTCGCATTCTAATTGGTCCAGTATCGTACATCTAGACGAACGGAAACATAGAATCTATTAGTTAAGGTGCTAGTCAAATCTTACCTTCACAACATTCTTATTTTGTTTTGCCTGAGCAGAAGACGTCAGCAGTGTTGACATCTTAGACATCGATGGCTCCTTTCATATCGACATGCGAGACACTTATTCCAAAGAATGGCGACGTCATAGGTCACTAACCAGCCAACCAGAAACCACGCAGCAAAAAGACTATCGCCAAGTGGCCAGATATCGCATGCGTTCTATGGCAGATGCCGCTGAACTGTTTGTACTGCTGTATAAGTTTATTACGAAGAGCTTGGAAAGGTAATGTAAGATACTGTAGTAATAAGGTCCTTTTTTAGTAGTTTCTTCCCTTCTCCTCCCCCTCCCCCTAATCTCCATTTTGATAACACAGGAAACCCAACTCTCTCTCTCTCTCTCTTTCCCCTCAAAGAATTGCTTGGTACGAACACCTCGGCAAAATGTACAACGCATGCGCAACTTATGAAACGCTCCCAATGAAAACACTTGTTCTGCCCTGTACTTTGCCGCCGAAAACTAAGTCATAGTAAGCCAAAGTTAGCCCCCAGAAAATCAGTTTGAGGACATTGTAATATATTATGTCGCCTGCTTTTTGCACCAAGTACCTTCCTGTTTGCACCAATGCTCAACATTAAGCTCAAAGATATGATATGGAAAAATCTATTGATACAAATTCTAAAAACAGTATTGCTTGGGATTCCTGTGGTCAAGACGCGGTCGCGTGTAGAGCCCGCGAAAACTCGCGCATGCGCAGTAGTTTGGTCGCGATTTCCTTGCTAGACAGGATAGCAACAAGCAATTTTATCCTCATATAAGACGGATATCCCTCTTTCAACCTTCTATCTTCCAATCTAAACTGGCACAGGGCATCGTTTTTTGTGCAATGCAGAAATCGGGCTTTGACCAATACACTAGAAAGATTTATTTCTTTACTCTATTACCCTTGCAGCCCTTTTGTTCAGAGACCACCACCAAGCCCAAGCACTTCACAAACCACTTCCTCAGCGTCATCTGTCTGGACCAATCATCTGGGGTTGCGTGAAGACGCGTTGGAGAAATTCTTCCAAGATTTCTTACGACTAACTAAAGAAGCAAGCAATAGCGCTGACCACAGTTGCCATGACGGTCGCGATCGTGTTCGTAACTCTTGTATTCATAGTACATATCTTTCATTGCATGCTGATTTTATCGACGCGGGCACGTTGAACCACGATCGGTGAGTTGGTCTCGCGTTGTGTCTTTAAATAGTTTGAGAAGTTGAAGACGAGATAAGATGTGGTGAGGTTGGAGTTTTATCCATTTCTATATCTGTTTCTCAAATATTAGGCTGATTTAGCAAACGCGATGCGAGAGCAGGACGTCAGATAGCGACTATATCATATTTGTTCGTTGCGTGACACGACGCCACGTTCAGGGCGCCATTTCACTTGTCGCGTTCTCTTCTTGACGTCGGTGACGTTAACGTTCATTTCGAACAAAATTCGTCAGTGCGCACGGCATTTTTTTTGACGTGGCGTAGTGTTTACTAAATCACTCTATTGTGAGTACATGTAATGCAGGCGGTTTATCACTGCTTTTGATTACATCCAAGGGTGTGTCCGCTCGTAATGTCACAGCTACCCTGGGTTCCCGTAGACGTTAGATTTAAATCTAACTTTTACTATTCTCTCATTTTAGGTCCAAAGCACAAGATCAGGAGTCTGTTCGCATGGTATTATGGGCTGGTTGTCTACCATACCTGTTTCCTGAACACGAATTACCGGTTTGTCTAGTTTTGACTGACCTCAACATCTTCCTGTTTCATATATATCAATACCCTTCATTGGAGCCTTTAAAGAATCCTCTTTCCATCAAAGACATGAACAAAGTGCTTCACTGTTTCTACAGCATGTCCGTGCGAGCTCTTAAACAGGTGGTCATCGGACTGTACGATCAGGGATTCCGTTTGGAAGTGCGCAACGACGGACCTCGTGGGACCTTTACGTTCTTGACACGTGACCCTGAGAAAACACGTGTTTTCCTGGAGGGACTTTACGAGGCATTTGGAGAGTCGAAAGACGACGAAAATTCGCTTTTGTATCGAAGAGTAAGCTTTGACTCTCGTAGCACCACTGTGCCTTCGTTCATCTACCCCGACGAACTCAAGCTATCAAGATTAAGGAATTGTTTATCTATTGCTGTTGCAGACGATGCCGTCAAAGACGAAGATTTATTAATGTATTCGATTGTTCGTGAGCTTCCGGAAGATTCCTTGTCGGATGTTCGTGAAGTCGGCATTCTAACGAAGAGGCTCCGAAGTTTAATTGTTATGAATTCGAAGATCTTTTTATGCGACGAAGATCATGTGCACTGGCCAATCCCTACGTTCGTGCGCGCGAACCCAACAACTCCCCAGTGGGTCGTTTCTAAATGGCGGGAATTGAATAAGATTATAGGAATCGATGTCTTTGATCTTGAGAACACGAGCGACTTTGTCGGTTGTAATGGGTTGTCGCTCATTTTCGACGACGATGACTCAGTAAGCGAGGAGGTCGAGAGTATGGCTACACAGACACATAACTCTGTTTGCTGGAATTTAATCTTCAGATCGGTAGACGAACGGGAGCAGTTACAAAGATCGCTGGCTCAAGTCTGGAAGGATCACTTTGCAGCTGATCTGAAAGTTACCCACAGCAAACCCAGATCCCTACCACCTCCACCACCCCCTGAGAAAGATACTTCTGATCACTATGGTGATTCTTTGACAACTTCTCCCATGGGGACTCCTGTGGAGTCTAGTTTACGGAAGTCTCATAAAAGGGTGGGGTCGGATAGTCTTCCCCTCTTCATGGCCACCACCCCTGATAGTATGGAATCTCTGATGAATCTGGACAGGAAAGGTCTTGATGGATACTTTAATAGAGTATTTGCACAGAGGTCAGACAATGAAGATGAGAAGCTACTGCATGTTTTATGGTCTGATTGCACTCCTTATCTGTTTCCCACCAAAGAAATCCAAGTTTGCGTGCTTTTGAGTAACTTATTTGTCTACATCGTAGCGGATAAATCAGATGAATTACTAATCAGCAAGAACAAATCTGTCAAGATCAGTGGGAAGGACAGATCCTCTAAAGGTATCAGCTACAATTTCATTCCTACATCGAGTTTGCAACAAGTATGTGTAGGGTTATTTGATCAGACGGTTCGTCTGGAAGGCGTCAACAAAGAAGAAACTTTTACGTTAATAACTCGTGATTTCAACTTAACAAACGCGTTTTTAGAATGCCTTAACGCCGTACTCTCATCCAAAACCTCGACAAACAAGTTAGCTCGCCAAGACAGCTCTACAGCCAGCATCTATGATGCGCCAACCAGCCCCGACAAGGCGTGGCCAAAATCAGAGTTCATGCACTCGGAAAGCGGTGTCAAGTTCGTCTACCCGAGTGACGATACGCTGGAAATTCTCAAAGACGCGATCGCGAATTTCAGCCAAGAATCAGATCTCTGCTCGTCTATCTATGACGTAACTATTTTAGTATACCTACTGGTTCTTCATGAGCTAGACTCCGGTCTCGAGGAACCACGTACGTTTATAATTATGGACTCGGCGTTGTGCCTTTGCATCGAAGACCACGCCAATTACCCTCTCACTCTTTTCGCTACCGGGCTACCCGATAACCCGCAATACCAAATATGGGACGTACGGGACGTAGAGACATTATCTCGTATAGAGTTCTCGGATTTTAACGCGTGTGATTTTACCCTGGTGTTCAGTCCCAGTGCGCCGGAGTGTGAGAAAAATCGTGAAGACTTTGATTCTGCAAGCATGGGAGAACTTTGTGTCATTACGCATTATTTACCGGAGGAAGTGAGAGAAAGTACGTGGAAAATTGTAGCACCAACGTACGAAGAGAAAGAGAAGTCGCTTAGTTTAATCTGTAAACTGTGGTCGGACATTCGCGATGAACCTTTGCCCGTAATAAAGGGGAAGGATTATTTTGCACGGTAGTGAAGGACAAAGATAGTCATATACAACAAGGCCTACCCCGGGCCCTAAAATCGCCGTTATTTTGGGCGATCTTAGGCGATATTGGGAAATTTTAGCCATTTCGAGTTGGCGCTCAGTCTTAGGCGATCTTTAATGGGCGATATTAGGCGATATTAAGCGATTTTAGGCGATTTTAGGGCTCGGAGTAGGCCCATCTTAGGCAATATTAGGCGACATTAAGCGATATTAGGCGATATTAGGGCCCGGAGTAGGCCTTACAACGTAATTGGGGAAAGTCATTTATGTATAATACAGTGAAGCAATCGTTATTACACGCCCTTTGATTGCAAACACGATTAGACTGTCAAGACAGTTTTTTTATGAAGCGAAAATTGATTAAGGCCAATTACCAAATTGATCCGTTCGTGTTTTCGTTTCACAGATATAATTCGTATACTCTAAAAATATAAAAATATTGCAACCTCTTGCTTTTTCAAGTAGCTATATTAGCGTTTTATTACAGTTATTGACGCATTATAATCTTTCAGTGTAGATAGCTTCCAGGGTTCCTTGCCATTCTATTTCCTTCCAAATGAGCTTTTCAGTGGATGGGTAACTAAAGACTAATTACCCTTATTTGTATGGAAATCAATGAATTTTATAAATGAAATAAAGTATTTTAACCATGATTCTAAGCAAGGCATCTGTTTATATGAGGAGGTAAATTATTGCCTTGAAGCGTTTCATAAATTCTGAAAAAAAGCTTATATACTTTATTAGGGTTTTTTTCCGTCTTACAAAATTTAAAGTAGCGAATTTAAATGTCCTTTATGTCTTTTAGCTATTTTCCGGGCGTAAATTTAATAAAATTAACTTGCAAGATCACCATAAAATTCGGAAAATGTGGTTTTCTTCAAAACATTTTTTTTGTAGAGTGCCATTTATTGAATATAATTTACTTAACGACTCAACGTACGTTTTTCTTTTTTTACAACTGTTACATACTAAACCATGAGCTGTAGGACCATTAAAAAGATGTTACAACGTTCAGTTCACTCCAATCGTTTTCTCGCAATCTAATTCATTCACGATGCAGGTATGTTTCGCTACCAAACAAGTTTCATGCACTGTATTTGGGCCGAGGTAATTCGAGATCAGATAAAATTCTGGCGAACTGTATAGACTTTCAAACATTTTACCATTTAACTGAGTCGATCACGATATCATCTCATATTTCACTACACGATTTACAATGACGATTTTCTGGGGTCGAGTTTGTAATTTGTATTTGATTGTTCTGTAAGAATAAAACCCGCGAACCAACATAGTAGGAAATAATTATCGAGACATTTTTGTGATTTTTGGTGCCGGCAAGCTTTGTTTATTAATCTCAACTTCCTTCTCTTTTTGGTTCTACCAAATACATTCATATACATGTGGTCAGGTGTAGATCCATATGGGTCAAAGCGAGGGCAGGGTAAAAGGTAACCCGAAATTTAATAGTCTATAGAAAAGGGCCTGGAGGAAATCCCCCTCTACCACGCCCTCTTCCTGGTCTTCTTGTGTTTGGTCTAGGATTGATGTCCATGTCGGGTATAGGTCCATATGGGTCGAAACGAGGGCGGGGTAAAATCCCTGGCGTAGGGACAAACCCTGGATTGGGGTGGATTCCACCAGGCATAAAGGGAACGTTTGGAAATAAATCGTGCCGTCCACCTGTAAAGAAAGATACAATATTTAAGAAACCAATGAATGGGTTAATTTAAGTTTCAGCTGAAATATGGCATCAACTCCTGTGTACAATAATGAGCAGTACATTACTGAGTCTGTGCGCTGCTTGTACTTATGCTTATGTCACTAGTGAAAAGACAAGCACTGCTAATGAGCAGTACATTACTGAGTCTGTGTATGTTGCTTGTACTTGTGCTTATGTCACTAGTGAAAAGACAAGCACTGCTAATGAGCAGTGCATTACTGAGTCTGTGTATGTTGCTTGTGCTTATGCTTATGTTACTAGTGAAAAGACAAGCACTGCTAATGAGCAGTACATTACTGAGTCTGTGTATGTTGCTTGTGCTTATGCTTATGTCACTAGTGAAAAGACAAGCACTGCTAATGAGCAGTACATTACTGAGTCTATGTTGCTTGTGCTTATGCTTGTCACTAGTGAAAAGACAAGCACTGCTAATGAGCAGTACATTACTGAGTCTGTGTATGTTGCTTGTGCTTATGCTTATATCACTAGTGAAAAGACAAGCACTGCTAATGAGCAGTGCATTACTGAGTCTGTGTATGTTGCTTGTGCTTATGCTTGTCACTAGTGAAAAGACAAGCACTGCTAATGAGCAGTACATTACTGAGTCTGTGTATGTTGCTTGTACTTGTGCTTATGTCACTAGTGAAAAGACAAGCACTGCTAATGAGCAGTACATTACTGAGTCTGTGTATGTTGCTTGTACTTGTGCTTATGTCACTAGTGAAAAGACGAGCACTGCTAATGAGCAGTACATTACTGAGTCTGTGTATGTTGCTTGTACTTGTGCTTATGTCACTAGTGAAAAGACAAGCACTGCTAATGAGCAGTACATTACTGAGTCTGTGTATGTTGCTTGTACTTGTGCTTATGTCACTAGTGAAAAGACGAGCACTGCTAATGAGCAGTACATTACTGAGTCTGTGTATGTTGCTTGTGCTTATGCTTATGTCACTAGTGAAAAGACAAGCACTGCTAATGAGCAGTACATTACTGAGTCTGTGTATGTTGCTTGTGCTTGTGCTTATGTCACTAGTGAAAAGACAAGCACTGCTAATGAGCAGTACATCACTGACTCTGCATACATGTATGTTGCTTATATCGCTTATTTATGCCTATGTCACTAGTAAAAAGACAAGGACCGCTAATTAGCAGTATGTTACTGAGTCTGTGTATGTTGTCAGTCTACTGAAAATGGCACAGGCATGCAGTGGCCGGAATTTCAAATGTTTTTATAGACACTGCAGCACTGACATGGTCACGGTACGGCACGGCTAGTTTCATACTCATACAAAAAAGGTCAGAGTATGAAATGGACAGCCTCGTGCCATGACAATTTGGTTTTCAATGAAAACTGTTCCAGTTATCTTAGTAATATCTGCAAAGAAGACATGATGTTTCCCTTTACCTTGAACTAATTTCTAAACAATATTGAAACTAAAAACCGTTATGGATAAATTATACGTACCAATTATTCCAGGAATGTTATTAGGTGGATTGTAGCCAGGAAACATTCCAGCAGAGGGATCAGGTATAATTGGTGGAAAGAAATATGTCTGTCTGTTTCTTTCACGTTCAATAAGGTCTTTATAATGTCGTTGGTATTCCTGAGAAATATGAAGGAAAAGAAAAAATTAAGTTACAAGCTTGTGGGTGTTGTAGTTGTTGCAACGATAGCAGTGGTGGTGGTGGTGGAGGTGGTATAGGCCAACTTGTTGGAATTTTGAATAAGGAGTTTCTCATTGGTTGGTTGGTAGGTTGGTTGGTGGTGGTGGAGTAGGCATGGTGGGAATATTTGGTGTGGCGGTATGTTAGTGGTGTGGCAGTATGTTAGTGCTGTGTTGGTGGTGGTGGCAGCGTGGTGGTGGTATACTGGTGGTGGTGGTGGTGTGCTGGTGTTGGCAGTGGTGGTGACAATGTGTTGGTGGTGGTGGCGGTGGTGGTGTACTGGTGGTGGTATATTGGTGGTGGTGATGGTGGTGGCAATGTGGTGGTGCATTGGTGGTGGTGTGTTATTGGTGGTGGTGTCTTCATTCTGGTTGGTGGTATGTTGGTGTGTTGGTGGTGACAGCAGCAGTGGTGGTGGCAATGTGTGGGTGGTGGTGTATTCGTTGTGGTTGATGGTATGCTGTTGGTGTTGTTGGTGGTTGGTTTTGTGTTTGTGGTGATTAGTGGTATGTTGTTAGGTTGTTGAACATTGGTGGTTGTGCACTGGGCTGGCAGCAGCAGTGGTGGTGGTGGTAGCAATGTGTTGGTGGTGGTGGTGTGTTCATGGTGGTTGGTGGTATGTTGTTGGGTTGTTGTTGGTGTGTTGGTTGTAATTGGTGGTGTGTTCATGGTGATTAGATGTATGTTGGTGGTGGTGGTGATGGTGGTGGGAAAGTCTGGTGTTCAGTGGAGATGGAATTGCTTTGCTGCTGTAGCTAATGGACTAAGATGGAGAGGATTGTTTTCATATGAAAAGTGATTAAATAAGAATTAGATGATGGCTGTTGTTGTTGTTGCTGCTGTTGGTGGTGGTTGTGATGGAGGTGGTGGTGCAGGAGGCAAAATTGGACATATTAAACAAAACATTACCATTTTCCAAGTTGAGTATCTCCCCTTAGTCAATAATGCTGCAAAAAATAGAAATAAAAATTTGAACAAAGACATACTTTACATGGAGAGTTTTAACTCTTCAAACCATCCTCTGAAACTTCTTGATGGTTTCCAGTTTCTATAATGCTGCACCCCCTCCAGAACGATAAATTAAAAACTACCCAAGCTTAAATCTAAGAGCAAGAAGTATGCAACAATTTTGATTACCTTTGAAGGACAATATCTTAATTAGAATAAATGAAAAGTGCCATACAGAATAATTAATAAAGTTAAAGCAAATGAGAGAAGTGCTTACCAAAATCTCTGAAACACAGATGTTGCCAGAGAATGTGATCACATGCAATTGTGTGTATCTCTCGACATGTCGTAGACATATTCAAGATGTCTTTCACAGGTAAAATACAGAGAACCATAAGCTGGGGAAGCAACATAATGAGATATTTAGAAACTACTCACAATGTTGAGAACTGGCATAACTGAACAAACAAGTGACTGGCCTCCGTCGGACAACATGAAACTTGGCCAATGCTGGCTTGGTCAACTACCATATTTTGATTCAATATATTGCATTACATGATGTACAGAATATGGGTGGTGATGATGATAAAAGAATGATAAAACCCGACCTAGAAATGTTTTTCCTCACAGCAACAAATAATGGCTTTCAGGTGATAAGAATAAACCTCAAGTTGACTCACCTTTACTTCTGTGGGCAGAGCCATGAATCCATAAATTTCTTCTAAATTTAATTCTAAAAAAGGCCAGAAACATTTTGTAAGGACTAGGCCTGTCACTGAGTTTACCATAGTAACATCATCACTAGCGTGATAATGGGTAATTGAGGCGTTGAGCTCTGGGCACACAACCAGGTCATCCGTCAAGGCAGCTTGCATGGCTCAGTTTACTTTGACCTTCACGTCGTCAGCTCTGAATTACCCACCCACCTCTCCCCATAAGAGGGTTTAATGAACGTTTCTCGTTCGGTAGTTCAATTTAAACATTTTTCACCAAACTCTTGTCTCTTGTGGTGAATATAACCAAATTTGTCATGACTGCACCTTTTTCAAAGTGATATATGAGTCTGCTATAAAGTTACTTACCATGCCTCATGGAAGATAACAAGGGATATGCAATTTGATCTTTAACAACCAGGGAAAGTCGCTGTAAATTCTTATATACATCTGCAGCATCTATAATTAAGACAATGAAGGGAAATTTAAACATTACTTGATGAATAATAGTTGCCTCTGGAGCCTTTTTAGCTTGTCTGTTCTTAATAAAACATTTCAGAAAAGATGATGTGATCTGGGATGGACAGCTTTGCATGAGCGAGCTGGAAAACCCTTCCAGCTCTGCTCATTTCTGTGCACTATAATTGTTTTTACAGGGTCTTTTTTAAAGTGAAAAGGATTATTCATTGTGGATGATAGAGAATAAAAGGATAAAATATTCACAGACAATAACAATTATGATCATTTGTGGTCTTTTTCAGCACTTTTTTAAAGAAAAAAAGGGGGGGTCCTATAATAAAATGCTCATTGACTGAGTAAGGTTAGGCTAGACGGGAAACTAGTTATTTCAGGCCCTTGGTCATTTGATGAGACCTTGCTGTGCTCAGTCTGTATGGCATGCAGCCCCAGGGGGGGACTCCATTGTAAAAGGATCGGGTATGCTCGTCATATCTCTTAGTGGTAAAAATCAGCAATTTGGTATCTTTTAGGGTGTTAAAATTGAAAAGACTTCCGGTATCTTTAAGGGGTATTTTTTTAAATTTCCGACAAGCAAACCCAATCTTTTTACAATGGAGTCCCCCCTGGGCATGCAGCATGACCTCAAGTGAAATATTTGGTCACTGAGCCCTCCCACTCAGTTATAATAAGTACAAATTATGAGTATAGTAATACTTTGATTGAAGAAAACTCTAAGAATAAAGAGATCATAGGATGTTGAAGACAATCATCCTCATTATAGAAGAGTGAATAACTCACTATTTGATTTAAGGTCAATGTTGCCCTTGACAAAGTCGGCTGCTGGTAATCTGCACTGATGTACCTCAGTACAAGAAGGACTGTTTGACATGCCTGAAAGACAAAGAATTTGAATATGATCAAAAGTCAACTTCTCCTATGTTAATAAAAAATTAGGAAGAATATACAATTTGATCACATTGCTGTCATGTCTTAATTTGTTTTTAAAGGGACATGTGAGGTCTTAGTCTGCTTTAATTGGTGTTCTTGAAGTTGATTGAAATAATTTTCAATCAATGAAATATTCCTTTACATGTCATAAGAAAGGCCTTTAGTGATATCTGAGAAAATGCTTAGAAGGATTGATATACCATGAACAAGTACGTATGGACCAAGTGATGTACACACTACACTTCCAATCAAACCAGGACAAGCTGGATGGGAGTACAAAAATCTTGATCCACTGTCTGTTTTCCAGTGATCAGATATAATTGAACATGATGTGGTATTATCCTTTGATGATGTAGAGGGTTCTTCACTGATAACCACCTTGTTACCCTTCAAATTAACCAACAAATAATAAATGGTTAGTCAGAATTTTTCTTACTAGAATTTTTCTTTTGTTTACCAGCCAGCACAAGCATCATCAGAAGGTTGTTGGTAGGGTGTCAATAGGTTGGTGGTAGGGTATCAATAGGTTGTTGGTAGGGTGTCAGTAGGTTGTTGGGTGAGTGTCAGTAGGCTGTTGGCAGGGTGTCAGTAGGTTGTTGGGTGAGTGTCAATAGGCTGTTGGTAGGGTGTCACTAGGTTGTTGGGTGAGTGTCAGTAAGTTGTTGGTAGGGTGTTAGTAGGTAAGTTGTTGGAATGATATTGTTTTGTTGCAGTTGTTGTACATTCTGGCAGTAGGTTGTTGGTAGATGGCGGCCAGTACCACTAACCTCAGGATCATGATTCACAAATCCAGTTTCCAGCATCAAAACATGCACAGCAACACACACAGCCTCATGCATTGTAGCAACATTTGCTAGTTTATAAGTCATTTGAAGTGAGTAAGGAATACCATCACGACATAGTAATGCTTTTGGAGTGTATTCAATTTTTCTTAATTTCAATGGTTCTTCATTCCCTTGACTCATTGCTGCAGTCTGTGAGATCTCATCTTGTTCTGTTTTGCTTGGAGCATTTTCCTTACAAACACTATTTTGTTCTTTAGAAGGTTCATTTGACAGACTGGAAATTGAGTCCAAACTTTTTTTATTTTGTGTATCATTATTTGAACAAGTATTTGCTACATCTGTTGACATTGATGGTACTTCTTGACTGATGACATCCAGGGCTTCATTTAATGATGGACTTTTTATTTGTTGAAGAGCTCTCTCAGCAGATTGCTAAAATTAAGAATAAACTTTTTGAGTTAAGCAGCTGGCTGTTGTTTGTGGATTCAAATTTGGAGTGTCAAATGGTCCCTGCAAAATTTTGGTGAAACTTCACATGTTTTGAAGCCTCAATCAACTTTTTTGCATCTCAGAAAAACTAAGAAAATCAGTGAAAAAAGTGTGAAAAACTATGCCTTGTCTCGGGTCTCATAAAGTCTCGCCTTGACCATTTTGACACCCCTCTAATTATTTATCAATGGGAGGACTAAACAATTTTGTCTTATTATTGAGAGATTCTACAGGCCCTCCCTCAAACTCCTCTAAAAATGAATCCTTCCTACAGCTGAGGGTTGTGAGAGGATTATATGTTGTAGTTGTTTTATCCATTTTACCTGAGAAAATCCCATTTCTAATAGCTGATAAAGTATTTCAGCATATTTATCATCAGCAGGTACATTGCAACTTCTTTCTTTTTCAGATGAATTGGCATGAGGCAAAGCAGGGAGGTTGTCATGGTTACTGACATGACATTGTAATCCAGTTCTTATATCCATTGATTTTTGGATCTCAGCTGAACTGACCTGTGACATTGCAGCAGTATGTCTATTATCTTCCAGTATAATGTACAAGAGGTCGCCTCCAACAATACCAAGATCTGAGAGAGTCAAACTTTCCTCTGTTGGAAGTGGTGTCTTTCCATCCAAAGACAGAGCAAAATTACCATTCCTGTATGATATTGATGAGTTTTGACTTTGACATTTTATTTACAAGAAAGACAAATTCAAATGCAAGCATACAACACTTTTTGACATCATCTGATGTCAATTATATCAATGTATGATATCATCAATAATCAAATAATAAAATGTGAAGTAATGAACACTTAAACATTTATACGTGCAGTTGAACCTCCACTAATGACCAGTACAATTGCCAGGAATCTACACAAATTATCGTTGGCTGTAAAGAGGCCAGAGGCCAGCAGTGCTGGACGTTTTTAGGGGCATTTGCACAGGGTGTAAGATTGCAATCACGGGATAATTCTCAGAGCAAAATAATATTGTGGTTTCTTCAATGCGATTGCATAACGTCCTTAATCATATCCATTTTGAAATCACTCACAAATTCTGCAATCTGATTGGTTAAAAAGTGTGCGATTTAAGCATTAATCGCACTATTTTGAATCATTAATAGCATCATTTTGTCATTTTGTCATTTTGTCATTTTGGAACTGCAGCCTGATAAAAGAGTTTGAATCTTTATTGTGATTTCAAAATGAATATGATTAATAGGTAATAGAACTTCGTGTCGTGCAATTTTGGGCTGAAATCACACTCGTGATTAACAAATTGCACTCCCGCTACGCGGTCGTGCAATTTTGTAATCACTCTTGTGATTTCAGCCCAAATTGCACTCCACTCAGTTCTATTACCATTATTAATTAGGTGGTTATATTGTTTACTCTTTTGTTAATTAGCCTTTTGTTTCTATTTAATCACGTAAAATTACGCGAATCGGATACACAAAGGAGGTCCCTTTAAATAATTAAGGACATAATTAAGCAACTACTCTACTTACGTTAATAGCAATTGAGCACGAACTATCTCCACAACATCTGTTATGGTACACTGTGAATTGCCGACCTCGACAGTCTCCCTACGAGCTTGAAAACGAATTCTTAGCTTCATGATACCAAGCACATGTAAAAATACGTAATCATGAACATAGTGTAATGCTTAAAACACCTTTGTTTTAGGCAATTTCTCACAGAAATTTGCATCGTCATGGGCATCCATGGAAGTCGCCATTTTGTGACAAAACTACCACAGGAACCCCGTAGGGACAGGTATCCGAACTTTTTTGTTTTGTTCATTAATAATTCCGGTTCCGCTTTCTTTCATTTACTCTATTTTCATCCTTTCATCCATTAATCCATTCTTTGTACGAATTCGTTCCCAGTTAGTTTGTTCATTCATTTATTCATTCACTCTTTCTTTTTTACATTCATTCTATTCTTTCATTCATGCATGCTTTCATTCACTCACTCATTAATTTACTCTATTATTAATTTATCAATTCATACATTCAATTCCATTTATTCATTCTTTCGTTCGCTCGTTCGTTCATTCATTCAATCTTTGTTCTTTTCTTTCTTTCTTTTCTTTCCTTTTATACTTCCTTTTATACGTTCGATGACGTGTAGAGTATGGAGTATGACGGGTAAAGTATGACGTGTCTGAACAGCGGTAATACTTCTCAGCACGAAACTGAGGCTACAGACGGAAGAAGAAGAAAACACTGAGATTTTTGTCGATTTCTTTAGCTATTTTTCTTTATAGTACTACCAAAATGGTACAAATGAAAGTAGCCAAGTGTCCTTCAGACAAGCTATCCCTCACAAACTGTTTAATAGTCAACAACAATGATTTTGACGCTGAAAGAGTAAAGTAAGTTTAAGGTAGAAGTTAGAATTTGTCGTCTAAAAAGACTAAATACGTATAGAACTATTTTCTCCTAGGTGCCTTAGAACTGCTTATTTAAGGTATTCTTATTTTATCGTCTTAATAGATATGTTGAAGTTACAACTGGTGGATCAAAGAGATTTATATTCACTATTAAAGTGTCTGATGTGATGGATCAGGGTTCGGTCGGGTTTAGCCTGGTACAGAGAAAGTGGACTAGTGTGTCACTAAACACATTTATTGAAGGTACTGATAGAATAGAATTTTAACTAGTAAGGTATGATAGGAGATTTATGGTTACAAAAATGTAATTCAGAGCTAACTACAGTACTGTACCCAGGCTACGTCACATCCTGACAAAACTCTCAGACTTAAGTTTGTCTGCCTAACAGCAACACAGATCATGTTCTAACTGAGGCAGTCTGGGATGAAGTCAGATATCCTATACCTTGGTCATACACACCGAATGCAAATATGGCAGTAAATTTGAATAACTACTGTTTTATACTGACTAGCCTCTCATTCATGTGAAAACGCTTTAAATTTGTGTTTCCACGTGAACATGAGGCTAGTCAGTCCAGAGCAATAATTATTCAAATTTGCTGCCATATTTGCATTTGGTGTATATAATATTCAGATAATTATTGTCAATATCTAAAGTTCTGAGCAAAATGAATAGAAAGAACAAGAGTTCATTTTTATTTGATCTTGGTTCTTCAGAGTAGGGATGATCTATTCCCATCTCCTAACACCTTTAACTCTGACAACCTTTTTCATAGAGGTATCAGTAGCGGATCCAGGATTTTTCCAAGGGGGATTCCATTTTTAAAAGCCAGCTGTGTATAACATTAACACTCTATTCTTTGGTCGATGTTTGACAAAAATGGCTTAAAACCTTCAAGAGAGGGTCTGTGTAACCCATGGAACCCCCTGGATCCGTCACTGGGTATAAATGTGCAATTGTATGGGGTGTATTGCAAAACCCAAGGGGTTCGTGCAGGCCATCCCTTCTTTCCTCTCTCCTCCAGTCTCCCCTTTTCCTTCTCCCTCCTCCTCCCTATCTCCTTATCAATATTCATCATGGTAGCATATTCAGAATAGACCTAATTGGCTAGGCTTTGTTGTACCCAGTTCAAACTTTCTGGGAGTAGACATTTTTGTTCACTAAATTTTCATGTCAATGCTGCATTGATATAGAAATGTAGCAAACAAAAAGTTCTATTCCCAGAAGGTTTGAACTGCATGGATACAACAAAGCCTTAAATGATTTTGTATATATTATGGTCATCAATGCATTTGACTTATCATAAATGTTTCTATTGCAGTCATTCCTTATAGGTTTGATGAAAGCTCTTTTTTGTCAAGTATAACTTTTGAAGCAGACTTCTTGCAGAAATCAAGGTTTGTTAGCAGTAAAAAAATGCAAATTAATGCTTTGTTTATAGTGGAAGAGCGCTTAGCTATCCAGCAAGTTTTTGGGCACTCCACTGAAATAACCATAACTAAATGTTATAGTATAATTTCTCTTTGGGTTTTGCATGTGTATGTAGGGTATATTTCATAGTAATGACTCATGTATAAACTAAAATGATTGGCATTCCTGATCACTGAGCTGTACCTTCTTTGTAAAATTTGCAAATTTATTATCATAATCAAGCTATAGAAAAATGAGCTTATATACAAAATAATGTACATTGTATTATATAAATGTACACTGCAGTCCCCTTTTCTTTTAATTCACAAAGGCCACATTTCTACTCATGAATTCTCTCAGATAAATCTTATGCAGATTATTGTAGATGTTTAAACCTAAACTTACAATCCAATGAAATTAGGAGCCTCTATCCAGGCTGCTTATCTCATTTGTTTTTACCCCTGTTGATGATCAAGGAAAATTTAAATACAGTGTACTATGTTCTTTAAATGTACATGATTGTATTCCTGTAGGCCTACTCAAGATCCTTATGACACTGATAAAATGGCTGAAGAATTGACTGATTTGTTTTATGAACATGCTTTTTCTGTGGATCAGCAGGTATTTTTCATGAACAGTGTAAAACCACTTCATTACTTAATGTACCATATTTTTAATATGGTTTAAGATTGACTGACTGACTGACTGACTGATTGACTGACGGACTGCTCGATTGACTGACTGACTGACTGACTGACCGACTGACTGAGATTGACTGACTAACTGACTGACTGATTGATCAACTGATTGACTGACTGACTGAATGACTGACTGACTGACTGACTGAATGACTGACTGACCAGTTGACTAACTGACTGATCAACTGATGGACTGACTGGCTGACTGAGTGAGTGAGTGAGTGACTCCTTTATTTCAATACAGTAATTTCATTCAATTTACATTGTTTTTCAAGAAAGCTGTCAGTGACAGAGTAAGTGAGTGAGTGAGTGGCTAACTGATCACTGACTGACTGACTGACTGACTGACTGACTGACTGACTGACTGACTGACCGACTGACCGACCGACCGACTGACTGACTGAGAGACAGACGAAAGATAGATGATTGTACATACATGTATAGTACAGATATAACTGACATGAACAGTATGGATTAGAACTTCCTTATATCAAAAAATGTAATAAACTGAATCATCTTTTGTAGGTGGTTTTCAGTTTTCGTGAAAAGAAGTTATTGCTCTTGGTTGTGAAAAGTTTATCAGGTGAGTTAAGCCTCTTGATTGTTTCCAGTTCACTGATGACAAGTTTCAGGAAGTGATACAGGAGTTACAATACTTATATAATTTACCGACAAATTACCTTTTGATTTTGAGTCTTGTTCCTCATTACTCTGCTTGACCCAGTTTATAATGAGCAGGCACAGGTTTTGAATAAAATGTATTAAATTCAGTTTTTGTTTGTCTACAGTCATTGATGTTGGATTGCTGGGAGGATCATCAAAAGCACCCAGCACAAATGTAAGTACATTTTAGTAATGTCATCAGTCTTAGCCAATTTACTAAATAATGAGAGATTGATAGCTGTTCCTTTGTTCTTCATAATTTATGAACATTTTCTCAACTTTTACATGTTTGAAATACTACTGCTAGTAGTGTCATTACAAAAGTGTGTTTCGGCATGTAGGATAAATTCTTAGCAGACAAATGCGTTAATACTAACAAAAAGCTTTCCTGACTGTGTTTTAGGTATCAGCTGGAGTGATAACAAGAAACACCCAAGTTGTTTTTGAGAGAGCAGATGTAAGATCACCATGTCACTGTTGACTATTAGAATTTATATAATAATTGGCATATTACGCACGCTCTGATTGGTTGAACAACCATGTGTGATTAGAGTACACACACATAGATGGCGTCATCGAATCTTACGCGCGCTCTGATTGGTTGGAATGTTTCAATAAATATTATATAAAACAGATAGATTCCATTTTCCCGTGCATCTGTACTCTAATCGATGCACAGAAGACGTCAAAATGTGGTGAGAACAACAGTCACGCCACTCGACTTCGTCTCGTGGCATACTTTTTGTTCTCACCACATTTTGACATCATCTGTGCATCGATTAGAGTACAGACGCACGGAAAAATGGAATCTATTTGTTAATTAGCATGATGTTAATAATGTTTACTCACAAATTTATAATAAAATTGAGCATCCACAATTACCCACATTTAGTCTGCTTTTCCCCTTTTTGGGATTCCTTTGTTGGCCATTCAAGGAGGACTAAAACACAGGAACCCCACCAATAAAAATGACCACAGGAAGTCCAAAAGGAAGGAAAACCAAAACAGATGCCTGCAGAGATGGCTTAAACTGGTCAACAGTCTTCTCAATAGTAGCATATAAAAATTGACACTTACTTCAATCATGAAAAACTGATATTATTAATAAATTATTGATATGTAATAATTTGTATACCATTACATTGTAGAAGCACCCAAAAGTGAAAGGGGATTTTGTACATGTACATGTAATGTTGTGTGCAGCAATCATTAACTACATGTACTTAGATAATGATATGATGTTGATTATTGTTTTGTCCTAGGGATCTGCTCTGAATCTAAGTGGAAGTGCTAAAGGGTCAGTAACCATTTTATAGCATTTTGATTATGTTGCTTATGATTTCATGTCAAAATAGTCTTGATATGTGATGGCCATTGTCACAATTCATGCTGATGACACCAATTTATTGTTTGAGAAAAGCTTGCAAATAAAGTGATCCTATGTATGTTTTTTTTTCTGTTTTCAGGCAAGCCAGTCATCAATCTATAATCAGCAAAGATTGGGACTTTACAAAACTTGGTATTGGTGGACTTGACAAGGTATTTATTAATAAATAGATGAAAAACATGGACAATCAGATATGAAGACTTGGAACCTCCAGTTTCAAGACTGTCTTGCCAACCAAACGACTACCAACAGTCTGTCTCACTGAGCAATACACTGGCATGTCTGAATGATTGGTACTGACAGACATAATGCAGATAGACCAACAGACGGAAAACAGGTTGACTAACAGATAGACAGATGATAAGTTTTGAAAAAATTAATGATTCTTTATTTGTGAAATGTTAGGAGTTCTCCAACATTGTAAGACGTGCCTTTGCTACAAGATTATTTCCAGCTGACATTGTCAACAAAATGGGTAAATTATAAGAACTTTAGTCTCCTTCGCAGCCGTTATTAGTCTAGCTCCCATTCCCCTGCGGTCCACTCCCGCCAGCCACTAACTAAGTAGTGGCTGGTGGGAGTGGACCGTAGGGGAATGGGAGCTAGACTAATAACGGCTGTGAAGGAGACTATAAGAATTTGAATGTTTTTTTTATATTTAATCATAATATGAGTATAGATTTACGAATCTACAGTAAGATTTGTTATGACTTTGAATTACTATAATTGCTGCCAATGTATATTTTCTTGTCATGTGTTAAATCCTATATCTCAATTTCCATATTTTTAAGGTCTGAGACACGTCAAAGGAATTCTGTTACATGGACCTCCAGGTATGAAACCAGTTTGCATAATTTGTTATGAATACTTGTACATGTGAACACTTCCCAAATGCCTTTGGGAAGAGCCAAATGATTTGCACAGCCTTCTGCACCAAAGGTGCCAAGGTAAATCCCCAGTGACACTGCTTGCTTGTTCCAACATTTGTCTTTCTATGCCATAAAGCTTGTAAGTTGATGATAATGGTGAGATGGGGTAAAGGGTCCATTCAATACAGACAGTTAAGAAATATTCAATATTTGGCTCTTAGGTACTGGCAAAACATTGATGGCTAGACAAATTGGTAAGATGTTGAACACAAGAGAACCCAAGATTATAAGTGGTCCAGGTAAGAAATTTATCATTAACTTAGAACTTCCACAATTTCCATCCATTTATTTCCCTTTTAACCATTCAAATTTCTTTGCAGAGGTTTTAAACAAATATGTTGGTGAATCCGAGGCAAATATTAGGTAATAAAGAGTTCTGTTATTTTTAGCAACTGTAAAGTAAAGTAAAGTAAAGCGACCATATTTTACGTCGATAGCTCGTGACAGTAATTTGGCTAACTGATAAACTTGAGGTCGACGGTGCACTCATTTTACTCCCCTCTCTCCTTCAGTGCTCCGTTTTTAATGGTATTTAAAGCTAATTAAAGCTACACAGAAAAGAAAGAAGTTGAAACAAGGATGCGAGGTCACTAAGGATCGAACTAGGGACCTCTCGCACTGGTTAACTGTTAACTGTGTTAACTTAATTATGCTAACTAATTTTACAGTATCTCATATATAATCATGATATCTTTTAGAAAGCTGTTTAGTGAAGCAGAGGAAGAACAAAGAAAGGTACATGTAGGAGTGCATATAGCCTTTACCTTTATGATGTTCTATACCTCTATCTATACCAGAATCCTCTTCAGTAATCTTTCATATTCAAATTTAAAAATCCCTGGAGAATACAAACACTATATTCTTAAATTGATGAACAATAGATACTCCAAAAGGATTGTGGTATAGAGAGAGGTATGAAACGTCATAATGCTAAAGGCTTGTTGTGTATAAATACAATGCAAACCTTCACTTCTAGCCAACTCCCATAAGTGACCACCTCCATGATCTTAACTTGAGTGGTCAATTGGATTATTTTGGGTGGTTGCAGCTTACATACAGTTTTATTAGGGCTCCACTGCAAACATGTAAAACAGTACCATAGCTTTTCAATTGTAAATCTTTACTTTTAATTTTTTGAGCAATTGACTGATTGTTTTTACCATGGTGAAATAAATAAACTAATACTTACTTTCTTACAGTACTTACTTAAAACTGATCAAAACTCAAATATTTTCAATTTCCTGAATCAGAATTCAAATTTTGGGAAAGAGTTTGATGAGCCAATTTTAAGATTTTATCTAGGTATGACCTGCCCTGAATAATACCTCTTATAATACACTATACAAAATTACTCGATTCTGATTGGACGAGAGCCTGAGTACAATTATATTGTTAATTGTACTCTGCAGAGTACCTATTAAGTCGCTATATGGCAATGACAATCGTTAATTGAAATTTTGTATAGTGTATTATAAATAAAAAATCGCACGATCTTCTCGTACAATTCAGAATTAATAGTTACTCGTAATGTTTTGAAAACTCTCAAATAGGACTCGCCTAAAGGCTCGTCCTATTTTTGAGAACTTTCAAAACATTACTCGTACCTATTAATTCCGAATTGTACTCAAGATCGTGCGATTTCCTATACAAATAGTATTTTGTTTGTTTTGTAGTTTGGAGATAACAGTGCACTTCATCTTATTATCTTTGATGAGTTTGACGCTGTCTGCAAATCACGTTACAGTTACAATGTAAGTTACTGCTAGACTATTGTAACACTGCAATTACAGTCAAAATCATTACATCGTGACCAGCAAATTACAAATTTTGGTTTGATTTTGGGTTTTTCTGGGCCGTCAATCAGTCTGGAGGCGGAGCTTATTGCAAATCAACCAATCACTGAACAAGCTCTTGAAAGCACTGCCCCCAAGAATGATGGACAGATCATAAAAGACAAAAACATTGCCGATGTTAGAGGTCACGATGCAACAAATTTCGCTGTAATTCTCCAATTTTAAGATATGCTTCATCTGTTGTATACAAAGGAGTTAGAATGAGGCTACGTATACATGCATGTAGTCTCCTTCACAGCTGGCTCTTCCTAGTATCATTGTGATGACTCTAAGAATGGCTGCAAGTGAGACCAACATGCACAAAGTTCATACAACTTTAATTTGCCTTTTTACAAATGACTGAATTTTGTCCACCTACAACCTGTAGCCTAGTCTTGATTCCTTTGCATGTGGCAAGTGATTAGAAGTATAATTTGATGGCTATTGTTATCAAGCATCGTTTTTACACAGTAAGCATTTCAACAAGTATTTGAGGCATGTTAGCACAGAAGGAGGCTTATCAAAGCTCATTACTTATCAGATTTTGAATTATAAGACCCGTCAAGAAAAACGATTTTTTAGCAACCATCTTGGCTTGATTCTTCTGCATTGCAATATCTAGTATTTTAGATGTTCTAATTAATATTCAACCAGCCTGGAAGAACAATTTTTAACAAGTATTTGCTTGTTATTTGCAGACTGGAGGAACAGGAGTTCAAGACTCAGTAGTCAATCAGCTTTTGGCAAAGGTAAATTAATATACCTTAGAATATGTGATCACAAAAGCCACCCATGTACACATGACAGCCATATATTTCAACATGCATAATAATCTAGCATTAGTTGCCTTAATTCTTCATTTTAAAGTATGTTTCTCTCCACCACTGTAGATTGATGGGGTAGAACAACTCAACAATGTGTTACTTATTGGTAGGTTTTCTATATAGTATTTCATTATTATTTTACTGCCAGTTATCTGACAACTCATTATTTTCTTCTGTCAGGAATGACTAACAGAAGAGATCTGATTGATGATGCTCTACTTCGGCCTGGACGTCTTGAAGTACAAGTGGAAATTGGTATGAAAGAAAACTATTACTTAATTCCTTTGTTCCTTCCTTCCTACCTTCCTCCTTTCTTTCCTTCCTTCTTACCTTCCATCCTTTGTTTATTCATATCATTCTCTATTGTTCAATTATACATATCACGTCCTTTAAATATTTCTCTCTCTACCTATTGTTTACCATCCATCCATCCATTCATCCATCCTTCTATCCATTCATTGAGTCATATAATAATAATAATAATGTATTTGCTTGGTACGCATCTAAAAATCTCGATGCGTTTACAAAAACTACTTACATGTAAGTCATCAGTTGAGATATTGTTTTATGACTTAAAAGCCTGTTCTTTCCTGCTATTGTTACAGGTCTACCAGATGAAGAAGGACGTGTTCAAATTCTACATATCCATACATCAAAAATGAAAGAAAGTGGAGTCCTGAGCCCTGATATTGACTTCCGTGAACTTGCAGTACAGACCAAGAATTTTACTGGTGCAGAGATTGAGGGTTTAGTCCGTGCAGCGCAATCCACTGCTATGAACAGATTTATTCATGTAAATATCTAGAACAGCCAAAGCCAGGAGAAATTTGCCTTGAAAATGAAATCATGGGGTGCTTTCCATTTGTCCAAAAAACCCGGTTTGTGAAACCGAAACGACGATGGTACAAATGGAACAGTTCAAACTGTTTTTCTAGGTTCGGACTGGAAAGAGACTGTTCCATTTTGAATCCAACCGAAATGACCGTTTTTTAGCGGTCTTTGTTAAATGGATCGGACATTTCCAGCTGGTTTTTCCAACCGGAACGGCTGGACTACCTCGAAAGGTTGTCCTCTTTTATCGGTTGGAAATTCCGGAAAGGTGACTGTTCCATTTGATTTCTAACCGATATTACCGGTTTTTTTGACAAATGGAAAGCACCCCAGGATTCATGCTACTCCTAAGAAAACTCCATGAATTTCATTTACATTTTCAAGGGCACTTGAAAAGCCCTTGAATTTTAGAAATCCTGCTCAATCTCCTTAAAAACTCCTTGAATTTGTACTTTAACAAAGAACATGAGGGACTTGAATGGGATGGGAAACATAGAAATTCACTTTTTTCTTTTACATGTAAGTGAAGGAAGAGGATGTCCTAGTATTTCAGTAAAATCATTAGTAGAAATACGGGTAACACCACTCCTTGAAAAATCGTTTTTGGGTCGTTGAATACTCCTTGAATTCTCCTGCAATTTTAAATTCATATCTCAGCACGAATCCTGTGAAATTAGCCTGATGAGGATAAAAGTTGACTGCAATAAAAATACTTTTTAATTCAATTGTGTATGATACATTTTGTTATCCTTTAGATGACAAACAACTTTGAAATCGACCCAAATGCTGCACAGAAAATCATGGTCAAACGCGAAGATTTCAATCATGCCCTGGAGTATGACATCAAACCGGTATGTTCGCTGATACCCTTTTGATAGTGATACACCTATTTCAATAAACATTGTCAACAAAAAGCCTCGAGCCTACGCGACTCACCTGAAAGGAATCATGGGTAAAATTTGATAACGTTATAACATCGCACAAATATCCACTTGACAATTAAAATCGAGCTTGCCGTAACCTTATACACCAAAGAACTTGATTTGTTGATGCCAAAAACCAAGACCAATGCTGAATTTAAAAGTTTTAAAGTTTTGCAATTACCCATACTCCTTTACGGTCCATTTAGTTGCGTGGGCTGAGGCCTCTTGTACAACAACCTTTTTGAATGTATACATGTTCATGTTTGGGTTACATTGATTTGTCTTTATGCGTATTTTAACAGGCATTTGGACCCAGTGATGACAATTTGGAACTCTACGTTGCAGAAGGTGAGAGACGATAATCATCTCTTAACTAGGGAGGGGTTGACTACTCACGGGCTACCTTAATGGCTCACATTATTAGGGAGGAGTTGACTACTCACGTAAAAATAGTTTTGGGTTACCGTTGGCTGGGTAATTGTTAAGAGTCACATTACTAGCGAGGGGTTGACTACTCACATAATTATAGCAATCGGCTACCTTACTAGGGAGGTGTAGACTATTCTCATTAATTAAGTGTCACGTTACTAGGGAGGGGCTGACTACTGACCCAATATGAAATATTTGTTTATGTTGTGTAGGTATTATTCGATGGAGTAGCAATATCCAGCGTATACTAGATGATGGTAGGCTGATGCTCCAGCAAACACAAGTACAGGATATCACTTCACCGATTACTGTCCTACTTGAAGGTATGTGAAAAGGATAAGGTCGCACTGTCTCGGAATATGCCATCCAATTGGTTTATTACCATAGAATCTAAACAAAAGAAACTTTTGAAAACGGCAATAATAACAATAGATTCTTTTGTTGCATCGAACCAATGAGAAAAGACGTTCCGAGCAAGTGAAGCCCTACTGTATGAAAAACTTTAAATTTAAATTACTTTGCAAGGGATAGCGAAACATTGCCTTAGCGTTGAGGGCGATAGAAGAAGAGCATACAACATAAGGCAAACTTTGATTGAGTAGGAGACAGGCTGATACTTAACAAATAGATTCCATTTCCGTGCGTCTATAATGTAATAAATGCACAGATGACATCAAAATGGAGTGAGAAATGGAAAGTACGCCACGAGACGAAGACGAGTGGTGTGACTGTTGTTCTCATCATACTTTGACGTCTTCTGTGCATCTATTACAGTACAGACCCACTGAAAAATCAAATCTGTTTGTTTTATACAATATCCATTGAAACATTTCAACCAACCAGAGCGCGCGTAATATTCAATGATGTCATCTATGCATGTGCAAGTGTAATCACACACGGTTCTCAACTTGCTAAGCACGAGAGAAGCGTAAGAGTCGCACGAGGCTACGGCGACTCTTACGCTTCTCTCGTGCTTAGCAGCCTCCCGCGTGCATCCATAACTCAATGGACGCACTGCTGAGTGTTGACCATTTCTTCAGTTGAGATAGACAAACGAAATAAGCCGCACGTTTAACCTAAATAAAAATACTGATGACCTTCAAAGTTCTCCATACATGGCGCGCGCTGTAAGAAAAGGAAACATTGACGTCAGCGTGCTGTCCATCGAGTTCTGGAAGCACGCTCGCGCGCGCTTATCATCCAATCAGACCGCGCGTTATATATTACCTATGTTATAACAATATTTCTCACTTTCCTGTTTATCAAGTTATGCACTCCTAGCATTTTAATAATTTTATAAGCAAACATGACAATCATACCAAATTATTAAAGTGTTTTTTTGTTGTGATGGTATTCCTATACAGTGTGTTTCTCACCTACAAAATCTGCCCAATGCGCAGCCATACTAAGGCGTCAAGGTTTCAGCGCATTTGAAAACTGTATTGTTGAATTTGCGCTTTATAAATAAATTATTATTATTAATTATTATTATTATTATCAAATATATTGGAGTTACCTTTTACACCTTACCGTTTGCATCTCCTGGGAAATTTATCAACAAAAGTTTGTTTGATTATCAATCATTTTAGGTCCAGTTGCCGCAGGTAAAACAGCTCTTGCGGTCCAGATGGCTCTTGGTTCGAACTTCCCATTTATCAAGTTATGCACTCCTGAGAACATGATTGGTTTTGTTGACAGTGCTAAATGTCAGGCTATCAAGAAGGTTACTGGAAATTATGGCTTGTTATTCTATTTAATTGTTTTTTGTATTTTTTCTCTCGTGATTGATGGTAACTTTCCATAGTCCAAACTGCTTTTAATCGGAAGAGGACTGGAATCAAATTTGTACCACATTGTACCACATTGTAGTCGCTTGATTCCAGTCCTCTCCCGGTCAAGGGCAGTTTGGACTATGGAAACAAGTCTTTACCGTGATTGATTGATGCGCCCCCATTTTCCGAGCATGCGTAGTACCTTTCTCATCCTGTTATCCTCTCTGTAGACATGTCTATATCTGTAAGCAGACATCGGCCAGAATTTAAATAACTGCTATCCACGACTTTGCTCGTCAAAGTACATATAGGTTATTGGTCGACTAACCAGCTAATACAGCTGTGTATTTTTACGAGTCACGCTGTATTTTGGCGAGCCTTTAGTGACAAATAAAAATTCACAGCTGTATTCCCTGGTTAATCGACCAATAACATATTTATTATACAATTCTGCAAAAACCAATACAAATGATGTCGTTTTTACTGCCACTTTTGACTTTGATTAGCGCGCGGATTTGCACCGGGAAGCCATTTAAATGTTACTTACTTAATACCGTCTCATATTTTTCGCGTTTTTGAGAATATTACGTGCGTTCTTTTGAGAATTGTGTAATAAAAACATTTATAGCACAACATCCCAAATTATATAGGCTCGATTTCAAACCGAATAAAATCCTTACCCTCTATTTGGGTGAGGATTTTAACCAGAAACCCATGGCGGCTGGAAATTGAGCCTACAAATAAGAGTGATTTCAATTTTCAATCAGTTGACTTCTGCATCATAGATTTTGCTCTACTTAGGTTTACTATTCTTCCTAGTTTGTTTAGTCAAATTAAATGATATTCTTTGTTCTTTAGATATTTGATGATGCTGACAAATCCGAACTTAGTTGTATCATTGTTGATGACATTGAAAGACTTCTCGGTACGTTTATTCAGTGACCTCGTATAGAGTAGATTTCGTATGACTGTGAAAATGGCACGGTTACGGGAGGCCATTCAAATGTTTTTACAGACATCACGGTACTGACATGGTCACGGCACGGTTACGACAGGAATTTCCAATGATTTTTACAGACATCACGGCACTGACACGGTCACGGCACGGCACGGTCCGCTTCACACTCATAAGGAAAATTGCTCTATAGAAAGCAAACGCTTGGCAACGGAAGATTGACCTGTGGTTTTCTAGATCTTCAATTCAACGTCCTTGTTTGAGAGCATTTGAAGGTCTAGCCATGATTACAAAGGAAGCACCTGACGTATTTTAAGGGTCCTCTTCTCTTCTCAAAGGGACCTCAAGCAATCAAAAACTACGACGACTTGGACATTTGAGAAGAAAGAGTTTAAGCTTCATGTACACGGAAACTTAAGAAAAGGACCACGCGAACTGCTTTTTTCGCATCTGGGATTTCTGTTTAAACGTAAAAGTGAGCCATCTCACGTTTGCCGTAAACACGAAAAACTACGCACTCACGTTTAAGTCCCTTGGCAGTAACAGAGGACATCACTGCAAACAATTCTTATCTTGCTTTGTTGTAGTCTCCTTCGCAGCCGTTTTTTGTATCGGGATCCCTGTCCCTCCCTCTTAGACTAGCTTTGTTGTAGCTGACAGTGATTATTTCTTGTTCCAGATTATGTCAGTATTGGGCCTCGCTTCTCAAACACTGTTCTACAGGCGCTGCTTGTCTTGCTTAAGAAGAAATTAAGAAAGGTGCTTCATATTGATAATTACCTACCATTTAATAAGATCGGGCATTCAATTAGTCTCCTTACGCAGCCGCAGTTTTGTTGTCACGCTAGGGCTTAGCCTGCGTAGGAGACTAGCATTCAATCTGAAATGAGCAATCTGAGTCTAAACACCAAAGTCTTGTACTTTTATGTTTTTGACTTTAAAAAATACTAAAGGACTATTTTTGTTACTCTTCTTTTTGTATTCTTTGATGTAACTTCCACAATTGTCTTGGCTGTGTGCTCCCTTGCTCTCTTTGATCTTTGACATTATAGAATATGGTACCCATTTCTCTTTGATGATCCTTGCCCCAATAATATCCCCGATAAGCATAATCATGAGATAGGGACACGAGGGGGCAGATGGGGTAGGACATAGGCATTATGAGGTGAGGCACAACCCCCTTGCTTATTTGACGATCTTTGACTTATTTTACCCCCTCCCCCCCCCCCAAAAAAAAGCCAGAAATAATGGAGTAGTTCTTTCCACGCGCATGCAGATTTGCAATCCAAAATTTATGTTTCTTGTGCCGGCTTGCGTTTTCAGAGTTTTCAGTTCTGAAGAGCATTTTTAGATGTGTTTGTTTTGGTTTTTGTCGATCGATGTGCGGTCGGCACATGAATAGCCCACTTCCACTTTCTAACGTATCCTCATAGACAGGGTTCCCAGTGACCTTGAAAAGTCAGGGAATTCCTAAAATTTTTCAAGGTCAGGGAATTGTCAGGGAATCTTTAATTTGATCAGGGAAATTGTCAAAATGTTACAAAAGTCAGGACATTTTGTGTTGGAAAGGTCAAACAGCCCTTTTAGCAGCTTGGCTGTGGAATTCCACGAACCATAACCACTTAATTCTGCAGACTGATATCGATGGAATAGAAATTGTTCTAAATTTGTGTTCACTAAAAAGTCAGTGAAAATTGGGATTTGATCAGGGTAAAGTCAGGGAATTTTGTTTTACCAAGAGAGTGGGAACCCTGATAGACTCACTAATGCAACAATGCGTTACGTGTAGGGTCGAAGGTTGATTATCATCGGTACTACAAGCTGCCGTGATATCCTTGAGCCTATGGGACTAATAGACGCCTTTAATACTGTGATTCATGTGCCGAACTTGTCGGAGAAAGATCATTTGATTCAAGTTCTGAAGGTAAGGATCGAGTCATGCGCTAAATCTTGTCGAAAATAATACGGTAGAACCACTCCGTATGTTCACTTCCATAATACGGACACCTCTCTATAACAGGGTCCGTTTGTTCGAAAGACGATAAGCGTTATCCCAGGATTAAATCTAAAGAAAATCATTCATTTCAACCCAGGATTAGCGTTTATAGACCTTCGAACAACCGGGCCAAGGTCTAGAATCTCCGTGCATCTCCTTGTAAATGAAACCTTTATGAAACGGACATCTCTGTATTACAGACACCCTTTAGTGTTGCACTGTACCACTTAATAGTAAATTAAATGTTTGATCACCGAACCATTCATGCGCCAAATGCTAATCGAACAAAGAATACGAGGTGTTACGCTGCGTTTACACGCTACCGGTAACTTGGATCCGGTACAAAATTTGTCCGGTTCAATCTCTGTTTACACGGTACCGTCTTCATCAAAAGTGAACCGGTTCAAAGTGTTTTGGCGTAGATCGGACGAATTTGGAACCATACCGGTACGATTTTCGACTAACCGGACGAATTTTGTACCGGATCCAAATTCATCCGGTACGGTGTAAACGCAGACTTAGTTAATATGAAATTCGATATCAATATGGTGTTTTATACCTTATTAGGAAACAAAGCTGTTTGACGATAACGAAATACAAGAAATCTCAAGAGATATTGGTTCTAAAAGGTATGTAGATGTGTTGCCTGATCCCCCACAGGGAGGACATTATTGAAGTAGCAGGGGTTGATCCTGGCAGGATCATTCTTCAGGAGGGAATGCAGCGTTTTAGCGTATTGCTCTATACTTTGACACCCTCCCCTGAATTCGCCTGAGATCTGGAAACGAGAATAGCCCTTGAGTAGAAGAACAGTAAAGAAGAAGGTGTAGCTTGCCGCTCCCTTCTAATGGCTTTACGTTGTTTGATTTTAAGCTTTACTTTGACTCTGTCGTGTGATGTCACTTTTTTGGGTTGGTCTTTGGTTCTTCTTACTCACCGCAAAAAGATGATTTTTTTCTTGACTTGTGTACAGTGGAGTATAAGGAGAGTGAGTGTGAGAAATACAAATGTAATGGTCTCTGTACTTCAAAGAGGAACTATTGTATCTACTTACCTTCTTGCTTTCCTGTTTAGGCTTTGTGTTGGAATCAAGAAAATACTGATGCTGGCACAAATGGCTGTTCAGGTACAAATGCTACTTATAAAGCAACTTTTCTAACTACGAGCATGTGTATTATCAAACAAGCAAACAAAAACAAACAAAACCAAGAAAACAAAAACATACAAACAAGCAAACGTACAAACAAGCAAACGTACAAGGTACGTTAAAGCAGCACCTCGCCTATATCTAAACATTCCAATGCCGATCAAATGTCTTACTTCCTCCCTTCTTACTCTTGCCCTTCTTGTTGTTAATGATGCTTCATTGATTAATTCCTTTTTTAAATTGTTAGACAAGTAAGCACGAAAGAGTTGGTAAATTTCTCAGCCTGCTTGACGACGAACACTGGTGAGTTAAGTGCTGTTCCCCGGGGGGGGGGGGGGGACTCCATTGTCAAAGCACGTCCGATAATTTGAAAAATACCCCTAAAAGATACCGGAAGTCTTTTAAGAAGGGCGTGGCTGGACGATTTTTAACCCCTAAGAGATACCAGCGATAACAAGCTAATAAACATTATTATTATGAACTTAAAATTGGACGGTCGACATCCTTTTTGTTGAGCAAATTTCTTCCAGTTTGAGAACAAGATGATAAGCGATGGGCTCTTTTGATACCCTAAGAGAGACCAGGAAATGCTAAAACACTAAACTTCAATTTTAATACCCTAAAAGATACCAAATGGCTGATTTTTACCCCTAAGAGATACGACAAGCTACAAGCATACCCGATCCTCTTACAATGGAGTCCCCCCCGGGTGCTGTTACTTGGTGCAATTGTATCTGAAACTGGCCTAGCAACGCCAAACCAGCTGCACGAACCATTGCAGCGTTTGACATGCCCTACATCACTCAAAATCATTGTGAGGAAACGATTGCAGCAGCATTTTTCGGTGTTGCGTCGTGTAACCTGCAGTGTTTCTTGTAACTTGTTCCGCAACGCCATTTTGAGACAAAATATTTATCATATGTAGTAACCTTATCGTATCGTATAATCTAATGGCTCCCAGATGTTCTAATTTGTGATTTAATGATTTTGTTCTCAGTTTACGTCCATCTTTGGATTAATACTGGAAATTCATTCTACAGTTCGTTGAGGTAATTGCCACTCGGATCAACTAACGCTCCACTTACTTTTTAACAAAATCGTTTCTAAAAAATTCCCTGCTTATTGTAATTTCTACCATACTTTCTATTGTAGTTGACTAGTACTGACACAAGTTACCAATGGTTTAAATCCTCACAAGCCCACTTTTATCATCAAAACTCAAACCATGGCAATCCGAACACCCAATTGCTCATGTTGTGAGAATAATATGATATGTGTTGAAGATATCCAACAAAAATCGTCCGCATTAATGAAATGCTTTTATTATGTAAATTCCTATCACTGACATCTATTATTATAGTGAATTATGAATCTATTGTTAAATTAGCACTAATCAAGACAAGGCAAGACACATTTCGTAGTTTCTGTATGCTTAGGTGCAGATACACTTCTTGTTTTGGAAGAATTGGGCTTCCTGTGTACATACTTCACGAGTAGAGTCTCGGTCCAACTCATTTTCTCTGCGCTCACATTTCTACAGGAAGTCTAAATAAAATGTTCGTCAGTGCATGAGATTGGAGTAGGCTTCCTAAAAATATCCCAATTGGTTTCTCAGAAAGTAGTTTGAATTTTTAATCTCACTATGCCGATTGTTCAATCAAATTAAAATGAATTTTTTCGTTCAAGGATTATAGAAATAAAAAGTCAAAGTTCGAATATTCTGCAGTTTCTTTGGAGTTTCTCTGGTTGCAGTTTATCTGCAGAGCATATATAAAGCATCTTCTGGTCAGTGCTGTCAATTGTCCAAAACAAAATTGCACAGAAAACCAAACAAATCAGCGCTATGAGTTAAAATTGTTGCTCTTATTCACTAATTTGACAAAATTAGATCATTCGTGAAGTCCTATATCAGATATACATTAAAACAAATTGGGCTACCTGTGGTTTACCGACAATGAACCTATGGTAGGTTTCACGCTATTTTTCTCGGGCTGTAAGAACAGTGTAAAAAGCACTAAAACAAAACAAAACAAAGTTAAACAACCAAAGACAGTTTTGAAGGAGAAAATTGTCTGTAAGATCATCAATCAAAAATCAAAACATATAAATACGCTTAAACAAGTGTCACCGCTTCTTCTATTAAACAGTGCGAAGTGCGCATGCGCAGTGGTTTTGTACGCGTTACTATAGCGATAAGGGGTAGCAAACAAATTTTAAGAATGGGGTGGATCTGGACGACCATTTTAACTAAATTTTAACTGATTTTGGAAATGCGGTAGCCTCCTGCGCAGGCAACTGTTCGATTTTTCGCTGGGCCTCCTGTGTTAAAGACACGTAGTGGCCTGGATACGGTCCCCAGTCTTTTTTCTTCTCAAAGTCGATCTTTTTTCTTCTCAAAATTTCGCAAAGGAAGCCCAAAAGGTTGCTTACGGAGGAGGCTAGAAATGCGGCTACATTTGGTATGATATTTTCGCTTTCTTTCTGTATTCTTCGGCTTGCTTCTTGTCCTGTTCGACGAGCGGCCACATTTTCTGTTGTTGTCTAAACCACGAGATAGCACTTTCACCGGCTCTCTGCAAAGCTCCTTCGTGATCCTTCTTGTCTTGATCTAAGTAAACAAAGTCGCGAAGCATCGCTGTTGATGAAAAAATGAAGTTTGATTGTATTATCGTGTTTAGTATTAAAAAATAGTCATATGCACTATTGAGCAATCGTTGGAAAAACCTTTTATCACATACCATTCGTTGTATCTATAATCAGTGAATCGATTTTGTCGACTGCAAATCCTAATGAATTCACCTGCAAAGTTAAAATTATATGTTTTTCAGCCATAGAAATCGATGTGAATACCATACATTGTATAGGTTAAGGTATGCAGAGCAGCATATGGTACCACGCTCCCAACCTCTCAAATAAATACATTCGCCAGTGAAACAAATAAACTTTGCCTGTTAAGGCGGTCTACACGTGACGATTGTTAACGACGATTTTCAGCGCAACGGCGTTGCGTTAAAAATCCTTCTCGTGTAACATGACACTTGGAACGATTTTCCTAGCAATTTTTGCTTCGGCAACGCGTTGCGAGTTTTTGAATCCAAGTCAGAAACTCGCAACGCAAAATAATGCATGCAAGTTGTTGCAACGTTGCGCGGAAAATCGTCGTTAAAAATCGTCTCGTGTAACACCGCCTTTACACTCAAGCTAAGCCACAGAAACCAAACTCAACCCCCAAAACTTAAAGTGCCAATACAGCCTAGCCAAATCCTTTTGAATCTAGAAATACATCATATAAATAAACGTTTTATATAAATATTTCTAAATAAAACCAACTCCTCTCTGAGAATTAAGTAATTCAAATCTGAAAATGCAAATCAGATGACGTCAAAGCAGGAATTATTAAATATACAAATACACTTGATACGAATTTTATACTATTTTTCTATTTGCAAAACAATCTCATTGCTAAAGTACAAGGTATGGTAAATATTTTTGCTTCTTAACTGAAATGCACTTGTTTCAGAACAGGAATCAAAATCAAGCAAATTCCTGCTTTGACGTCATCTCATTTGCATTTTCAGATTTGAATTGCTTAATTCTCAGGGAGGAGTTGGTTTTATTGAGAAATATTCATATAAAACGTTTATTTATATGATGTATTTCTAGATTTAAAAGGATTTGGCTAGGCTTTATAGGCACTTTAAGGTTAAAAACGAGGCTAACCACGCGCGCATGACTCAGAATCTTCTAATATTGGAAGGCCGCCGCCATCTTAGATTTCTTAGTACATTTGTTGCTATTGTTTTCTCCCATACGCAAAATTAGCCTATTCCGCAATGGCTGCACGGTTTGTTTATGAGAAGAGCGGATTTGTCTAGTTTGCATATTTATCGATGTTTACTATTTAATAAAACAATATTTGTTGCATTTGAGGGTTATGAGATAGGATAATATAAGATATGGGAAGATCTAAAGCAGAGAATTCTCAAAATATTGCTTGGGCTCCCTGTGATCAAGTCGCGAAATCTCGCGCATGCGCAGTCGTTTTGCCGTGGTATTTAGTATATAGCTATCCCAACTTACTGCTTTAAACATTCCACGGTAAGCTCGCACCATTGGTTCTGCAACAATGAAAAGACAAAGCAGTGGAAGATTAGTGATCGTATCAGTCTACAGGAGAATCTTTTTGTTTGCATTTTTGCTCATTAGTGTAAATGGTTATATCAATCGAACTTTACCCTACACACACAAAGACACTACAAATATAATATACTGAATGCCATATTTACAAAGACCCAAAAGAACTATAATCGCAAAAATTTACAAAGATGTATGGTTGGGTAGCAAGAGTAGGCCTACTCCGGGCCCTAAAATCGCCTAACATCGCTTAATATCGCCCGAGATCGCCCAAGAGTGCCTAAGAGCGCCGACTCGAAATGGCTAAAATTTCCCAATATTGCCTATGATCGCCTAATATCGCCCAAGATCGCCCAAGATCGCCCAAGATCGCCCAAGAGTGCCTAAGAGCGCCGACTCGAAATGGCTAAAATTTCCCAATATCGCCTAAGATCGCCTAATATCGCCCAAGGTCGCCCAAACTAACGACGATTTTAGGGCCCGGGGTAGGCCTAAGATCTAGAGTTACAACCAGCCATACATTTGCCGTATAATTTTGGCAAATTAGAAAGCTAATTTCTCAAAAACTACTGAAGCAATTGCGCTCAAATTTTTAGATATAAGAGAGCGAGTTCTTCCTATTCTTTGAAAAATTTTTTTGTAGTTTAAAATTGTAAACATTACGTCAGCAAAGGTCCTCCTAAACAAGGATGGTCTGTTGCTTGGTTTTCCGCTTTTGTAGCTGAATTGAACACCCATCCAAATGCTCCCACGAATTTGATCCAACACCCTCCAATATTCTCGAGCGCAACTGAAAACCCTATAATTGGTGTCGTTAGTTACACATCTAAATGTTTACCGCCATGCATTCGCTCCCTCTAGCTCTCCAGACTTACCATCGTTATGACAATCCGTGAAAAATTTTTCGTCCAGTTGTTTATCCTTCATTAGTTGTGAAAATTGGTCAAGAATATGTCTCAATTTATGATCATGTTGCAGTTTGTTACAGGTCTTCATAAGTAACGGATTTACACCTGTGAAAAGATGTTTCTAAGCTGAGATAGTTAAGGTGCGGTAATACGGGCCTTGCAAGTTGCAGAGCAAATGTTGCTCGTATTACCACCCTGCGCGCAACAAATTTTCTTTGTTGCAAAAAGTAGACAGTGCTTCTACATCGTGCAACAAAGAAAATGTGTTGCGCGCGGTGTGGTAATACGAGCAACATTTGCTCTGCAACTTGCAACACAGCACTGTTACTCGAAATGTTGCACAATTTTGTTGCCCGTATTACTGTACGTTTAACGGTTTCTGGGAGGTTTCTGGGACGGCAAGAAACGAGCGACAGAATAATAGCCAAGAGTTTCTGAGGATGAAGGTTTTGAATAACGCTCTATATGGTTAATCTCAGCAAAGTCGATAGTTTTTGCAAAGAATATTTGTCATAATTTAAATAATTTCCGAGACCAACTGTTTTTCTGGCAACAATTACATATAAACACATGATAAAATATGCATTAATACATATCTGTCACGTGACAACCGCAAATCTCCTTGAGACCAGCAATATCAGACACCTTTGTTATATACAAAGACGATCATTTTCCTTTATATATAGTATGGTCTGTCAGCTACATACGTTTCTCCAGTTTGGTGCCAAATTTCAAATATCGGCGAGTAGAAGCAATGTTGTACTCTCCTGCGATACGTTTGGCGGCTGTGACGTTTTGCTTTGTAACAAAGTTGTCGTAAACTTTCTGCATCATCGCTGAAAATTTGAAACAGTACGTATATGGTACTCTGAATAGTTGACAGAAAGGTCTAACGATACAGTGGCGGATCTAGACATTTTGAAAGGGAGGGGCACAATCAAGGCTATTTTTGGCACGCGCGCTCAAAAAAGTAATTTTAGAATGACTTTTATCCGGTCTATTGTGCGCGTCAGAATGGTTGTTTTTCCTTCTAAAATAAATTTTCTCAAAAGAAAAAAATGAATCCAACTGAAAAGAGGGTGCACCGGCCCCCCAGTTCCCTCTCCTGGATCCGCCACTGCGATAAGTGAGCCAGAAAGACAGACAGACAGACAGATAGAGAAAACTGACAAAAAGAAGAGCAGTTTTCGTATGAGTGGGAAACTCGCCGTTCCGTTGACCGTGTCCTGAATCAGCGTAGTGATGCCTGCAAAACATTCGAAATTCCTGTCGTAACCGTGTCTTGTGTTGACCGTGCCGTGTTCACAGTCATACGAAATCTGCTTTACGAAATACTGGAAAAACATTAGAATAACAATCGACCAAAATCCGATGGCAGATCAGATTCTCACCTTCTTTGTCCTCCATCCCAAGGTTGAACAATTTCTGCCACGATTTTATTGCTTTCAATGTCTAAAAACAAATGAAATCACGTTATGCTTAAAATTTAGGATGATTAAGGGAAATTGTCGAACAGGCAGTGCTCAAAATCTACTCTTGATCAAATTAAAACAATGTGACCAAAAACCTTGGCAATTTCACAAAAATGTGCATTACGGTAAAACAACCAGCCTGCCTCTTGCTACCGATATGACAAGACATGATATGACAAGACAGAAAATCGCAACATTGACTAGTACAAAAACTCCCATGATCACGTTTTATATTCCTTAACTTGAACCAATAATAGTACGTTAAGCAATATAAAAAACGCGCGCGCGCCTGCCTATGTACTGTGATATAAACACGTTTGGAGATGTAGAGAACAAGAAAAACAAGCGGAGTTAGGAACACAAGGCCTAGCCAAGTGTTTCTCTTGCTTTTCGAGTGCTCTACATCTTCCAGAGTGTTTATATATCACAGCACAGAGACATAAGCGATTGTTTTATATTGCTTTTATAAAATATTTTCATCGCTTTTGTGCGAGTCATGTCTGTATCCTCTGATATAAACATGGTAGCCAGCCAATCAGCGCGCGCGTTATCTCAATATTTTATAAATCATGATCAAGAAACATTACTTACATTTTCAATAACTTCATCCCCAGCTTCTTCGTATTTTTCTGCATGAAATAAAATTTGCCATGAATCGTAAAAGCTGTGTGTATGTCGTCGATCAAACTAACTACAATACTCACTGTCCGGATAATTCGGAAAGTCAGCTTCCGATTTACCCAAAAGCCAGTCTTCCCCCCTTGAAATTAATGTCTTTTCTGAACTGGAGCCGCTTAAGTGCTGTAACTTTTGGCACATTGCTTGAGGAGACTTGAGCTTTTTCATAGAATCTGTTGAAGTAAAACAGTAGTAGAACATTGAGTGAAACATTCATGATCAGTATTAGCTCAGTAAACCATGCGAAGAATCGAAAAGCGAGTGAAGTACAAACAGAAAAGTATCTGAGAACTGCACTTTGGAAAGTGGCAAGCAGTTCACATGCATTTTTGTGAATTAGAAGCTGTATCTTACTCGCGATTGCTGCGTCCAACCGTTCAAGTTCCTGAGGAGTTTTTCTCGGGGATCGTGCTGCTACGAATCCATAATTCAACATAACAGCAACGATAAAGAAATTCATCATGGCTTTGTACATGCAAGTCGTTTCAAACTCCTGAATTATCGTAACACTGTCGATCTAAATGACTTGGGTGTGCAATTTCACTCACTAAAGAGACAAGTTTGGATAATTATCCTCAATGGCACCTCGACTCTTTGGGTGGCAATGTGTTGTTCTCGAAACTACTTAGCAATGCGGAACCTCGATTCAGCTTCAAAAGTCCAATATTGTACAAATGGTATGTGTATAATATCGGTTGTCTGCATACCAAGTACTGACCAGACACAGGCTGATGTCTGATCATGCAAAACAAGGTAGCTCCATATTTAGATGAAATTACCGCCATCGCGAAGTCTCGGTTCCATTTCCCATGCCATTGTCATTACCCATCTTGAAAACGGACGGTAAGAATAAACGATTGATTGAATGAATGAATTAATGACAACCTCGTACGAAAACGTACGTACACGAAAACGGACGGTAAGAACAAATGATTGATTGAATGGATGAATTAATGACAACCTCGTACGAAAACGTACGTACACGAAAACGTACGGTAAGAATAAAGGATTGATTGAATGAATCAATGAATTAATGACAACCTCGTACGAAAACGTACGTACACGAAAACGTACGAAAACGTACGGTAAGAATAAACGATTGATTGAATGAATGAATGAATTAATGACAACCTCGTACGAAAACGTACGCACACGAAAACGTACGAAAACGTACGGTAAGAATAAATGATTGATTGAATGAATTAATTAATGACAACCTCGTACGAAAACGTACGCACACGAAAACGTACGGTAAGAATAAACGATTGATTGAATGAATCAATGAATTAATGACAACCTCGTACGAAAACGTACGCACACGAAAACGTACGAAAACGTACGGTAAGAATAAACGATTGATTGAATGAATCAATGAATTAATGACAACCTCGTACGAAAACGTACGTACACGAAAACGTACGAAAACGTACGGTAAGAATAAACGATTGATTGAATGAATGAATGAATTAATGACAACCTCGTACGAAAACGTACGTACACGAAAACGTACGAAAACGTACGGTAAGAATAAACGATTGATTGAATGAATCAATGAATTAATGACAACCTCGTACGAAAACGTACGTACACGAAAACGTACGAAAACGTACGGTAAGAATAAATGATTGATTGAATGAATTAATTAATGACAACCTCGTACGAAAACGTACGCACACGAAAACGTACGGTAAGAATAAACGATTGATTGAATGAATCAATGAATTAATGACAACCTCGTACGAAAACGTACGTACACGAAAAGGTACGAAAACGTACGGTAAGAATAAACGATTGATTGAATGAATCAATGAATTAATGACAACCTCGTTCACAGGCCCCCTACTAAGAAGAGGGAAGGAGAGGGAGTAGGGGGAGGGAGATCTAAAAAAAGTGAAATAGGCAGTTTATTCACAATTATAATAACTTTACAAAGTACATAGAATGTCATATTAATGTATTCTGTAATTTTATTCGTCAAAAGTCGTATTTTAGACTTCATGCATTTACGTATTTAACTGTTTAATGTTGTCAGATAATGAGTTAGCTTTGGCTGCCTGTGCTAGCAGTTCTTTCCTTCCTCCCGCCCTCTCTCCCACTTCAAAAAGTCAACGCCTTCGGCCAACACCTTCACCTCGACTTCGTCTCGTACGTGGCGCGTACTATTTTGTTTTCACCACATTTTGACATCATCTGCGCATCTATTAGAGTACAGACGCACGGAAAAATGGAATTTATTTGTTAAATATTTCATTTGTGCACTTTTTCTCCGTGTTTAATTCGAATTAAAAGTTAGTTTTTATGTTGGGTCAGATTAAGATTTAGGCACAAAAATTCAGTTCGTCGATTAGGCCTGGTTTTCACCACGACGCAAGCATAAGTATCAAGAATTTTCCTTTTGTTTTTTTGCCCTGCTTGTGTTTTCGTCGCTAGTGAAAACTAGGCTTTAGCAACAGTGATAACATCTCTCAGTGCACGCATTTTCTCAAGAAGAAATAACGCAAAGAAATGTAAGTTTGCTACTGCGATTATATTGATTCGTATGTGTACACCGTCGTCAGGAGGGGGTGCACCATCATATAAATTGAAAACTGCCGAGAGGATAATTTGGAAATATATTCAGAAAAAAAAGACTCACAGTCCTCTCAAGAGGGGGTGCGCACCCCCCCTGCACCCCTCCCCTAAATCCGCCCCTGGAACGAGATGGACAATGACCGATATCAGCAATAACAATGATTGGTAGCTCTACCAAAGTAGGTCATGTCATATACTGCCAAAGCATATGGAATTGATCACTGGACGTATATCTTGTTCTTAGTTACGTTACACGTATGCGGAAGCCATTTTCCATTTCGTTGATAATGCTTAAGTTCGCGCGCGTGCGCAATATGGTGTTGAAGTCGAAAGTTGAACTAGTAACACTTACAGTAGCTGTGGAGCCGGTTCTCTGAAGACCGTTTGGTCTTAATCCAGGTTAAACAATCGGGCTTTCAGGGTAATGTGGTCAGTGGTTCTTAAATAGTTTATTGGGTGTCGTAATGGTTCAAGTTACTTACCAAACTTTTTTGCTCAAATCTGTTAAAAATACAGAGATGGTTGAAAGGTCACACTCCCTCCCCTCTCTCGCGAGAAAATTTAACATTTTAGTAATTCAAAGAACTTGTGCTTTTATTATCTCATTAATACGTGGACAAGAAGGTAAAACTGAAAGCGATACGTGACACTTGCTGATGACAAAATGAATCTTGGCAGACATATTTCCGTATGTGTGCGATGGACTGCAACGTGCTGTGAGCGTGACAGTTCCGTGACGTCTTTAAAAGAATAAACTTCTTGCAGTAATCTTGCCGTGTCGTGACCGATCCGTTTACACACACATACGAAAACTGTTCAATCGATAAACCCCTTTTGGGCTTCCTGTGTCAGGACAGAGGAGCTACAAAGGCGTGTCCATATCTGCAATAATTTACATGAAGATAGCCGGGTAACCTTAGCACTAATACTAACTCTTGCTTTTCTTTCCTCAGTGGACACAAAGACAAATGCTAAGGTTACTATATTGATCTTTATGTAAATGTATTCCGAACAATGATTTTTTGGGGGAGGGAGGGGGGAGGGAGGAAGATACAAATGCACAATACTGCACTTACTATCTCATCCAATTTAGATTGACACTAAAATATCTCGAGAATATTCACTAGTAGCCTCCTCCGCAGGCAACTTCTTTTCTTTCTCTTGGGCTTCCTGTTGCAAAGATGAGAGACTGGGGACGAGCAAAAAAGGATAAGGGGGGAGGGGGAGAGGGAAGAAAGAAACTAAACTCTAAACTCAAGCCTCCAGTCTTCGCTCTTCCCGTTCGATCCCACAGGAAACCCAATAATGGAAAGGAAAGGAGTAGCCTGCGGAGGAGGCTAATTCACTAGAGTGATCGCACTTAATCCGTGAAATTGTACTAGCTAAATAATGCAAATTATTATATTTTGAAAATAATTCAAGAGTTTTGATTGGCTAAGAGCCACCGGATAAATTACCGTAGTCGCCGGCTAGCTGCCCAAATTTGGAGTTATGAAAATGTTGAAAACCATTATTCGAAGTTATGACGTAATTTTCTCGAATATGGAAAATTAGCTTGCGGTATGACGTCACGCTAATTTATGCGATTCATGCCAAAAGCGGGAAAACAACAACAACATGTATTCTTGTCAACAAAGCACAACTGAGAAAGAATTATTTTCAAAAAATAATAAAACAATTATTGAATTCGTTTCTCGTAGGATATGGGGAATTATCAAGGCCTCGGTTTGTGTTATCTGCCTCAGCCTTCGGCTTCGGCAGATAACACAAATCTCGGCCTTAATAATTCCCCATATCCTACTCGAACTCATCCAATAATTGCTTAATAGCACTAATAAACAATGGAAAACAAAGGATTTTATATTTTTTAGTACAAAGTAGATTTTGTACTTTTTCACGGATTAAGTGCGATCACTCTAATTCTAAATAACTAAATATTTACATATTCATTTATCTGTGGAGTTATTTTTGACGATGATAAATGTTTTGTAATTTGTTTTCTTGCAAATCTAGCCATCAATTCTCAAAATAATACGAGAGCTCTATTAGAAAATAAAATTTAGTACATCATTGGATGTAGTACAGCGCTTATAATATATCCGTGAAAAAGTTAGCGAACTAAATTGTACTAAATAGCGCGAAATCCTTTGTTTTCAATTGTTTAATTAGTACAAATTAGTGCAAATTCTTACAACGTTTTTCACGGATATATTGTAAGCACTCTAATGAAGTTAAACCTACGTTATGTATGATTCTACAGGCAAGACTTGTAAGATTATCGTGCTCACAATGCTTTTCTTTTAACTTTTTCTTCGACTGTTGGATGAGTTAGAATAAAATGAAGCTAACGAAGAAACTACACCTATTTCAAAAACGGTTGTCGTACGAGAGCTCTCAAGCCTACGCTACAAGACCGAAAAGGATTATGGGTGGTAGCAAAACTTCAATTTTTTTAGCATTGGTCTTGATTTTAGCATCAGCAAATGAGGCTCTTTGATGTATAAGGTCATGACAAGCTGAAGTTTAATTATGGTGTGGATATTTGTGTGGTTTTATAGCTCTAGTAATGTTTACCCGTGCTTCCTTTCGGGTGAGTCGCGTAGGATTTCGCCGACAACGTTTATTGAAGTAGGTATATATGCATTCCGGTAGACGAACATCGAACTTGAGAACTCGATTCTACTCTAACAGTTCTTGTATGCAACGTTGGAGGGAAAGTGCGTAATTCAGTGCAAAATCTTCCAAAAAACGGCAGGGTTTCACTTTGAGTAAAAAATTGTCTAACAGCATACTTCCCCTACTAAAAAGGGTCGCTGTTCAGTCTAGTTTGCCATTGACCAGGTTGTGTGCGAAAGGCGATTAGCGCTAATCCAAGACTAAATCTAAAGAAAACCATTTGGTTTAACCCAGGATTAACTTTAATCACTTTTCGAACAACATGGTCCAAGACACCTCCCCCAAACGCCTTGAAACCCGATGATTGGCAAATCAGTACAGGACACGATACAGTGGCACCAACTTTCAAAAATAGCAAGTGACTGAGGGTGCGCTGACAAAGGCGGTTTACGTCCCGGAACAAGTTTTACATGATTTAAGGCCAACAAAACTTCATTTGCCCTTACATGAATATATCCTACCCGGATAGACTTGCTTCGAGTCTCGCTCGTTTATTTTTTCTGTTGCTTAGGCTCCCTGTGTTGTAATTTGGATTTTAAATTGGGCACGGAAAATAAGGAAGCCCAAGAAACGAAAAAATATTAACGAGCGACACTTGTAGCAAGTTTGCTACCCGGAACGACATGAAGATCTCGTCCAGTGCTGAAACTCATTCCGTAATGAACATGGTTTCCGAGGATGTGACGAATTCAGCCGAGGATGTGACGAATTCAGCCGAGAGAAAATCGCCCACGTAAACCCACCCTGAGAAAAAACTCCACGCATTTTGATATTTTCGATATTCTATACTCATTAAAATCCTATAATATAATGTAATAATTATTATTGAAAATCAAACCATAAATTTCAACACTAGACCACAGTGCTCCAACTCTCACGAATTTTTTCAGTCACGTGATCAAGGATATTGGAGAACGCACTGCCTTCTGGGAATGGATAGCCAATAACTTTGGCATAGACTTTGAAGAAGAGACTTCGTACTGAGTCTAATCTCTGCTGTCGTGGAGTGACCTCTTCTATTGGCTCGCTTCTATGGAAAGTCAAACAAAATGACGACTGTTATACACCTGTTTCTAAAAAGATTGCCGTACAAGATTTCTCAAGCGCATGCGCCTAGACCGAAAAGGAGTATGGGTAGCTGTAAAACTTCTGTCACTTTTTGGCTTTAGTGTTGATTTATAACATCGACAAGTGTAACTGCAATAGAGCCAACTTACTGTCTCCTACACATCTCTCTAAGCAAGATAAACAGACTACTTGGTACTTACAAGCTATTGGTACTGATTCCATGGCTGACTGTTGTTGTACCTTTTGGGCTCCCTGTGCCTGATACAAGCTGCCAACTAAAACCAAGAAAAAGAAATTTTCAATTCAGACGTTATACAAGCAAGTGCTTCCCCCTAGACCTTCACTTTACGATTAAGCGTCCTTATCAGAGGAGAATTGAAGAGGTAATCATTCAAAAATATGATGACAAAGGCCGCATTTTCAACGATGGAAAAATGTGACGCGCTTGCGTCGATGTTCTATACCTACACTCTATTCTTTTTAAAATCGTTCTTATCCGAGAAGAAAAAAAATCTAATCATTTGCAGATGTTACATTCGCGTTCTCACCAGAAAGTCAGTTGGAGCTTTCTCCCCTGGTCGGGGTCGGGTGGGAGCAGGGGACATGAAATGACATACGCTCACATGCCCACCGTTTTTCGAGCCTCCTTCGCAAAGGTCCTTTGGGCCGTCAGCCAATGACGTCTCCCCAACTTGAGGAGCTTAGCATTGCGTGACGATCCAAGGGGAGGCTACCGTTTTTCATGCTACTCCTCTCTCTTAAAATCCAACAACTGGACACTCTCCTCACTCACTAGGTACCACAAACTTGAAACAAGGAGACATACAGAGTGTACATACATAAAATACATGAGTGTACATACATGATGCCAAAGAAATCAGTTTCCGCTGGATTAATATAATCAAGTTACAACGATTTACATATATGCATATCAGCTATAATTACCTTCCACAAATAGAGGATGTTGAAGATCTCTGAAGTAAGCAAGAAAAAATAAATCAGTCATGCGCTTGAAGAACTTTACTTTGTAATAAAAACTAACAAATTTTCTGAGCGAGACGCTTATAGTACGATGGGACTTTTCAAAACCTTCATCTTAGGAGTTTTGTACCTTCCCTCCTCCAATTCTTAAACTCTCATTTTTGTATTGTCTCGACTTTTTGTTGGATGTAAGAAATTTTAAGGAATTTTGGAATTTTTGGAAGTAGCTGATTGGTCAATAGGACTCACGTGATCAGAATTCATAGAGCTTTTTCTTGGTCTCAGTGGTACAGGTAAAGGACTGGTAGACTCAAGCGTGACATCAAAATCTTGTTCACTTGTTGAGCGTGACGAACGTGGCGAGGAATTGCGTGACGACTGCGAAGAACGTGTATTTGAATTGGATGTATGTATACCACTGGAAGAAATAAGAAAATTTGGTGGAAGTTAATATCATGAAGCCAGTCAAGTCTCAGTGGCATGCTGTTCCAGTGTCTATATAAGATTTATATAGCCACACGCAACCGTCCATAGAGATGTGGTTGAAGTTCTTGGACACTGTAGTGAAGTTGCCAAATTCCTAGCGTGAAAACAAATTTCACTGGTGCGCACGCGATGACGTCAACTTCCTGTTACTCAAAATAACCCTACGCGCCGTGAACATCACGCAGACATCAACCTTTGAGTTTCACTCTCTTGGTTTCTTGCGCCGAAATATCTACCACAAATCTACCTATGGTAAACACTGATGTAGCGCCGAAATGCGTCAGCAGTGTGTCTGTCCTCTTATTGACACACTCTAATCAACCAATCAGATCGCGAGATTAGTTAATTAAGTGCTGTAAAAAGTGATATGGTTGCGCGCGGTGTCATCTTTTTGTTACCAAAAATAACCTTATACGCAGACATGTATCAATCATTCTCTTAGTATTATGGTTTCTTACTGACACATCAGCCCATGTATCTGCCACAACTCTACCTATGGTTCATGTAAACATGATAAAAATTTGTTCACACTATCCAAGATGTAGCAGCTGATGGCTTACTTTGTGACAGTGTTGTACGAGTTATTCTTGTATGATAGTTCATTGTCTTCTGGTATTTCTTGTCCAATAAAATAACTAAGACGAGACTCTGAACAGACACTTCCACAGCTACTTAAACTTGTATTGCTGCCAGCACGGTGACAGTCATCTGGTAACAAACACAGTAAATGGCTATTAGTGGCAGTGACATATCCTCAGAAACACAGGGGTATTACTCTACTACTCGTTCCTCACTCCAAGAAATAGTACCCCTTGGAATATTGTCTATCAGAACTTGTTCTGGAACTAACGTTTTCTGTTGTTACCAATTGATCAGGTCAACCAATCAACATTGCCAGGGCTCCCATTGATAGCAGAGTTTTTATTAATTCTGAATTGACTACCCTGGTTATATTTTTTGATTTGAAATAAAGGTTTCATTCATTCATTCATTCATCTAGTCCATATAGACAAATGTGTAATATGTAAAAAGTAAGCAATTCTCCATTGTCTCGATGCATTTCACTTTCCCCATATAAGAATGGTTGGATTTTCAGGCTGAGAATACACCAACCTATGAACAACATGTTATTGAAATAAAATGCACTAAAACTTTATTTCACAGGGAAGTTTCTTTTGTATGAAAAGCGGCTTTCATCCAATCATGAGATTCCAAAACAATAGCCAAGAAAAGCTTCCAATTTTCCATGTTCCCCACATAGAATTTTTGTTGTATTAAAAAATTTTTAACAAAGAGGAAATCAACTAGTGAACTAGGGAGAAATTAATCTGGTGAAGATATGTTGGATTTTCATGTTTTAGCCAATGAGATGGATGGATTAAACAACATAAAATTAGCACCTTTCTGCATTAGGTGCATTAGTGATGCCTAATTCTTACTCGGACCATTGCTTAAATGAAGTCATAATGAATTTTGACTTCCAAAACAAGTTCTAAGCGAGAAACAGAATAGGAGTGACTTTTTTGTTACAATCATGATTTGCCAGGAATGTTCACATATAGACAGAATATTCCACAAGTTAGAAGTTACTGTAGCATTCAACTACACACCAAGTAAGATGTCTGCATCTAAATGAACCATTGAGTCACATCTTGGTCTTTCAACTAAGTTGGAATAATCCCTAGAAAAAGCAGTTCCTTGATTCAGTATCATAATTATACTTTAGTTTATGAGCACAACAACACATATGAAAATGTGAAGAATGGCAATCAAGTTCCTCAAGAGGAAGGACAGTTTGAGCTCTGATGAATAGTTTAACAAACAAATGGAAACATTCATTTGCATCATTTAAATAGATGGCGGGCACCACATCAGCTGGACAGATGAATGGAAATCGGATGGGAGGATGAATGAGATCATTTTTGTTACCTAGTTTGTTGTAAAGAAGATACAGAGAATGCATCTGAACCAATGTATTTTAAAAAGTTGAAGCAAAAATAGAAAACCTGAAAGTTAATTATAACAGTGAGAATAGAATGTAACCTCAGTTTCAAAATAGTCTGCAATTATCTCAAAGTTTCAATGAGCTTTTCTCACCCTTTGGGTGACATTTTAATTTTTTATCCAACAGCAAGCAAAAGTATAATATTTGAAAAGAGCACACCAAAGTTAGCAAAACTTGAAATTTTGAAGTAGTTCTGATGAACAGTGCCAAAGTTATGGGTGGCCCAAGTTGATACTTTTTGTATAGAAGCATTTGGTGGAACTTTCGTGTTGTCTTTTCATATATAATTTTTCTATATATTTTTGTTCCTATTCAATTAAAACATAAAATGTCACACAAGGGGTGAGAAAAGCTCATTATTGCCATATATATATATATCTGTACAACAGTCAACTGGCACCCTGTGGATACATGTTTATTGAGTAACATCATTTTATCCCCTGGATAAGGATTATACAATGGTTAGTACAATCCATTCTTTGCACAACTGGGACCAGATTGGTAATTTCTTTCCTACCTCTTCTCCTTTCTGAATTCTATCAGCTAGATCATGTCTGTGAGAGCAATGGAAAAAGAGATATAATATACTCTAGTACTTCATAGGAAACCTCCAAAGCTTTAAAGTATTTCAATAACATATTCATGGATTGATTCATTTGTTGATTGATTGATTCATTCATTCATTATTCAGTCAGTCAGTCAGTATTCAGTCAGTTTGTCAGTCAGTCAGTCAGACAGACAGACAGTCAGTCAGTCAGTCAGTCCGTCAGTCAGTCAGTCAGCCAGACAGTCGGTCAGTCAGTCAGTCAGTCGGTCACTCACTTACTCACTCACTCACTTGGTCAATAAGTCATTCATTCATTCATTCATTCACTCATTCATACATCATGCTTACACACACCCATCATTCATTTGTTCATTCTTTCATTTACTCACTTCATTCATCACTTCATTCAATATCTCAAACTCAGTACATGAAAGAATAAGCTGTTTATCTTACCCAAATAAGAACCAATCATATGCTATCGTCAAGTATAGAATTTCTGCTGCACTCAAATTGGTATGAACCTTTTTATCCTAGAACAACATGCAACAAAAGGCAATGACTTCAATAATATAAAATTAAGAATTTAATTCATATAAACATGATTTGATAAGGTTATGAAGCAGTATTAATTTGCTGTATTTTCTCTAGGTTCATTATTCTTTAACTTCAAATTCTGATTGGCTAAGAAGCCCATAATTGCCACCTGATTGGCTGTATTTTCTATACAGACAAGCAGTTATTGTATGGCTGGGAAATTTCAACTGCACAGTCACATAGTTACTGCTTGTAGAGGAGGAATTTTGAATGTTTTTAGAGAGCAATTTAATTTAATTCATATAAGTGTGAAATGTCGTCTATAAAAGCACTTGGAATTCCTGCTGTAACTATTCCATGCCATGGCCGTGCCAATTTCAAAGTCATACAAAACTGCACATCACAATGCTAAGTACGTGGTCACAGCATATGCACAGCAAAGTCTGTTTCCATGCACTCATGCGAAAGCATCTGTAGGTTTCCCACTTGATAATAACTCTTTTTAGTAATTAATTACTTTTAGTAATACTAGTACTTACAGCCCACAAAGAGAGTCTGACAAGAGAGACAAACAAAGGTGTTCTATCCCAGCCAGATATACAATGAATCAGGGTGCCACTATCACCTTTAAGCAAACAAAAATCCAATATCAAACAAAAAGTGAATGTTTAAAGGCTCTCAACAATCATGGAGTGCTGTAAAGATACACAATTATAGTAACTTGTCAAGCAATGAGCAACATACACAAACTCAGTACATTTATCACAAACTGTAGACATGCAAATTGACAAACAAAAAAATCTTTATTTTAATGAGGGTATAGACATTATTAGCACTGACCCAGTAGTTTACAGAATGGCCTTCAAGTAAGAATCCCAACTGGCAAGGAGGTGAACCAGTTGGCTATTTACAAACATGGTAGAGAAACTGAATTTGAACTAGGGGTTGCCTGGAACAAATTCAGCCTCAGCTAGTGGCCAGAGTGGGGAATCAAACTGGGGACTACCAGATTGTGAGACTGACATTCTGACCACCTCAGACCTCCTTAAGCACTGCTAATTTTAAGAGTGAGGAGCATACACTATTGAGTCTGCGCACATTAAATGGCACTAGATTTATTGTCATTACATACATGTACATATTATAATGTAAACAAGAGCTTTCTAGTCTGGCAAAGACATACCATTTTTGATAAAATTTAGAAGAAGTAACAAATAATTTTGTGTCAGCATCACCAAATCCCATCGCTGAAAAGTTGGATACAAAATCGTGTCAACAGTATATACGATCATAATCTAGTCTTTATTATTAATAAATAATAAATACATAATTAGTAATCAAAATGTAAGCTGTGTACTCAGCCCTACCCTGTAATGGTTCCACTCTATACCAAGTTGAAATGGAATTCTTTCTGGAACTTTAATTTGAGCATCAACATAGTCCTATAATTTAAGCGTAACAGTGGATTTTATATAATATTCTATACAGCCATTACCCACCCCTCCTCCTACAAGGATAATGGGAAGGGAACCCTACCCATTTTTCCCCCACACTGGGAGGGGTAGGTAACAGATGCACACAGGCTATTTTCTTTAGTGAATAGTGACTATATTGTACCTGTTTCCAGTCAAAGTAAAGTCCATCGCCACTGTATCCCCGTCCCTTGAAATCCTTAAAAAACTCACACCCAGGATAAGGAATAGAGCAGAGACAGAAATCTGAGTAACGTTGAGCCTTGTCTACTTTCTCTGATGATGTTACACTATATATTCAAACACAAAACAAATCATAATTATTTAGAATATACATTTTTGTCAAAAATTATGCATGTTCAATAGAGTACCTAAGTGATGATGTCAAAAAAACATTTTTGGTTTAAAATTTTGTTTCTTAATTTTGATAGAACATCACAAGCAGATAGAATATTACAAGAAAAAATTCCATGAAAATTGCCAGCTAAATACTGGTTGAGATATGAGCAGCTGATTATATATAGTAAATTTATTTCTCCAAACAAATAGCTGTAAATTTGGCTTGGATCCTAACCTGACGGTCCATGAAGAAGTAATATTATATATTCAGCTACCTATACCTATACCAAAATTTCACCAATTTCCACAAAATTTGGTGTGTAACATTCTTTCAAAATGTTCTATCAAAATTGAGAAGCAAAATTTGATAAATCAAAAAATATATTTTTCCCCGATGTTAACTGACTTACTTCATTCCATATTTGACTTTTTTCTTTTCTACCATCAAGTCAAAAATGTACACAACATCCAGTTCTTTTAGCAGTCTGATGTCTTGTCCACGGATACGATCAAACAAAGCTAAGTCATGGCTGAATTTAAGAATTTAACACACCATACTTTAATTATAATTAGAGAACCAGAAAATCTCCAACAAGAAAATATCAAGGGTTACTTTAATAAAAGATTCCCAATGCACAAATTTAGGGCAAAATATATTCATTAGCCTCATTTTTGATTAATAGTATTTAACTAGCCCTGGGGAGGACTATAGTACTCCATTGTAAAAGGATCGGGTATGCTTGTCGTACCTCTTAGGGGTAAAAATCAGCAATTTACATGTAGTATCTTTTAGGATGTTAAAATTGAAGTTTACAGTTTTAGCATTTCCTGGTCTCTTTTAGGGTATCAAAAGAGCCCATCACTTATTATCTTGTTCTTAAATAGTTAATTGAAGAATTTTGCCCAACAAAAGCGTGCTGACCATTCAATATACAACATTAACAGATGCAGTCATTAATAAATTAGTCACTTTAACAAAACTGTCATAAGTTAACCGTGAAAAGGGCTCATTAAGCGACTTGTCTAATTCCTGATGATTGCTTTGACATTATTTTTTGAATTAAATGATCTATTAAACATGGCATCCGTTCAGTGAACATCCTATGCCAAAAGGAATATACAGTGTTGTACATGGTATTAAAGTTGAAGTTGAAGTTGAAGTTGTTTTATTTGCACTTACAAAAATATATATATATATATATCTGATCATACAGGTGAATTGAGGGGAAAAATAATACAAATATATACTATAGATAAGTATATATACAAAACATATATAGCTATATACAAGATTAGATTGAAGAATTGTGGACATAAAGACCAACCCCACCAGCTTGAGTGGCGGAGTCGTGCCTTTCATTATCAGCTCGGAGTGCTTCGTTTTCTTGACAAATTTTATCAATAGTGGAATAGAGATCGTCATATTTCTTACTGATGAATTCTTGACTTGCTTTTAAGTTAGCTAACTCGTCTTTAATGGATTTGTTATAGCTGAAGATTAGATCTTTCAACTCGGCCTTTTTATGAAGGGTTAAACGCTCGTCCAGCAAGCGTTGAAATTGCTTGGCCGTCAGCGGTTTATTCTCCTCCTCGTCAAGGGCTTCAGGTTGGCTTTCAGTTTTCTTTTTAGGAGGCATATTAGACTGATTTTAGTGGTTTAAAAGAAGAAATTTAGGAGAGCATTCAAAATGTACTCTTCACCGTTCACTGATTATGCAAATATCACTTATAGTCCACTATCATGGGTATCAAGTAACAGAAGCTAAACCTATACCTTGGATAATAATCTGCACTGCCATTCTTTGTAGATTTGAATTCTTCTACAGGAATACTCTCCCCTCCTTGAGAGAGAAATTATACTGAGTGTATAAATAAAGGTCAAACTAGTTTTTCACTGGCTTATAGTTTGTGGACAGCCATATACCCTTTAACAAATAAACCAATTTTTTTCTGTTCTCCATTCAGAGGGGGGTCGTAAGAAACCACAAAACATCAAACAAAATTGAGGGGGACAAAATTGTCAAAATTCCCAAAACCTCGAGAGCTGCATACAAAATCAGAAGTCAAAAACTGCCAATGCACAGGTTAAAATAAGAAATAACCACAAAATCCACAACAAAAATAATGTAAAACCACATCACACCTAACTCTTACGTCCCCCTCATTCAGTAATACATCACACAGGAAGTGACAATTTCTTGCAGAAATTAAGTTTGTAGATTTATTAGAGCTTTGTTTTTAAGAAATATTACCTGCAAAAATGAAGTCATAACTTGAGCGGCCATAAATCTCTGCTGCACTTGACAATGTGGCTGATCGACAGATATTCTGAAATGCAAAGAAAAAGTGGGAAATGAAAAATAAATAATAACAAGAAAGAAGTTCTGTTGCCATTCTCATATTTCAATAACAAAGGATTGTTCGTGGCTGATGAAACAGAATAGATAGGAATTTCATAAGGAAAGAGAGAATTGAAATCAAGAACAAAATGATATGCAGCTTTTATTTTTTTACCTTATTCTCATAGAGGATGATTGGGATGACAAAACGAGATCTGCATCTTGCAAATCTTGCCTTTTGAATCAATTCTCTAAGTTTTGAAGCATCATTCACCCTAAGAGACATTCAAGAATTTGAATAAGTAAAAGTTGTTGTCATGGATTTCAACAATGGGGGTTCTTGGGCTAATTATGCAAAATGAGTTTGCTTCAAATCAAGTAATTTCTCAGTTATTTGTTCCACACACACACACAACAATTTTTGCAACTTTATATTCTTTAGTTAAAAGTTATAGTTGATACACAGCTAACAAAAAAACTTACAACTGTAACTGAAAAAAGGTTTTTGTAGTTTGATGTTCCCGGCAACGCACAACTTAGCTCTCATATAAACTGATACTCATCGACCAGCCGGTACTTGTAATGAATATATTATTTAGCTTCTGGGTGCATTTCCCTGTTCGTATATGATATGACACAGCCAAACAAACTGACACGCACAAATACCCTCCAAGGTGTCAATAATTACTTAAAGTCAATTATAAACAAACAAATATAAGCTTAATCGTGTTTAAAACCCGGTTACTAACTTTTGTGGTTCCGCTTCCACACTTTCCAATGTTGACTCCAAAATCACAATCTTGATGGGATAATGTCCACATAACTCACCATTTCCGTTAGTGATAACCTGTAATAATTATAAAATATAAGAACATTACAGACTACATTAAAGATCGAAAATTCTGTGATATTCGGACTAATAGAGCCGATTTCGTATGACTGGGAAAATGGCGCGATCACCGCACGCTACGGTTACGGCAGGAATTTCGAATGTTTTTAAAGACATTACGGTACTGACATGGTCACGGTACGGCGCGGTAAGTTTCCCACTCATACGAAAATCGCTCTATGTTTGCAATGCAATGACGATTACCGGCCCCCGACTACTCCCCCTAAAACAAAGTACCAATATACTTACCGAATATTTATAGTCTTTCGAGAATAAACTAAGACACTTTTTCTGGATATGATCGACCTAAGGCATTGAAGAAGTTAGAAAATGAAGAACATTTTATGATAAAAATTCAGAAAATAGGTAATTCGGTTTGTAACGTGGCACATTTGCAAATAACCTTAGGTTCGGTGTCGCGTGCTTTGTATGTGTTCTTAGCGAAATATTGAAGTAATTCTTGTAGATCTCCAACGCTTGTATCTTCTACTGAAGTCATTAAGTATAAACTAGCCTATAACAGGGCCATCAGCAGTAAAAGAAAGCCAAAACGTTGACTTTTGTGACAGAAAATACACCATTCGTACGGGACAAGACACGGCAAATCGTGTTATGCGCAGAAACTGGTTGCGCATTTGATTTGGTGGAAAGCCGCTTTTTTCTCATCACCGTTTCTCTTTCATTTATTCATTTTTTCATTTGCATTTGTTGAGTAACATAACTGGATATAAAATATATTTCAAAAATTGAATATGTAACGAATAAGTGGATTGAAAGTGATTTCAAGGAACCTTACGCTATCCTAGCCTGTGAATATGCAAGCTCAGGGGAAGGGGAGGGGAGGGGAGGGGGAAGGGAGGGGGAAGGGGCTTGACAGGATACAAGGTAGTTATCCCAGAAAATTATAACCGACGGAAGCCGATGACTGACTGAAACCGGTGAAATCACGCAAATCGGGAAAAAGCGTTCCGGACACACGAAAAATTGCATTGCGTGTCCTCTAGATCCAGCATGAAAGGAGAAGCCGCATACGAGAAGAGTAGGTTAGAGCGATCTGGCGATGATAAAAGCTTTCGCTTGTCTTATAGCTATTTGTTGTTGCTGTTTTCGTACCTAATATTTTTTTCGTTATTTAGAAAAACCGGTCGAGTTCTCAGAGTTCTGGATAAGGCCAGGGACCCGTTTCTCAAAAGCCCGATAACTTTACGAACCCGTTAACCTAAATAAATCGAATAAGTTAACGGGTCCGTAAAGTTATCGGGTCTTTTGAGAAAGGGGCCCCAGGAAAGGTTATTAGCGTTAATGCTGCAAAGAAAGTTGAGAAACAAAAGCGTAAAGAAAATCCTCAAAACCATAAAACTGCGTTGTCAGTAGAGCAGATTTCGTGTGGACCGCGCCGTGCCGTGACAGTTGTCCGTGCCGTGATGTCTATAAAAAGATTCGAAATTCCTGTCGTGACCGTGCCGTGACCGTGCGTTGCTGTTTTCACAGTCATACGAAATGTACTTTCTCATTTGCATTAACTAACCAGGAGGGCGTGGCTGTTTGCTCTTTTTCCAGTCATCGGAGAAAATGTTCTTCACTATATGCAGATCGCACAGATTGGAGAGAGGAACAACCAGCCTTCAATTACATCGTACAACATTTTTATATTTTTTAATTCATACACTATAAGTATTAACGAAATATTGGTTATAATTTTTGCGTGCTCATGTTTTGGAGTCTTATACAGATCCCTAGTTTAACATTTCATCTACCATAGGATTCAAACTGGTGAATACAAAAAATATAATGCTAAGAGTCTACATTTTCTCCACAGTAATACAGCCTTGACATCCATATCTACATTACAAAAATAAACCCTGAGACTTTTGAACACTAGACTAGTTTGTGCTTGTCATGCACTAAGAATTGGCTTTTGCAACATGCTTGCGAACATCTTCATTTTGTGACCATCTTGGTTTTTACAATGAACTCTATAGAATCATTGCCTCTTTACAGCTCAAAACTCAAAACTGTGACCACTGCTAATGCACATTACAGTTGCACAGTTTTTGCTTGCCTAAATTAACATTCAGATAAGATAGGATAAGAGAGAAAGTAGGCAAATACATTATAGCTGGTCATACGTTTTGGGCTTTGCACTGTAAAATGGAGAACAGGGATTTGTTGAAACAGTGTCAATCTTAGAAGAAGTTCACTGTAAAACAACCCAGTCAGATAACAAAGATGATCATCAATAAGGTGTTTCAAAATTGTGGATTGTAATAAATTCACTTGCGAGTAACATATATTAAATTAATAATTATTTCACTTCCAAACAGCTTTTTTATTAGATGTTGCTGATGATGCAGTAGAGATTCTGCTACTTGCTGAGCTAACAGCTGATCTACTAGAGACACGGGAGCTCAGTCGACCTGTGATAAATAAAATAAATCATCATTGCAGTCAAAAATAAGTGACAATATATGTAAATAAAACCACTTTAATTTATACTTTTATTGGTGCAATTTAATTTTCAGCACTGATTTTTTATAATTTTTGTAGCTAGCAGACTGCAATACTGGGGGGGGGGGGGGGGGGGCAGGCAAAAAAAAAAAAAATTTCAGAATGCCAGATGCAAGTTACAACTTCTGAAAGGTTAGCTGAAGTTTGTGATGAGTAGTATTTGCTTTCCAACCATGAATTAAAAGATAACTTACTTTTACTATCTTGGCTTAGCAATTCATCATCTAGTTTATCCTGAATTTGTTGTAGACCTTAACATTTGTTAAGAAATACAATAATTAAAGTATCTTGAAAGGATAGAGGGAAGGTAGATGGAAGCCATAATGTAAGAGGAAAAAGGTTTGAGGAGAAGATAAGAAAGGGGAAAAGAGATGAAAGGGAGAATGAAAGAAGGAAAGGGAGGGAAGAATGTAGCAAGGAATGAATAGAAGGGAAAGAATGGAATGATTGAAGGCAGTGAGGAAGGAAAGATAAGGGAAGTTAACAAAGGGAAGGGAAAGAAAGGAAAGGAAAAAAGACAAGAAGAGAAGGAAAGGGAAAGAAAGATAAGGGAAGAAAAATTAATGACATGTAAAAGAAAGAAACCAAGTCACACAAACGTTTCCACAATTACCATCATCTAGCTATGTAAAGGATACGTTCATTAGTAAAGTAGTTGATATGTTCTGGAGTACTTGGTGAACGCGAAGGATTCTGAACTCTTGATTTCCCAGAACCCTTCCTTGTAGGGGGAGGGGTGGGGACACAAGATGCAGGTATGGGCCCTGTTATCATACTATCTCCAAATTTCTTTACCAATACTTTTAAACCTACAAAAAAAATTATAATCATACATTAGGTATAGACTGACTTTTAAATTGTCAGTGGTCACTTTCTTCCCTCCCAGGAAAGGGGATATGACCCTTAGCCGGCTGGAAATCAGGTTAAAGGTAAAAGGTGAAGGACCTTGTTTAACATCGGTAGTTCCTTTTGCTGAGCTGATCTTTCAGGAAGCCGGCAGTGCGCTCACTTTACCCTCCTCTTTCCTCCGTTTTAAGGCTATTTAAAGCTACTTAAAGCTACGCTGAATGGAAAGAAGTCGAAACAAGGATGTGAGGTCAGGACTGGGGATCGAACTAGGGACCTCTTGCACCAAAGGCTGCACTGTCACTAACCAACTGTGCCATTCCTGCTCCTTAAGAGATGATGCAAGCCTACAGCTTCAGGAATAACAAAGGCAATCCATCAAAGAGCCATTACCATGGAGACAAAGTAGATCACCAGAAAGTTTATCTCCGTAGCTAGAGGTTTAGATATTACAGAACCTTTTTTTGTGCATGCTCTAAATCTAGCTATCCAAAGACTGAGTTTAGTAGCAGAGGAATTCCTTGCATGACTCAGATTTTATTTTGAGTTCAAACTCACCTCCAGAGAGCATAAACACATTGTCAACTTCTCGTTGGACAAATGTTGTTGCAGCTGACCCACTTATTCGTTCATCTTCATCATATAAAACAATGATTTTGCCTGGTTTGTTTTTCTGATGGTGTAATTAAGGATAATTGTCATCATTGTCACTGACAGTAGTGCTCCAAGAGGATACCATTTTGTAATATATCTCATCAGTGCCATAACATAAATCATCTTTGACAATAGAGCAGCTTTCCTTTGACTGTAAAAATGGCAAGGTATGGTCACGGCACAGTAATGGCTGAGGAATTTCAAATGTTTTAATAGACAGCATATGACACTGGCATGGACAATAGCATGGCATGGTTCAGCCTGTTTCACTTTCATACAACAGCTACTCTCTTATATAACGTCAACACCAACTGCTTCAACAAGCATGGATCACCAAGGCATTTGACAAGCTACAGTAGACAATTACTGTCCTCACTGTTTTGTATCAGATTTACAATCATGCAAAAATATTTACAGTACAATGTACACATGGCTGATAAATCTGAGATTGTATAATTATAATGTTAATTTAATTTCGAATGAAAGGATACAAACATAAGAATTTCCTTAGTAAAATAATTGTAAGATCTTGAAAGCATACTTGATGGGTAACTCAATGCTAGAAAGAAAACATATTGAAATCATAAATTCACTATCTGCTTAAAGACCTTAGTGGATTATCAAAAGACAGAATTTGGCTTAATGCGGTCATACTATACGGACCAAGTGTAGTGAGGTCCATACAAATGACCAAGAAGGGCTCCAAATATTTTCTCATCCAGTCTGTCCAGTAACTCAGTCAATAAACATTTTCATATCATAATTGTGACCTGATTATTCTCTTATAAAAAGTACTAAAAAGCTCTGACTTACTAATACAAATAAAAGTATATTTCCACACAATTTGTGTGGAAATGAGCAAAGCAAGACAGGTTTTTCCAGCCTGCTTGCACTAAGCTGTCTATAGCCCTCATCATGTGATCTTTTCTAAAGGTTTTATTACAAGCACACAAGCAGGGTCATGTGGGTCATACAATAAAATACTTAATACAGTATTTCATGGTCTGATGTTGACTGCTCTTTTTGACAGAAAGACTGAATTTTTGATGATAATGAACTAAACTTTTGTACACTGAGTAATACTTGAGAGCGTAACCTTTGAGCTTTTAACCCTTGTTAGAGTTTTGATCACAAGGGTCAAGAGTCAAAAGCTCAAAAGTACGCTCCCAAGTATTACTCAGTGCGCAAAAGTTTGGTTCATTATCATTATCTATCAACCTGAGTAGATGAATCTTCATCAACTGAATCTGACTTGTGCATAACAATTAGCTTACTCAAGCTACCATTACCATTACTTAACTCATCTGATTTTCAAATTGAAAATCAGATGAGAATTAATTAAAGGACGTATGTACCTCCAATAATATGGCACTGATCAAAAGCATCCTTCTCTCTTAAGTCAAGCAATAAATAAGGCAGTGACTCTACATCTGGTTCACATGGAGCAGGTGATCTCATTTGTGAGTCCATTTTACGATTTTCTTTTTCTTGATCTTTTAAGTCAAATTCACCAATACCATGAATCAATCTGGATGATAAAAATTCAATGATTGTTAGAGCTACAGCAGTGCATGCGGACAGCTTCTCTCAACTATGCAGTTTGGGGTTGCATAACTAATAGACCATGTCATGGTTCTCATCATTCAACCTTAGCCTCAAGAGCATGTAACTATGACTACAGCCCATGGATTTTTAAAGTGTTTCAATAATTGTTTGTTGATGTGTACATTCCTTACATAATACCATGGGCTGTAGCAAATTTCTAAAGAGTATATTTCAGGCTGTCAAGGCTGAGGTTGAATGACAAGAACAGTGAGATGGTCTATTCTGATATGTGGGATCTAGTGATGTAATTTGACCATTTGGTTCTTTATGGGGAATATTTTTAATTTAGGTTGTATATTTTTTCTCTGTCTACTTGTAAAATCAACTACCAACCATACCCCTGAAGGGTTGATCTTGATGTTTCTGTACCACTAGTGTTAGGTCTTTCATTTCCATTTTCATCCCCTAAATGTAATGGAGGAACATTCTCCAATGCTTCTCTTTCATCAGGTACTAAGGTAGCATCTGATGCTTCACTTCCTAACAAAAATAACATAAAATACATGTAGAACATAATTTAAACTAAAACATGTATGCATGCTTAGACCTCTTCCATAATTATGTGAATACAATGGAGTATCTTCTATAGAGTACTTCAACTCTACAGCATGTAATACAGTACCACTCTCGAGTAACGTACATGTAACCTCTACTCGCAAGTATGAGTGGCAAGTCATATATGAGTATTTTTTGACTCACGAGTACGAGTCACTAATGAGCTTGACCAATTAAAACAATGTAATGCTGATTCATTTGACTTGCTACTCACAAGTCAAACGAGGATGATTCAAGTAGCATACATGTATGCTGACATCACAATAGCCAGATTTAGCAAACGCAAGGCTACACAAGAACAGGAATTGTCAGACAATAAACGTATCACATTATTTTGTTCATTGTGTAACTACCATGAAAATAATATCTTGACTTCACACAGGGTGTCTTTTCTCTTATTTTCAAGGTCAATGGTCATACGTTTACCTGCAGCTGATATAAGGCTTTCTCGTTCTTGCTCAATTTGTATGACTTGGGCCACTTGTAAGACCTTTAATAAAAGAATATTAGAAAAGAATTCAGGGGAGCAAAAACTAGTTTCTTTATTTACAATGTATATATGTCATGAATTTTAAAAATTACTAACATAAATTTTTAAAATCCAATTTTTAAGAAACAATACATTTTTGATAAACAACACTTACAAGCTGAGCAAAAGTGGATGCTTTCATTCGTTTGAAAATCTCATCTTTTTTAAACTTGTAGTCTGAAAAAAAAATTTTTTCTTTGACACAAAACATAATTTACACATCATTACAAATAGCATTATGCAGCAAACAGCATATAGTATAAAGTGTGACAATTAACGCCTTGTTGGAGGTACAATGAATACTAAACAAGTTAAAGTATAGTGAACAATAGAATTGTTAGGAATTAGCTGATCGAAATTATGTATGCAAGATGTCAAAATGTCTGAATGAACTATAGATTATATTAAGAAACAGCAACGTTAAGTAATCTTACTTTTCCTTAAGTCCTCGATTCTTTCCATATACTTTGTGACGCTAGATCCTACCATAAAGAAAGTATTTATCAGCAAAGATTGCAAAAGAAACTAAACGTGTACTGAATGAAACGAAATAATTTACGAACCTGTATCAACGGTTGCTCGAACATGCTTGTATTTCGGATTTTCGGGAACTTTTTTGTTCAAAACCTTGACGTAACAGAAAAAAACATTCCATGAGATTGCTTGATTTAAGAAAATATTGTCAAATCGGTGCAGATTGCTGGAAAAAAGCCAAGAACTTACATCAACTTTCTTCGCTGATCTACTCGTCGAAGACATTTTGTCCGTTTCAACGTCGCGCGGTCGCACATTCGAACTTTTGTTTGGCGCGCGGCTGCTTGGCTGCCATGGAAACCTTCTCGCAAAAAATTATTTTCTTCGTATATTCTACAAGCAAAAATAAAACAAAATATTTATAAAATCATATCGTTCAAATCCTAATTCTGGGTGTGAGATTCCAATGGTACTGAGTTCGCTAAGGTCCTGTTCTTCTACTGTTCTTGACTCTAGAATGTTGGGATTCCTGTGTCAGAACAGGTAATTCCGCCATTGTTCGCCATTGAAAGAGTGAATCCAGGAGGGAGGGAGCGTCTCCAAGGAAAACCGTGGTACAGTGATGTCTGCGATGTGACGTCACGGTGGCGTGGCATAGCTTCAACATGGCGGCAAAAGAAGGAGATTTCAATTCGCAGGTTTGCTCGCAGTTTTTACACCAAAAACTTCCAAGTATATTTCTGAAAACCTCATAAAAATTTGAAGATTTTCACGGACATTCATCTGTATGAACCTCAACGTTATTGAGCAAAGAAATCGTACGTTTGGATTTTTTTCGTAACCTGTGTCGTTTCAAAAACTGCTTGAAAGACGAAAAACTCAACGAACATTTTCAAGGCTGGTAGACTCTCTTGATGGATTTGTAGCTTCAAAAAAGTTCCTCGTATAACTGAGTCATTGAAGATTATGTATGTCACGTTTCGTAAAGATGCCTTCGGTAGAACTGCTTAACAATCCCTCCAAAGTTGGAAAACAAGAGTTGTCTGCAAAATGTGAACGAAAAGGACTTTTCTGCTTTGAAAGACAACAACTGAAGAAAAACGTTTCAAGGTAAAGGACATGCATAATAAAAGAAAATGTGATGCCAAAACGTCTCTTGTACCTATTAGACGATGTATTTTTCATTTAGAATTTATGAATGTTGAAAAATAAATATTTCTGTGGTAAAACTGCCGAATATTCAAACGTTTAGTACAAAAACTTCGAAAAACTGATTCTAACACGTGTAATCGGATAGTTTTAACTATAAAATTAAAATTAAAATTACAGTAATTAGGCAGTTTTAAAATTAACTTCCCTTTTCATTGAAAATATATTTCATTCTCTCTGTGTAATTACAGCTCAAGTTTAGGTCTATAATATTTTGAATAAAGAAATTGACAGCAAAAAGGTGCAGTTACTTGCATGTAAAGTAGAGTTGTTATACAGAAATCTGATCTTCAATCTAAATTGGAAATGCTGTATTCCTTGTGTTCTTTCTATTTTGTATGCCAAATAATTGATTTTCTATATCTATCTTCAATTTGCATCTAATAACATTTAAGACCTAGAGAACTGTTGTTTTGCACTCAAAATAAACCAAGACAATACTTGCATAAGTAATAGGAATATTCAGTACTGCCTACTGTATTCCACATGAAAACATGCAAAACCATAATTATGAAGACTAAACAATCAAAATGTTATGTTCTGCAATATCTAGTCTGTTAGAAGGACAATAATATATGGTTTACTTGTATGGATCAAAGCAGTTTTGGAGCATTAGGTGGGCTTCAATTTGCTTTCTATTCATTAGAATTGTGAACAACTGAAGAGTCAATACAATGACTGGGTCTGAAAAATATAGCAAGACTGACAGGAGATTATTAAAAGTATTAATATACACAAACCTTCAAACAAACTATTAAAAGTTTTATCCACAACCTTTATTTCATCTTATTATTTTTGTAAGCTATTTACCACAGGAAGCCCAATGTCTTTGATTGAGATTTATCGAAAATGTTTTTAATTGACATCATCCACTGATAGAGAGTGAAAAGAAGTTCAAAGCAATTCATATTGGTGCTTCTAGGTCTATATGTTTTGTATTTACTGAGCTGAGTTGTTCAGGAAAACCAAAATACAAATCTGATACGATATGTTAGGAGATACAAAGGGATTGTTAAGGAAAACTATAGAAAATGGAAGTTAATAGCACAGTTCAGGCAAAAGGCCTATTACTTACGAGTACGTGGAACTTTTTTCGGGATTCAAAAAGCTCTAAAACCCCGAGAAAAAATTTTTTTTCCTCGCGCGTCCTTCTCCTCGAAGAACGAAAAATGGCGGTTACTGAACAAGACAAGCACTTCAACTTTCCTTTGTTTTGAGCCGTTTTTCTTGTCAGATTGGTGTCAAAGACAAGACTGATACAGATTGAACGTAAACCAATAGCAATATTGCAAAAGTGAAGGTAAATGTCTTAAGGAATTTCTAAAAAGTACATTTTCAACTACATTTTGGAATCTGTTTTTCGGAGCATTTTGAGAACACAATTTTGGTTGCTAAGCACGCCATCCGTGACGTCACATCGCAGACATCACTGTACCAGCGCGCGCCTAATAAAAACCATTGGAGTCACCTCCTCCCTCCTGGAGTGAATCTGATATACTTTGGTAAATTTTTGTTGTTCCACCTTATTGTACTTACACTAAGACTCAGGTAAGGAGAATAAGAATCAAAAATATTCCTGGAATACTTAGAATATTCTGTTATTGATTAGTCACCCCAGTAGAGCACTTGTGAGGGTCCAATGAGTGAATGGGGGCTGGTGTACTAAGGCAATGGGTGGGGATTTGGGGGCTGGTTATTCATAATTTCTGAGGGGGGCAGTGTTAGTGAGGGGGTCATTTTACAAATTTGCTTGATTTTGTGGAAGGTCGTTTTCAAACTATGCCTAAAATGTTTTCAGGTCTTCTTTGCAGCAGTTTGAAGGGTTGTCACGCAACGCACCCTCCCAACAATGGGGTGGGGAGAGGGGTACCACACAGACTCCTAAACTATGCAAATGATTGGAATTGTGGCTTTTATTTTCGGTAGTTAAGAAACAAAAAGAGCCTAACCTTTGGTGTTTGTTGTTTGGGCTTCCTGTGCATTTTTTACTTGTGCGTGCTTGACCTAAAGTTTTCGTATAATAAAAAATTCATGGATTTGTCTAAATGATGAGAACTTTGAAACATTTAACTAAAAGTAAATAAAATATATATATTTTTTTAATTATATAATAGAGGTTTAATTTTTGACGTAATTTCTGTCGTAATTTTTGACGTATTAGAGAGAGATTAAGCATCACGCACACACGAAACGGCAAACGGCAAAGAGGATCACGTGACCTGCTTTTTTCGCTTCTGGCGTTGCTGTTTCAACGCGAGGATGGGTCATTTTGTATTTGCCGTAAACGTGAAAAGTCGCTCTTTCGTTTGAGTACCAAACGCGCAACGTCAGGTGCGAAATTCGTAGGTCACGTGTTCCTCTCTGTCGTTTGCCGTTTCCCGTGTACGCGATGCTAATTTCTAATTTCTAATCTCTGACGTAGAGCGATGAAGGAACATTGTAATATTCTGTCGACACGGGGTTCAAGGATCTGTGTATGAGTAAGGGCTCATGGGTAACTGTGGTATTATAGTTATTTTCACAAACATTGACCCTTTCAACATCACTAGAACTAGAAGCTGAGACCAAATGACTCCTGGGTACACTAGCAATACAAAGTACATGGAGTTTCATTTGTTCTATAGCTATGAATGTGCTGAATAAATGCATCTGGCCAAATAGCATGAATTTGTCTCAGTCGCTGTTTCTGAAACGTCCACGTCCACGCGCTTCTTTACAATCATCTAACCAACAGATTTCCCAATGATCATTTCGGTCTCAGCTTCTATGGTTTGAAAGGGTCAATGTTTGTATGTAGCACGTGCAAAGGGAATTGTGGCTAAGCCATAACTCTACTCGTTTGTCAATTTGTCCCACCCATTTTTTCTATTTTACGTATTCATTTGTAAGTTCCAGATTATACATTTAATCCCCTAGCTTTTTAGGATTCGAAGCCCTCTAACGGGCGTCGGAGAGTCTTACTACTGGTTGCGGGTATACGTTTCCGCACTGACCACGAATTTTGGCCAAAACTATTGGGTGATTTTTATATACGTGATTTGGCGGTGTTCCGTATCTAGCGATCTTACATCAACCAGACAGTACAGATTATTTATAGGTTAATTGTCATAACATTCTTTACTGGTAAAAGACTCATAAACTATCTTACGTAAGTTCTTTTGTAGTTTAGTTAGAATGGTAATCTTGTATGACCCGCGCGTGAAAAAGCAAAACTTTTTTTCTTGTTTGGCGGGTGCTTACAGCTAACAATGAAACTTACGTTCCAGTTCAATGATGATAATTCCCTTCCCATAAGTGAATGAAATGAGTTGGGTCGAACTGACAAAAAACTGGCCATGCATTTAAAAGACTTCAACTTATACAGCGAGCGGTCATTATAGCAAGATCTTGAAGATTATAATGTTTAATTGCAATTGTAGTTCTTCTTCTTTAAATATGGTCTGTTTCATTATTTTTGGGACAATGACTTTCTCTAACCAGGAAATGCTTTATATGGCGGCAGAGGATATTTTAAGTGGACATAACATTCCTACAGCGGTGGTTCTTGTAACATTCGTGGCTCCGCTAATGGTGGTGAAGATATTTGCACCCTGGTGCGTCCATAAACTCCCTTACTGGCTGAAACTTCTGGTGATATCTGTACTGATGATTGTGGGAATCGTAATCATATCCTACGTGGCTGATATTCGTGTAAAAATGGTCGGAATAGTGATGAATGCCGTGGCGACAGGAGCTAGCGAACTTGTCTTGCTTTCGCTGTCATCTTTCTATCCTCAAATTTGCATCAGTGCTTTTGTTGCTGGTACTGGATTGTCATCTCTCATCTCTCCTCTTTATTACACAGGTAGATTAATTCTCATAGTGACTGATTTATTATCTCTCTCTCGTTAGTATTTGTAAAACGAAGTTTCTAGGGTTGGGGCTATTTGCGACTATTTTAATTTTTTTCCTTTATTGACAACGTGTTAATTTTGGCACCATTTTAATGAGACTTCAAGTTTTTAAAAACTGCTCAACCAAACAAATAAATATTTACAAAAGTAATCAAATTGGTTTTCAATAATTAATACTATTTTGCTCTCATGCACGGTTTGCTTATCAACAGGTTCGGAAGCCTGTTTCTCAAAAGACACTATACCTTTAAGGCGGCGAAATACGAGACAAAAACCCTCAACTTGTCGCGCAACATTGTTGCGTTGCAAGTTTTTGATCGATGTTGCGCGTTTTTCACCCTTTTTTGTTGCGTGACAAGTTGAGATCGCGAGGTGAAAAACGCGCAACATCGATCAAAAACCTGCAACGCAACAATGTTGCGCGACAAGTTGAGGGTTTTTGTGTCTCGTATTTCGCCGCCTTTACGGTTGAGAGCCTTGCGCGCGATAGCGAAATTACTAAAAATAGCCTTAGTCGACGCGAACATCGCACAGACATCAATACCGATTTTTATATGATCTCTTGAACCTCTCTAATATTTCAATTTCCTATGTACAGGGGTAACTACTTGGCTCTGTGTGTCCCCAAGGACTGCTATTCTGATAACCGCTCCATGGCCCATATTGTATCAGATCTTCTTCGCTATTCTGGACAAAGAGGCTCTCAAAGAAAATCCCTGGCGGACATCTGAAGAGGCACCAATAAACTACCAGAAAATCAAAGACTCGGGCATTGAAAACACTTACGAAGAAGAAATCCAGCATTTCAGTAAAGAAGAAACATCGAAGAAGAAAAGCAAGTCTTTTGGTTTCAATGAAAGGGTGATAGTATCATGGAAGCTTGTCCCGTTTATTTGTCCTTTGTTTTTAAGTTCCTTTGCCGAATACTTGATTATCACTTCTGTAGTAACAACGATTTCATTCCCAGAAAGTGGCATGATCCCTAGAGACCACTATCAATACTATTCGCTGTCATACAGGATTGGAAAATTCGTTGGACGGTCGTACCTTTTCTTCTTATCCTGTTACTTAGATGTTAATGCACTCCTGAATTATTGTCGTCATGCCTGGATCTTTGCCTTAATCAATTTTTTCCACCTGATCTTCTTCATCTTTGTGTCGTGGTACCATTTTTTGCCTGGAATATCACTGGTCATCGTACTGTGCTGTACCGTTGGTCTCTCCTCTGGGCTCATTGCTCTTCATTCTCCTCATGCCGTAACTGGCGTGCTGACTTCAGAAGAGCGCGAGTTTGGATTTGCACTGGTTATGGTTGGTAATGCCGTCGGTGGATTTATGGCTGGGCTGGTAGGGCTGGTAACGGAGCCGATCTTAGAGAAGCAATGCTACATTCATTTTCCTAAAGAGAAGGAATTTTGTATAACAAAACAAAGAAATTCAACTGGATGGACAACTAATCAGCATTGTTGAGAATCGATGAAATTAACTGGAGAATATAGAGTTTACAAAACGACATCCAGTAATGCGTACAAGTTTGAGGCCTCATTTACAAGGGAGGGAATAAAAGAGGGTAGGGCAAAGAGTTTGGCTAGAGAGACTACATGAACTATAAATAAATCTCTGTACTATTTTTTTTCTATTTCTCATTTTTATTTATTTAAGCCCAGGATAAATGATACAACGTTTCTTACAGCGTTCCGAAATAAGATCTCATTGCAACTTGAAAATAGTGCCAATAGTAGGGGCGGATCCAGGATCATCTTCAGGAGGGGGTACACCGTCTTCAGGAGGGGGTGCACCATCTTCAGGAGGGATGCATGCACCATCATATAAATTGGAAACTGGCGAGAGGATATTTTTGAAAACTATTGAGAAAAAAGGACTTAAAGTCTTCTCAGGAGGGAGTGCGCACCCCCTGCCCCCTCCTCTAAATCCGCCCTAGCTGGAATAGCCCTTTTTAATTCTCACGACGGGCTACGACAAAGCTACTCTTTTTCCTTATATTTTTTTATCTTTTTATCTCAGCGATTTTTTAGATTTGCTCTTGGTTGTTCAACGCCAAAATGTTGCTATTGATTTGAATTTTTGGTTCGTCAAGACTTTTTGGTTCTTCAAATATGCGCAGGCATCGATCCATAAGAAAAGGTGTATTTCTATGTTTACAAAGGTTAATTTGTATGACAAGAACAAGTCTGAAAAGCAACGCCATATCGCCATTTCTTTGTTAGACCATGAAATTTGTTGCGTACGGTAATTCTACTGTTACGTACGGCGCAGCGTTGCAAGCAAAGTTGCACATTATGTGTCCAAGTCGTAAGGAAAGTAAACGTTTAAATAAATGTATATATATTTGGGTAATTAAAAGAATGTTTCTATACTCTGTGAATTTTGTATCTTATAATTGTACGTATCTTGTAGTCATGCAACGATAGCAATTTGAATTCTTTGCAAAATAACCATCACTAAAGTGAGCTCTCTTGGGATCAAAATTGAAATGTAATTTTTGGTAGAGTTATCTACTGTCTTGCCATTCCAGTTATAACTGCCTGCAGGCTGTACCGCATGAGGAACCCGGCCATCATTTCATTTCGTTTGTTTCGAATCTCCTAGAATGCACAGCAACACAAAGGTAACAGTTGCTTCGGTAAGGACTATTCTACTTGTTAGAAAATTAGGTTGACACGAGCTGAGCGCAAACCAGTTATGGAACACGCGCCTCTTGAAAGATGGAATTTGGCTACTTTTCAGGTATCACCACACGTTTAAAGTCCTCTAGACCACTGCAACGAACAACTCAATTGTTTTCAATTTTTAAAATCAAATGTTGTGCGTTCACTTCTTCAGTTAAGGCTGGACGGAGTTGAGGAGATGGAGTATTCGATAAGGACCATCCCCTAGCTTTGATCCTCAGTAGTTCAAACCTGTCCTTTAAAGCGTTCACAAAACTCTTGTTTCTGTACGCGTACAACAGAGGGTTAATCAGACAATTGACCGAGATTCCGATCGATGGGATAACCCCAGTGATTATTTCTTTAACGACAGGATCGAGTCCCTTGGTGACGTGAAAAGAGACCCATAACAATCCTATGATTACTGGAAAGCAGAAGAAGAACATGTTGCAACCAACCATCACTGCGATCTTCCTGGCTACTGAACTATCAGCTCTGTTGAATCCCGAAATGCCACTTCGTCTGACAAAGAGATAAATACGGAGGTAAAGGGGTAATGTTATGAGGTATAAACCTACCCCTACCACACCTATACCAACGCTTAACTCATACATATGAGGTATGTCTTTTCTACGATACAGCGGTACGCAATACGTATTTGCTGTATAAACGCCTATTCCAGAAGCAGGCAGTATGGCAACTATAATAGCAACGATCCACGACGACAGTACACACTTGATGGCGACCTTAACGCGCATGCGCACAGCCGGTGACATGCAGTACACGATCGCGAGGTAGCGTTCAATTGTTAAGAAGACCAACGTCATGACCGTCACGCATTGCGACATAAGCCACAGGAATCCCAAGACGGGGCAGACATCTTTCATAACGTAGTAGAACTTGACGTAAGGCATTTTACGTACGCCTGTTATGAGAATGAAATACATGGACAAACATAAGTCGCTTATAGCGATGTTGCAGACTAGTATCATTGCTACGTTTTTGCGTAGTTTTGGAGTTAATAACGTTATGAATACGACCAACAAGTTCAGTCCCACCGCAATGGGAGCAATTAAAAATTCAATATTCAGTATATGATTATCCGTATCCCAACATCTGTGAATCGGTATTGACTCCACAAGCGTGCTATAACACTTATTGCCCTCCTCAAAGCAGGCTGAGTTAAAACCATGACTTGCAAATCGTTGAAGATGGTCGGAAACAACATGTTTTATTGCGCGACATTCACCTTTGCGTCCATGATAAAATACACCATTTTTGAAATTTTGCATCTTTGTGTTGCAGTCACTTTCATTCCTAACCAGGGTACACTTGGTGCAACTTTTGCTCCAGCTCACCCCTTTGATTATTTGTAGACTTTGGAGTCCAAGAATATCGTTACTAGGCAACCAATTGGCATTATTTGTGACGTCAATTTCTAGTAGTCTTGGAATCTGCGCAGTAAGGTTTCCATGCCATGTGTTTATCTTGTTGTTTCTGAGATTTCTAACAAACAAAAGAAGGGATAAATGTTAGAAAAAGTTCAGTGGTAGCCTTTTTTTTATAAAAGGACGTTAAATTGATGAGATAATGCGTCTCTCATTGAATTCCGTTTACAATTAGGAGAATGGGAAGCTTATCTCACAGCAAATTAAAAAGAAAGTAAGAGTCAGCTCTAGCACTAGTTGGGAACAGAGTAGCCTGTGTAGCCAGGATCTCAAGTAAGGGAGAGAGAGTGGAGGAGGCCAGGGAGGCCGGAGGGAGAGGTGGCAGATACGAAAGGGAGTGTCTTTCTGTACTATCCCCTTCCCTCCTCTCTCCTTCCCCACCCTATCCTCACCCCGACCCTATCCCTGAAAGTCAGTTTTGTTTTTAGAGAACCTAACGTTTACAAATTGATGATAGAGCATGTACAATGGATATATCTTACAAGTATTGTAATCTTGTGAGGCCCATAAAGCTTTGGTTTCCTATAACTTTGATGTCGTTATTGGCCAGAGACCTGCAAGAAATACACGAAAATATGTCTGAATTTCGATAGATTGTCGTGGCTTTGGATCAAATCTGGGTCAATCTAGGTTTTACAACAGTTTTAAGTGGATGTCATCAAGTCAAGATTTGGCGTTGACTAGGTCTAGCTGTAGGTCTTGTATTGTCCATAGGACTGCGTCTATTTGTCTAGGTCTAGCTGTAGGTCTTGTATTGTCTATAGGACTGCGTCTATTTGTCTGGGTCTAGCTGTAGGTCTTGTATTGTCTATAGGACTGCGTCTATTTGTCTGGGTCTAGCTGTAGGTCTTGTATTGTCTATAGGACTGCGTCTATTTGTCTGGGTCTAGCTGTAGGTCTTGTATTGTCTATAGGACTGCGTCTATTTGTCTAGGTCTAGCTGTAGGTCTTGTATTGTCTATAGGACTGCGTCTATTTGTCTAGGTCTAGCTGTAGGTCTTGTATTGTCTATAGGATTGCGTCTATTTGTCTAGGTCTAGCTGTAGCTCTTGTATTGTCTATAGGACTGCGTCTATTTGTCTAGGTCTAGCTGTAGCTCTTGTATTGTGTACTTACAGATTAACAAGATTATCAAAGCCAGCAAAAGCAAATCTTGGAATGTGACTGATATGATTGGATGAAATATCACTATGAAAAGCAAAAAAAGAACATTCAATATAATATTTTATTCTTTCCAGCTTATGAATTAACTCAGATCATGTAGTTAAGGGTACTTACAGCACAGAGACTAGGCTTGGTGTTGTGATAAACGTCTTCAATTCCTCAAATCTTTGAATTGTACATTTAGCGGCAATATATGTCCCAGCCTCCTTCGCGCACTGGCAATACCGCGTGTCACACATTTGCAGTTGTCGCTCACTACGAGTGCGTGACACAAGAAATGTCACGAGTATCGCCACACGAAAGCTAGCTCCCATCATGCTGTAAATAAAATACAAGGGAAAGCGTCAGAAAGTAAATTTTCAATACCCCTTAATTGTGGGCATTTATTTAGCCTTCCAGTGGTATCAATGAGAACAAATAAGCAAATTAGATAATTGGATTATTATTGAAGTTTGCTGTCAGTAGCTTCAAAGAAATACAAAAAACGTGGGGTCAGTGGACGAGGCGTAATTGAGTGATTGAGTGCATGATATCAGATGAAAAACAAACTGTAAAACATATGGTTACTTTGAAAAGAAGAGCGTGTCGAATGCATGGTAATATAAAAGCAGGGCGGAGCTCACAGAAATAAGTTGAATACTAGTATAAGGATAGGAAAGAATCGGAAAAGGAGTGAAGCGGAAGAATTAAGTTTGACTGATAGAAGAGGGGAGAAATTAAATTTTGCCAAGATAAAGGGTATACGAGAAGAATAGAAAAATGGTACTAAAAAACAGACCATGGAAAAATTAGCTAAAATCTTTGAGTTTGAAGTGAAAAAGCTAGGGGATTATTTGTCCGCTTCCATATGGATGCCAAAGTTACTGTGCCAAATTAAGTTTCCGCTGAAACTAAAGACCATAAAGAACTGAGCCAAGCGCATTTGCGCGCAATCATTGTTTACACAAATACGTACTGCAGTAAATGAAAGATTAAACCCAGAAACATTATCAACGCTGGCCTAATAGAGGAATACTAAGTTGCTGAGCAATTTCAAAACTGTTTACAAAAAACCCTTCAGAAATAAATCTTTTTTTGATTTATTGATAGAGGGAGCTCAAGGGGCATCAAGGAGCTTCAGTGGGGATGTCAAAACCTATAACTATCAAAAACGAGGAAGTCAGAACGGAAAAGAAAACAAGTTGGTTATTTTATAAGGACTGGCTAACCCAGATAAAATGTTGAACTTGACGAGAGAGATTTCAATGAATTAATTGCCGACAGTTCGAAAACAAAAAATTGTCTGCTGAACATGAAGTCTGCCAGAAACTTGCGAAAATTCAACCATGCATCCAAATGATCGGTGTTTATATTAATCATTTTCGATAAAAGCGTCTAGGAACATATAAATTGGCTTTCAAAATTGTTCCCCTGAAGACCTTGACGCCACAAACTTTAATTTTTGATATAATTAATTTGATTTAAATTTATTTTGAAGCTGTAATACGACTTATTTTGGAAAGAAAACTCTCTGTCGGTAGATATGAAAGGGGCATTCTTTCTGTAACGAACGTAGCAAGAGAAGTTTATTCCTAGCTATGGTAAGCTTTTTCTGCAACTGAATCCCAGGCATATATTGTGCTCATTAAGGAAAATTTGGTGAGCGACGAGATTTCAATTGAATGGAGCCGTCTATTAAACCAGCGTGACCGTTCGAACCACTAAATGTTCAGATTGATTATCAATTTTAGATAACAATGTTTCATCACGCAAGCTACAATCGATCAATTTACCTTGATGACGATAACGTTTTTTTCAAGAATATTGAAGGATAGAAGGACCATGTACTACACAACTCAGTGAAGAGAGGAACTTGAGATACTAATCCAGCATTTACACCCGGGGGGGGGAACTCCTATATGTAAGAGGACGGAGATGCTCGTCGGAAATTTTGAAAATGACCCCTAAAAGGTACCTGAGTGGGAGTGGCAACAATTGATTTCTACCCCTAAAAGGTACCAATTCAAAAACAATAATAAAGAATTAAAGTAATGAAACACTTTGTTATCGATGTGCTTTGAAGATTCAATTCAGATCATCGAGATCGTCCCTTTCATGCTTATTTTAGGTAGTTTATTTACCCCAAAACAGTCCCTAAAAGTCCACTTAAGTCTGAGACGCCCTAAAAGGTACCAGATTGCAGATTTTGACCCCTAAAAGGTACGACGAGCATCCCCGTCCATTTACGATCGGAGTCCCCCCCCCGGGCATTTACACTGCGTCAAAGTAAATGATTTGAGCTTTGTGACGTCAAAGGGTCAGTAAATGATATTACTTAGACACTTTTGATATGAAATTTCAGAACGGCTGATGTCTGGAAGTCTTTTCAGTCATCAAAGTGCTGAAATTCCACGGGAGAAAAACACCAACTGACTCCAAGAACACGTTACAAAAGAATGGTTAAACACGTTTTGGCCATCTGGGGGGAAACCTATTAATTCAAGATTTTTATTGATTTAGTCTTTTCGCAGTGGTCAACCATAGCCAGTAAAACCATTAGACTATGAAAATGACAAGTAGAGAGGGAGGGGTGGGTGGGGACTTCGTTGAAGCGTGTTCAAGCAATATTAATTACTTAAACAATATTATCCCTAGAAGAATTTTGTGTATATAGCAACAGTTCCATACGTCTGAATTTTTCAACATATACAAATAAAGATATCCATCTCTGCCTAACGGTACATGCCATGCAGATTTTAGAAAAGTTAGCATGTTTTGAATAATTTACAGCTCACGGTAAAAACTCACCCAAATGGCGTCCTTCCCAGCCCCTTCCGGCAAACCTTGTATACAGCTCCTTGTAAAGTCCTGATCCGGTTCTTGTGATAAAAGAGAAGGATTTGAAGTCTACAGTTGTCTTCTATTTCCTGTTATTTGTATTTCTTTAACGGAAGTCTGATTTCCTCGTTTGCCTGGTAATAGAATAGATTTAGAAAAATGACTCGCGAAACCACATCAAGAAGCCAATATTAAGTTGCGTCAGAGACGGATATAACCAGTTTTTGAGATGGCCCTTGATTTTTTCTTTCTTTGTTTTAAAATTTTAATGAGAATTTTACATTTTGCTGACCACCGTTTTCAACGAGTCTATTACCGTGGTAAATGTACTTTTGAGTGTGACACGAAGGTTTTGCCATATTCTTAATCATACGAATTCAAACAGTTCAGTCTTGTGTCAACAGTTTATCAAAGTGATTTGTTTTGAAAAACTGATAATGGAAATTTGGAGTCAAAGAAATTCACAGTCTTGATTCAGTTCTGAAAAAAATGTTATTTGTTATTTCTCATTACTGATCAAGAAGAATATATTTTTTTACAGCAGTGTCATCGAGTGACATCGAGAAAGCTTATTTTTAGCGCATGCGCAGGTGATTTATAGACTTGCCTTTCTGTTGGCAAGAACAAACAGAGCAGCACGTTCATGACAGATGGCAGAGAATTTAAGATCATATATACCTATTTCAAAAAACTTTGTCACGGCATTAAGTCCACAGTGTACACTCCAAGACTGCAAGGATTTTGGTAGTTTTGTAGTAATGTAATCATAGCATGTTTTGATTCGGCATAAAACATGAATACAAAAGGATTAGTTGCTAACATTTTTCTAACACGAGGGCGAATCAATCTTTTCGCGTTTACCGTAAACGTTTTTGTTGTCAATTTCTCGTTTGCCTGAAAAACGCACAGCACAGGTGTCGAAAAAGATCACGTGATCCTCTCTTCTTTGTACGTGATGCTTAACACTCTCTTGTATTAATTATCTCATCGTTCATTTTGACATGCCACTTGTGTTTGCACTGCTTAAAACGTAGAGTTTGTCATATTTCAGATTTTATTAAAAAGAAAAATCTATAGGAAGATATTACAGTGCGTGGTGACTTATTAGTTTAAGTAACAATGCGTGAAAAATTAAAAGTACTAGGCAACTCTCTATTTTACCGGTGCATTTCACTTTCCCCATATAAGAATGGTTAGATTTTTAGGCTGAGAATACGTCAACCTATGAATGTTATTGAAATAAAATGCGCTAAAACTTTATTTCACAGGGAAGTTTAGAGCAATTTTCAAGATATTCATGGTTAATCACATACAAAGTTTTAAATGGGTATGCCCCAGAGTATCTCGTATAACTCGTGAATTCAAAGTTACCATCTAGTAGATATAATTTTAGATCAAACAAAGATGAGTATCTCCTTTCAACACCAACATCTCGAAGCCTTAAGACATTAGGTGATAGGTCTTTTTGTGTTGCGGCACCAAAGTTGTGTGGAATATATAGTCTTCCACTATATATTCGTAAAGCTACATCTATTACAGTATTTAAGAAATGTTTAAAGACTTACCTTTTTGAAGAAGCGTTTAATTGATATTATTATTTATGCCGCATAATGTATATTTATAAGTTTCTTTTGTGTGAAAAGCTTTCATCCAATCATGAGATTCCAAAACAATAGCCAAGAAAAGCTGCCCATTTTCCATGTTCCCAACATAGAAGTTTTGTATTAAAACTCAGAAAATTCATTTTTGACCAAGAGTGAACTAGGGAGAAATTAATGTAATATCTGATGAAGATATGTTGGATTCTCATCTTTTAGCCAATGAGATGGATGGATTAAAAATATAGAATTATCACCTTTCTGCATGCATACCGTACATTAGTGATGCCTACCTCTATCTATAGTCAATTTCCTGTTTATAGTGGAGAACCAAGAAGCATTATCGATGCCATCTTCAATAGCGAATGAATGAAATGATATTCACAATATGAATAGACACAGACAAAGACGATAATTAAATAAAGGCACGTCCCTGACAGGCAGTCTAACTCCTCTGTTTTATTTTTGATTTCATAGCTAGGTTATAATAATAATAGTTATATAATAATAATAACGTTTAATATTAAGAACCAAAACTCGCAGCCCAAGGGCTGAATTACATTTGGCCTAAAAAATATTTACATATAAATATAATATTCAATACATATCAACTATAGATATAAGAAACAATAAATATAATTTGAATAAGATATACTGGGAAATTATACTTTAGCTGCTTCTGCATTCATTATCCGAGCTAACAAGTTTAAGGACAGCTGAGCTGCTTACCTCAAACAGGATCTAGGGATCTACTTACTCCTCCAGTCAGACCGCACTTGTATCGCAGGTGAGAGCATTCACCAATCAGGTCATACTTCCTGCATCGAAAGGCTATCGACCACACTTTTACCGCACACGGTAATGTTAACACGTACCTCGTTAAAATTTTTTTTTTTTTTTTACAAAAATATACCATCTGTAAAATTCCGTGAGGGTATTTTTAATCCAAAGTTCTCAAGTTTTCATTAAGAGCTCGTATACCTGGCGCCACTTAAACTCGACTACCACCACAATTACTATCGAATATCGTCAATGTGTGCACAAGTTTTTCGGGGTTTCTTGCTTTTCTTTCTAATCCTTAAATGCTTGACGCAGATATATAATTACTAAAATGACTGATATGGTGTCACCAACATTAAAGGCAGAGCCAGGACTGCGAAGAGTGGAGTATTGGTTAGCCACATACAAATGATATACTGCTTGAAAAAACTCTGATAATGGAAGATCTGAAAGACCGAGCAATACGTTGCGGATTTTGAGATATTATATTCATACCGTGTATGTTTAACAGCGCAGTTTTTTGGAATATTGGAATTTATATAATTGGTATATTACGCGCGCTCTGATTGGTCGAGAACCGTGTGTTATTACAGTACACACGCATAGATGACGTCATTGAATCTTACGCTCGCCATGATGTTGAAATGTTCCGATTAATATTATGTAAAACAAATGGATTCCATTTTTCTGTACGTCTGTACTCTAAAAGATGCACAGATGACATCAAAATGTCGCACGTCATTCAACTTCGTCTCTTGGCGTACTTTTTTGTTCTCACCACATTTTGACGTCACCTGTGCATCTATTACAGTACAGACGCACGGAAAAATGGAATCTATTTGTTAAATAAGGCATAATCTTTGAGTATGAATTGAGTATTGTCATCTTTTAGGGTACGTACGCACCTTTCTGTTGCGGTTTCACATTCCGTCCACACTAAAACAATGCGTTTCTTTTTATTTTTCTGAGAAAACGCCATTTCAGCGTGGATATAGCGAAAACGGAGCTGTACAAAAGAGAGGATTACATTTTCAAATTCATCAGAGAGCTGCAAATGTCCAAACGTTACATTCCTGATAGCGCTAGCACAGATTTCGTATGACTGTGAAAACGGCACGGTCACACCGCACGGTACGGTTACGGCAGGAATTTGGTCACGATATGGCGCGCGTAAGTTTCCCACTCGTACGAAAACCGCTCTATATACTCAAGTATGTTATTAAAGGACTGGGCTTTTTGTCCATCTAAGGAAATCTCTTTTGCTCGATATTTTTTTGGGAATTTTTAGTCATAATCTTTTTTTTTTCATAATCTTTTCATAGCAGCATATCCACACAGTGGTTCTTCATCTGCTGTATTGTTACGTACAACGCTCAACTCACAAGTTGAATTTGGAAAAAACTCCTAGTAAACCCGGAGAAGAACTCTCGTTGCATGGTAGAGAACACACCAAACTCGGCCAGTATTTGATTAGAAAATGTTCACCTTCCAAGCTAAGGCTAGCATTTCTGATTTCAAAATTACCAATTTTGGCATTTAAGTTGCTTAAGGCGCTGTTACACGATGAAACTTTTCTCTGAAACTTGCCTCAATCGCCGTTGCGAGACATATGTTTCACACTGAAACTTTCCACTGTTGGTTTCACGAGATGGTTTCGCGAAAAAGTAGAACTGCTTTCTACTCCCGTGAAACGGAAACTTGTGTCGTGAACAAGTTTCAGGACACAATTTCAGCATGTAACACCCCTTAGGAAACTCGTTTCGCATTGGCGATCAAGACAAGTTTCCGTTAAAAGTTTCAGCGTGTAACAGTGCCTTTAGAATATTCTGTTCCTTCGGTATATCTATTCATCCTTCCGCCCTCTCCTCTTACCAATTCTGAATACTTCAGGATCAGAGTCGGAAATGTAATCTTCATAGAACGTCTATGCCGACCCGACGTCCTAGAGTCGGAGGATACAGAAATACCAAATACGTTTTTAAACTAGTTAGTTACGATAACTGTATCTTACAGAAAAAGAGGAATAAATATAAGTAATAAATACGATTGTTATATACCAACTGTCAAAGTCAATTTTTTTCGTGCTCTGATTGGGCGAGAGCGCATCACGTGAACGTCAACAAATTTTGCTGTTTCCTTAGCGACTACTCTCAGCGGGCAACAGTGAGTTTTATTGACCGGTAATAACAAAACCGGAAGTTGATTGAGGTCCTTGGTTGAAAAAAGCGGGAAAACCAGCGCGCTCGCGCGTTCCGCTACAAACTTCATTTTAACAACAACGACAAAACAGACAACACAAAAATGGAGGAAAGTGCAAGATTTGCAAGCAGAACGGACGAAGATATCGAAAAGTTACTGAATGACAAAGAGTCTAAATCCACAAAGAATGCAACAAAACAAGCTGTGAAGATTCTAAGAGACTTTTGCTTAGAAAAAGGAATTTCTGCCGACTTTGAAGGTCTCACAAAACTCGAACTAAACCAATTGTTACAACAGTTCTATGTAAATGCAAGAAAGCAAGATGGGTCTTTTTACACAAAGAACACTCTTATCTCAATTAGGTATGGATGATCACATCTTGCGAAAGAAACGAAATTCAACATCATTGAGGACCCTCAGTTTTGACCCTCAGAAAATAAGAAAAGAGAAATATCAGATGCGCACAGGTTAATAAGTCAGATTTGGAATAAAAATGTGTGATCATAACTATGCGTTTTGATTGTTCTTTGACAGTTGGTATATAACAAAACACTTATTGACTGGGACCTCGGGAAAGCAGTATGTTTTGTGGTCCCTCGACCGCTGATGTTCCCTCGGCTCCGCCTCGGGAAACATTGGCGGTCTCGGGACCACAAAACATACTGTTTCCCTCGGTCCCAGTCAATAAGTGTTAAGCATTGCTCGAATCATGACATGCAAAGGCGAATTTCGTAATGACGTCATCCCTCTAGATCTCCATAGCAACCAATTTACAACCACTTGATATATTGGCCCTAAAGTCATTCATAATCATAATTAGGGCTATTAGGAGTAAATCAAGGGAAATCCGGGTCATAGTTTATGTGTTGTTTACAAGAGATTGTAAATTAATGCTACTTGACAAATGGGACAAGCTGTTAGGGTGTATTCTTTAGAGTATTCCGTAAACAATACTAGTTTAGGACATAGGAGGGGCTGTTGGGATATGTGATGCGAAAGAACCTTGAACACTGCATGCCAGACAACTTAATAAACTGTCTTACCTGCTCACTGTAAGTAAAAGTAAAACGAATTTATATAATTGGCGCTCATTTGGTGAAAACACCATCCACATAGAGAGCGCTAAAACGTCTTGTTTTGCAGCATCGGGCAAGGACAAGGTTTACTAGTCCTCATATTCGATGTTGCCAGCATTTGTCTGTTAACGGCCTTCAAGGAGTTCGCTATTAAGTTGAGAGTGCGGATAGTAAACTAGCAAAACAGCACTTGAATTATTTGTGCTGAGTAGCACTAATTGGATGATGGAAAACCTTTTTACTATTCAGTTTTAACCGGGTTTGTCGTCACATGATATATTTTGGAAATGCTGATATAATGACACGTTTTGACAACAGTTATTTGTTTTTCATTTATTATTCCAATTTAATTTAAAACCACCTTTAAACTACCTTTTACTCTGAATTTACATTGCACATTATAGCTATTTAGTATTACTATCATTCAGTGCTGATATTAAAAAAATTATCAAATGATTTTTTTAAATTGTGCATATTTCCCAAATATTAAATAAACAAAATTCCACAATAAGAAAACATAAATATTGCAAAAAATTCTACAGTGCAGTTCAGACCCATTGTCCGAAAGACTATCCTACCTTAAGAATAATTTTCTTTCTCAACAAAAATTCCCTTAAAAAAACAAATTTAATAGAGTGCACTACCGCTGCCACCTCTTCGACTGTCACTATGGGCTCGTAGGTTGCTATGGTAATTCTGTGCCACATTGACGTCAGCAACTCCTGATATGTTAACCTGGTGACCTACATTTCTTAGGAAATCGATGACACTGCTCAATTTATACTTCTTGAAGATTTCACCTTGTAAAATGAAAAAAAAAGTAGGAATTATAAGCGGTCCTGGTTGTAAAAGCTCGCGATAGCACTACACTAGAATCCCGGTAGCTTCAACAAAATGATCTTTCTAGAATGTTCTGACTCGGCATTTAAGACGATAAAAGGGGGTTAAGGCTAAAATTATTGCCCTGAATTGCAGACACTCCCTGACCTGACTTTTCAACTTTTAAGAGAAATTCCACAATGTTCAGCAAGAAAACCAAGAATTTACGTCGGAAATCCGAAAAGAAGATAAAATAGGGAGTGTACAAGACAAAATTGACTACAATCAGTTAGAAAAGAAAGAAAAAGAGCAGAGGAGGGTGTAGGCAGTATTGCATATCAAGTAGTTACTATTAATGTACCATGCGTTGCGTTCTTTGGGTAAGTGGTGATGATGATAAGATCCCAGATGTGAACTACAAGGTGATATACATGTTGGGAAAGTAGCCACCATTGTTATATATCAATTTTTGTATGACTGGGTAAACGACAGTTACCACACGGCACGGTTACGGCAGGCCAATTTTGAGGGGTTTTATAGACAACACGGCACTGATACGGTCACTGCACGGCGTGGTACGTTCCATCAGCTTATAAAATAGCCTTCGTATGAGTGTGTTGGTATGTCAGGTATGTAGGGTGTACAGTACATTGAAGATATAAGGACACTGGGGGAGCGATTTATCGAATCCTTGGGGAGGGGAGGGGATCTCAACTCTTACCTTCAGCTTCAACTACATTGGGTGTAAGTTGGTGATGTACACGCGGTCTTTCTACAGCATCTTTTAATGAATCACCAAACGATAAAATGTTTATTAATGTTTGTACTACAGCAGTTATTATATGAGTACCACCAGATGCTCCTACAGCCATACGAAATGTACAAGGATCCTATAGAGAGACAGAAAAGAAAGAGTATAGAATATAAAAAAAGTTAAGTCAAATTTTTCAGATCATCATAATAAAGTAGTTTTTTAATAGAAGCAAGTGCGCATCAGTTCTGTAGTGGGCGGCGTCCCGAGCGAGAAATCCGAGTGACCTCACATCCTTGTTTCAACTTCTTTCCATTCCGTGTAGCTTTAATTAGCTAAAAGTTAAATACCCTTAAAACGGAGCACTGATGGAGAAAGAGGGTAAAATGAGCGCACCGTTGGCCTTAAGTTTGTTAGTCAGATAATGACCTAAATAGTGGTTATTAGAGTGCTTACAATAGAGTGATGACACTTAATCCGTGAAATAGATATTAGTCTACCAGACATTAGTAGACACTATTTCTATTGTTTTCTTTTGTTTTGATTAGACTATTAGACACTGACTATTAGATTCTGTTTCACGGATTAAGTGCCATCACTCTATATCCGTGCAAAACTTTGTAAGAAATTGCACTAATTTGCACTAATTAAACAATAGAAAACAAAGGATTTCGCGCTATTTAGTACAATTTAGTTCGCTAACTTTTTCACGGATATATTGTAAGCACTCTACACTAAAAGTTGTGTAATACAGGCGTGTATTTTTACGTAAAAATGCTCACCCGTATTACACATTGTTTATTTTACGACCAACTTCAAGGAAAAACAAAACAAACCTTACCTTTGCGCGCGTTAAATCGTTTAATACGGTTTTCAAAACCGTGTAATACGCTCGCATATTTCACTCGGTTTAGTCTTTATTTGCACTAAAAAGCGCGCTAAGGTCTTTTACCATTTTTGCCATATATTACATCTGTGTACATACCTCTTTGTGTCTAACAATCACAGGTGAACAAGATGATAAAGGTTTCTTGCCAGCCCTAACACTGTTTGCCTGAGATACATGTACAAGAAATTATTTGAATCAAATATCTGATATACCTAATGGTTTCAAGTCAGAGGTTTGGGGGCAAATTAATCCATAGCTATAAACACAGAAGGCAGAGGTCTGTGGCTGAAATATTGACTGAAGTATCAGCCATTATAGATAAATAAAATGTAGAACAATTGAGGTTACTAATATTTTTTTTGTTTAATTACCTTGTAATAAGGTGGATGAACAGAGAAATCATTCATCTCATTATTCAGAATTATTCCAGTGTCAGTCATGATATTAGAACCAAAGTATTCATTGATAGTGCTAAAAATATCAACATCATTACATCAAAACATAGCTTCTGGTAGAAGCCTACATTACATATGATAATTAACCAACATAATTTACTGTGGAAAATCTTATACTATTGCAACCAGCAACAAATTCAAATTCAGTTGGATCAGAGTTAATAGTTAATAGTTATTAACTCTGGTTGGATTTTGGGTTTTCCCGTCAGATCCGCCAATCATGTGAAGGGGAAGGAGCTAATTCAAATGAAGACTCCAATCAAAAACGTTTTTTAACAGAACATTTGACTAGGCATCCACGGCAAGTAGCCCCTTCTAGCCCCCCCCCCCCCCTCCCACCCCCATCTCCGTAGTCCCTGTTTCCATCTCTCTTTGAAGTTATGAGTTATATAAACATATGAGGTTTATTACCTTGTTACTGACACAATTTCCCCATCAGGACCAACCACAGAGACATGTGACGTTCCATTGTTGGGTGTTACTTCAGAAGCAGGTGAGTAATATGAAGGTGGAAAAGTTTTGTCCTTAAATATCTTGTGGGAAATCTCTGATGCATGTTTTTTGCTGGAATTGCAGTAAAAGCAGGACTGTTAGCATCATCACCATAATCATCAAATAATCATAATCATTTTCCTTTTTATCAAGATCTCAGAAGTTATTATTTTAAGTCATGAAATAGCTGACTTCTGAGATGCACTTCACTTGCCACACACAAAAGTAACAAGACAAGGCTACATGCATAAAGCTCACTACAGTCATTCATAACAACACAAAAGTGTAAACACATAGCCTTGTTCTGAATCCTTTGTATATGGCAGGTGAAGTATATCGATCTTGGAACTGGAGTATTGCATCGCTAAAGAGTGCATGCATGGATCCCATATGAGTGTGAAACACACCTTGACATGTCAGTTCCATAATGTCTATGAAAACATTATTTAGAAATTCCCACTGTAACAATGTCATAACTATGCAGTCATATGAAAACTGCTCTAATCTAATACCTACCTCATCATTTTCTTTGTAAAATTTTGTACACCACTATTTTCTGGATCTGAAGGATCACCAAGATAAGTTCTTTGAGCGAATGCAAACTTGAAGGCCTGAAAACAAAAGAAAATGAAAATTATCAAAGAGATGAGAGATGCTTTTTCCAAAATTGTCTTCTGTACAAGTCTAGTTGTAATATATTCCTACTGGCTTCTCCCTGCAGAGAGAAGGGTGGGTCATAGATATTCATCATCTCCATGCTTCCCAAAGAGAAGAAAATGTTCAACTTTTGACTTAGTGATTTTAGCTCAATTTTAGTTTAGTGATTTTGACATGTTTGAGGATGTCTTGATGTACCATGAAAGAATTACAATTTTTTGAAACTCCACTTTTTTTTACAAAGAATGTATGTCTGGTGAGCAAGCCATGCCAACCAGACACACATTTTATCAAAGAAAATCAGGTTTTCAGAAAAATCTAAGTCTGGACCGTTACAATCAAAAACACTAAAGCTCATGGACAATACTAATTTGAACGTGCTCTTTTTGATGCTGCTGTCCATTTTGTGGTCAGAGTTGATATTTTTATTACTTGTGCCAAGTGACCAGATCCTAGCAAAAGGCCTATTCCCCAATAAGAACAGTATAGACTGTTACCTCTATTAAGTATTGGTATGTCGTATTCTTGTCTTGGTCTTCTTTGGTGAGGTTAAACTTTTCTAAGATATTCAGGGTCAAAATAAGAACTGGGCCACCAGCAGGAAGAGGAGCAGTAAGAATTTGATAGCCTGTCAAAATCAAACAGAAAAATGAATATGATGAAATATATGATGATGGCAAGTATTTATCCATAAGGACTGCATTGATTCAAAATTATAGATTAGTCTACAGCACTACAGTATGGTTTTATCAGGTCCACTTGGCAGTCATGCAGCATCTGAGTCATGCATCTGTTATGTGAGCTATTTTTAGAACCAGCACACAGTGCTATTTCTAGCCAGCAAATTCATGCTCAAATTGTCTAGTGACCATGGCCAGCCCCTTAATGAAACATTGGTTTCAGTGTACATAATGTTATTTGGTTGTCTTGCATAGTACCTTGATATTCTGAGTTTAGACAATCCTTAACTTCAGCTTTGTAGCTCTTCAAGTCAGATAACACAATGTTACCATTTCGTTTTTTCACCTGAATAATGCCAAAAAAGTGAAATTAATGGAAGGGGTTTTTATTAATATCATACATACATGTGCATCTTCACCCCACTTCCCAATGATTATCCACTTACTGCATCTACAATACTCTGTGCAACTGGCCCTTCATAAACTGCTTTGGATCCATGTTCAGCAATCTTAGACAATGTATCAGCTAGCCTGGGATTTTTTAGCTTTGCCCCTGCCTGCAGAATACATATGAAGAAATACAGTGAATAAATGGAAAAATTTTCTATAGACTCTTTTTTGGTGCTAATATCTCATTTATACATGATTGGATGTCTCAGCTAGGATTTGTTTCAATTGATATTTTCATATTTGATATTATTATTATTATTATTATCATCATCATAATGATCAGCAGCATCATCAATCATCAACCATAATTTTTATATCACACACACCTTCAAAAATTGTCCATCTGGTGCAAACATTTCCATCAGATTTTTATCCTTCTTCAAATGCATCCTTGTCTCATCCTTGCTTAGAACTTTGGCTAATGGTAAAAAATGTCAAAATTTCACCATCAACAGGTTAGTGTGTATTTAGAGAGAATTAAGTTCTAGCAAAATTACATGTTCACGTATTTTAGGAATTAGGTCAACAAATTTCTGTCATGTATACCTGTATGGTCTGACATGGTAAATCCATCTCTAGCCAGCTTGATTGCTGGTTCTACAATCTCAGACCACTTCAACCTATAGAAATACAATCATGTAGACATTAAGGAATTCAGTATAGTAAAACTATTTTTAGTGTTAATTCAAATAATTATAGCGCAATAAGATGATGATGACCACAGCCACTGTAAGATGATGATTTAATGATGGTGACCAGTGATGATGACAATGACAATGATGATGATGATGATGATGATGATGATACTGTACATCAGCATATATCAAATATTGCAGAACAGAGGTTGAATACAGGACTCTAACATGTTAGTATCTTTATCTTTGAGGTAGCAAAGGTGATCAACCATAATTTCTCTTTGATGTACTATTAATAATGGCCGTAGCAAATCAATCCAGTTGCTCATTGTATGACACTAATTTAAAACTGCATGACAACACATTTAAACCAAAGAGAATACTTACTTTCCATAAAGTTTGTGTGCAGCCTCTAGACCTTTTAGCTCACCAGGAACACCTACAGCCAGTCCACCCTGAAAACAACTTTGACTCTTAATCACAGAGTACAAGATCTTGCATTGATAATAATTTACAAAGTAAATAATAATAATAATAAGTTTATGAACATCTCAATTCTTCTAGCTGGGCACAGATGCCCTACTAATCAGGGAGACAAAACTTCTGACACATATTTAAGTTAGAATGTGTCACTGGCCCTTCCCTTCCCTCCTCTGGCCTCTTTCCCAAGGGTTGGCAAGTGGATTATGCAAGTAACTTGTGATTTAGGCTTAGGATTGGACTGCTCATGAAGTTTGTAACATGTACCTCTTGTGCCAGTGAAGCATTTTTCTTGAACATGTCCTTCCTTGCAGCTTTGGGTGCAACTTCACGGAAATCTATTACCTTGCCTCCATGTCGAGGAGTTGCAATAAGCATGAATCCTCCTCTAGAATATAGAAGACAAACATGAGGATTCTTGAAAATCAGAAAATGTTTTCATCAAAAGGTGCAGCACTTTTTTTAGCAATCATGATACATGTAGTTCCTTTAATAGCACAAACTAATCTCCCAGGAAGGAATTGATACAATCTTAATTACCCCCTCTCTCTATCAGTGCTCTATTTGAAGGGTAAATCAAAGCTACATGTACTTAAAGTTACACACAATTATGGAGATATTAAAATAGGTGTGAGGTCACTGAAGATTGAACTCAGAACCTTCTGCAAAAGAAAGCTGCACATTCAATAACTGAGCTACACTTGTCCCTACTACTGACATTAGCTAAGATATCAGAACTTACCCTCCTATCCCAGAGCTTTCAGGATTCATGACACCTACACAAAACAAAGCCCCAACTGCTGCGTCAACAGCAGACCCTCCTTTTTTCATGAGTTCTAAGCCAATATCCGAGCACTGTTGAACATCAGTAGATATGGCAGCATGACCAGTGTGGTGATCACCAACATAGATATCCACTATTAATGCTATGGTAATAGCACAGGCAAACACGAAACATGACACTACCATGACCCTGATTCCCTTCTTCCGATTCCACTTTTTCCTCTCAACTGCATGATGTGATGCACCCTGAGAAAGAAAATTATTTGTTAATGTATACTGACAGAAATCTATTTTGCTCTGGCTGTCCTTTAAAATCAGAAAGTATCGGAAAAAAATTGAATAGTTTATTGTCTTGAAATCTCTGATTTCAGTATATTTCTCTGTCCGGATTACTGAATTAACATACTGAAATCTCATTTGTAAGCAGAATTCAGGTTGTAGTATGAGCCTCAAAACAGTTTAACAAAATAGTCTTGAACTCAAAATTGAAACACATGAAATTCGGCTTAGGGTCTAAAACCAAGATCTCACAATCTCAAATTTATTATTTGCCATCCTTCTAAATGTAATTAGAAAATGCTTTACTGCAACAAAGTTCAGAGGTTTCACTAGCACCTTAATTTGTATGATCAGCTAAAATGGCCTATAATTTATTGCAGCAGAAACAGTTGATGATAATTACATCATCTGGTGACACTTGCCAAATATCTTTTCAAAATGTGTTTTCATGGTCAACATTACTCAAAAAAGTAGTATATTGTTTAACAGCTGCCTGATTGAATCTGGGAAAGGTGGCTTGAACTACAAGCTGGAAATAATAACTAGACATTAGGGAGGGGTGGGAAAAATGAAATGTTTTGCATGCAGTGACAACGATCATACTCAATCAACGTAATTTACGTCCATGTACTGATATATTTGTAGTGCTCGTTGTTTAAATACAGCTTATAATACTTTGATAACTGGATTCAGGCATCAGAATCTATTGTTTCCTAAAATGTAAAACACAAAAACAGATGTAGATTCGTTTCTTTGGGAAAAATATGTTCCGTTATGAACGACTTTTTTAGTTGATCGGTTCAAAATACAACTTGCGTGCTGAAAATATCTCTAAAATGTTGAAATTTACATAATTTCAAGTACAACATGATCGTCGAAGGACGACAAAGCGGACAGGTTTTTAAACATACAGAATCTTCATTAAAAATACACGTTAATACCTGTGGGTGCTCTATTAGGCTGTCATTCGCTTGATCCGCTTGTGTAAGGGAATCTTGGCTCCCCAAAGACATGATTTTGGGTTAACAATTTGAAGAAATATTTTTCTACATGTATCTATGATTTTGTTTGGAAGAAAATGCAATATTAGTTACCAGGCTTTTTCGTGAAAATATTGAACGTCATCATGACGTCACTACTTCTGCATGATACAGGAAACCCAAGTCGTAAATTTCGAATAATTTCTTTAGCAGTTTAGCTTTGTTCTCAAATGCATTTTCCCGCTGAAAGAAAAAGGAGAAAACGATCGAGGGAGAAAAAGAAAGAAGGAAATAATTAAAAATGAAAGCGGAATGGAAGAAAAGACGAGTTGACGACAACAGAAAGAAGGAAGGAAAGAAGGAAATAGAGAACTGAAAGAGAGGAAGAAAGAATAGAAATTATGAACAAATTGTAGTGTTGAACCAGGATGGATGAACGTGAATGAACGAACGGACGATTGAACGAACGAACGAACGAACGAATGAGTGAGTGAGTGAGTGAGTGAGTGAGTGAGTGAGTGAGTGAGTGAGTGAGTGAGTGAGTGAGTGAGTGAGTGAGTGAGTGAGTGAATGGATGGATGGGTGGGTGGGTGAATTGGTGGATGGATGAATGAGGGGCCATAAATAAAAGGCTCCTGCCACCATACAAGGCAGTTACGTTTTGAATATTTTTCTTAAAAAAACTTTATTACTCTTGTGGCTTCATATACAATTAATACTTACTACAGGGATACTCTAACAATCATAACTGATCTATATATAATATGTACTTTACAATATATTTATAAATATGATAAGCAAATTATAATATCTGTGCATAGTTGCTAGTATTCTTTCATAGTTTAGGTTGATGTACGTTTGTTTCATTTATTCGCTGCAGTTTTTACTGGTCATTTAATTCTTGTTATTAGAAGATGTTGGGTATATTTCCTCGTAAAGGCTTTCTTCTTCTTCTACAAGTGAATCTTTCAAACTTGTTACAGGCAGCTAAAAGGAAGAAAGAAAACTGTAGTTAAAACCCTACGGAATAAATGTCAGCTGAATGAATAAAGTAATTTTCACGATGCCGGGGAGACCACTGTCAAAAGAGTATAGCGAGCGCGATTTGAAAACAAGGCATTATTTTTGTCGCATTTTTGTGTTAGATGTCGCACTTGATTCTCCTCATGTCATAGTGTAACCTTCACCGCAGGCAACCTTTTATTAGAAAAACTGATTGGCCCATTTCGTGCCAGTCCTCTCCGAGCTCCCACAGGAAACCCAAAAGCAATAAAAATCAAAAGAGTTGCCTGCGGAGGAGGTTAATTAGTCAAAGTGCATAATTTAATTTTTATTTTCAACTTTATCGTGGTAAATAGCAGAACTTGCACGTTACTTCCTCTTTCTCCACTTGTCTTTCTTCTCGCCTGTGTAATAAATGCAATGCGGAGCTAGTGTGCATATTGTACGCTGCTAGCTCAGTTATACGTTTCTAGTTTGAACCGTAAACTTTCAAAAGAAATGTAGTGCTCTCATATCTATAGAAAACTATCCCACTAACCTTTGGGAGCTTCCTTAATGCGGGATGTTTAGGTGTCGCTTGATTAACATTCTTGGCAATTCTTTCGAAGTCTTCTTTTGGTTCTTCATCAAAATCTCCACCAAAGTCTTCCAGGTCCTCAGTAAACGAGAATCCAAAATTTGGATACTGCTTTTCGTGCCTTGAATAATTTTCTTCTTTCGTTGAATTCACTGACACTGAGTTGCTGACAAGTTTTTTGGTTTGTTCTTCGACACATTTGTTTGCAACGCTATTTGTATTTTGACGTGCCAATTCAGGCTTTCTTAGTGGAATTTTATTTTCGTTACTTCCTTCCTGCCCCTCACTTGATCTTTTCATACTGTGCCTAATTTCCTCGATGTTTTCATAGATGGAGTCGCTATCGTCGTCTAAATCTCCGGTTGAAGTATTCCCACTTATCTGTTCTATGCATGCGTAGAAAGGGTTGGAAAACTGGCGCTTTGTTTGTTCGATCACAGAGTAATCAATAGTTTGGTAAATCGGTTCGTCGTCTTCAATTTCCTCAACATATTTGTTGTTAATGGCTCCCTCAAGTTTTGAGGTCATATTTCCATTGGTTTTGCAGAATGGGTTAGGAAACTGTCGTTCTGGTTCTTCAGTATTTCGCTTTTTACTGAGATCGTCTCGTTTTGACTTGCTCTTCAGTTTCTTTTTCTTCTGTACTTTGGTGTAAAGAACGTCTTTATCAAAACCAAGGCTTGGCTTAATAAAAGGACCAGAGTAGATAGTATCTGTTCTCCGACATGGCTCGGAAGATACTTTCCTTAACGCCTGACCATGCGCAATCCCAGAATCTTTCTTGGGAAAAACTTTTCCGACGCAGTAAGGCTCAGATATTACCTTCCTTAGCGCTCTTCCGGGCTTGGAGTCAACCTTTCTCGATGATTTGTCCTTGCTGGGAATTGACGCACTCGGTTTTGATACAGCAAGCTCTGGATCGGAGCGAACTTTGCCTACTTTAGCATACTTCTGCTCTACTTCGTCTTTAATCCCCATTGAACGTTTATAATGCATCATGAAGGTGGTAAAGTCTTTTTCTTCTTTTGTTATAACATTACAAGGTTCGGATTGGATTTTTCTTAGAGCTTTCCCCTCCGTAGTCATACTTATTCCTCGTCCTTTCAGCATTACATCTTGTAATGGCGACGACGCTGTTCCTAAGTCGCGCTCTTGGGTATCTCCGTGTCTTGATTTCCGAGAGGAGGTATACTTTGGTGAGGAGTTTTCAAAGGAAGCTTCGCACAACACGTCGGATTGACATGAAGAAGTCGATTTTCTTTGTCTCACTCCACTTTCGCTTTTTGATGAATTTTCTTTTTTAGTTTTACTTTGGACACCATCTGTGATTACTTCTATTATATCTGTGTTTTCGGGCTGGCTTTCAAAGCGTTTACTAAGGTCTCCTGTGTTGAAGAGAAAGAATGAAAATTAATAATTAAGATAGTAAAATTAAAAAATGGCGGTCGAAATACTAATGTTGCGGACTGGCGTTGCAACATTCTTTGTAATGTTGCGCGCCACAAGGTGATTTTGGTAAATTTCTCACACGCATGATGTATTCAATTGCGCGCAACTCTGCCACTAACAGAACTCGATTCTACTTTTGTAACTCCTGAGTTAAAATAACTTTGTAACTTTGCAACGTTGCAATTATATTCTGCTGCTGCTCACAGAACTAGTGTTGTAAGAAAGTCGAATTGATTGTCTGGTAAATCTAGCGGCTATCAAATAGAGCTGTGCTTTCACGCCATTGCTTTTTTAAACTGAATATACAAAAACAAACACAGTTACTAAATTTATTATTTATTATTTATTATTTGTTATTATTATTATTATTATATCTCAAATGCAATTAGCATTACAGCTAGCTAGTCCTCATAGTCAGGCCCTTCCCTTCCCCTTTCCCCTCCCCTCCCCCTTTCCTCCCCCTCCCCTTCCCCCTTAGGAGGGACCGTACAGTAGTCCATCGTACCTTTCTTCGGGGTTCTCATCTTCATATATGTAACAATGCTAATGATTGTTACCATGGTGATCAAAACTAAACAAGCCGCACCAGTCATCCAACCAGGCATTGACTTTATACTAGCCGCTTCCTGGGGAAATTCGAAAAAAAACCACATTAATATACCATTAATTAAATAACTACTTTACAGTTGTAGACGTAAGCTCCGGACGGAGAGAGGTTGACGGCACAGTCTCCTATCTTCGGAGAGTCGGAACGTACATCGTAATACGCGGTACTGATGAAACTCAGAAGCTTAGGAGACCCCGACGGCTAGGTATTACCGGACACTGAGCATAGGATGAAAGGAGAATGTATTTGGCGGGAAAAGTAACACTGAGGTAATTGGTGATTGTCTGGGGGGAGGGGTGCGGCGTGTCTCAGACGTACTGACGTCAACTAGAAACTAACGTCAAGTTAAGTAAGTCGTTTCCACGGCTTTTTCCCGCAAAATGGCGGCACTTGAACAAGAAGAGAAGGCCTTGGGAAGGAGGTTGATACGAAGTACCTGCGGCCAATGAAAAGGTGTGAATAATAAAATGTTTTACTTTTTGTTGGAAATTTTTTTTGGAGGAAAACAAATTGAATTGAGTGTATTTTGTTTAATATAGTTTCTGTTGGTTTGTCCTTCCTGAAACCGGAGGGAAAACGTTTCAATTGTTGATTCAAAACTACATTAATCTAAAACTTCACGAGCCAAAATTCAGGTTCAATTGCCCCTCACATATGGTCTTACAGGTATTTTCTAAGGCTCGGAAAACAAGTGCAATACACAATATCACATATGCACAATTCTTAAAAAATATAAAACTCTTACCAAGTGACTCGCAAAAGGATCAGACATTCTTGGATGGTCTAAAAAAAAAATAACTAAGGAACTATCCTAGCTAACATTAGTGATTTATGTAGTAAGGAAGGATATAGAAGGGACATTAATTATGGAGAAAGAATAGAAGGAAAGAAAGAAGAAGAAAGAAGGAAGGAAAGGAAGGAAGGAAGAAAAGAAGGAAGCAAAAAGGATGGAAGGAAGGAAGGAAAAAGGAAAGAAGAAAAAGGAAGAAAGACAGGAATGAAGGTAGAGGGGATGGAAGGAAGGAAGAAAGGATGAAATAAGGAAGGAAGAAAGGGAAAAGGAACAAAGGGAGGAAAAAGAGAGGAAGGAAGGACGGACGGACAGACTCACCCATAACACGCAATTTGATCTTCCTCTCTTCTCTCGTTCCGTTTGCCCCAACAGTAATGCAAGCATATTCCCCAGAGTCGTTTTGGTGAAGACCGTGAAAAGTTAGCTTCTTCCCATTTATCGTTAATCTTGTCTCAGAACCAGATAGCTTTATGCCATCTTTTGTCAAATAAGATAATCGAGGATTGGTGCCAACTGAGCAATTAAGCTGTATGGAAAAGGTGGTGTTGGGAAAGCCGATGACTTGATCAACATTGTTTCTGTGTTTGTGTAACGTTGAAGTGTGACATGGGTTCAATGATGCTAAGAGTACGAGTATGATGATGCCAAAATGGTGTATACAATAGGTATGTTGGTATATGTACTTCATGACTTGTAGCTTCCAACAACAATTGTGGACGACGGTTGAGATCACTAGTACAATAATCACTTTGTGAAACCAACGCCTATAAAAATATAACATTAAGAAAATCAAAATTGATCCCTTAAACAATCAATATTTAATCAACAACACGAGAGCATAATAATAAGAAGACTTATCGAGACTCCGCGCGCACCAACTAAATGTGATACATTTCCGCCCCGGAATAGGGCTATATTTAGAACTCGGTATACGTCTCTTTGTTTTCATCGAACAACTTCAGATCGCAGCGAATACGACAAGTATTCAAAAATGTTTAGCCCGCAAGCCTCTAGCGTCGCAGCACAATTCTAAAAATAGCCAAAACGCAGTGCCAAATGTCAAACAAATATATTTTACCATTAATTTCCGAGAAAGTTTCCGCGTAGTTTACGTAAGCATTTTTTAGGCAAAGAATATGGTAGAACATCGGTATTTACATCCCAATTTTCTGGAAGGATATGTTAGCTACCGACAAGAGAACATAATACTAAAGGCCAGGACATACGGCGCAACATTTCTTGAAACATTCGCTGAAACATCGCCGCAACACAATGTTGTACCGTGTGTCCACCACTGAAACATCTCGTGCAATGTTGTGCGCAACAGCCGCAGAAGTAGGATCGAGTTCTACTTCTGCAACTGTCCAGAACTGTTGTGCACAACATTGCACGAGATGTTTCATTGGTGGACACACGGTCACAACTGTGTTGCGCGCGGTGTTTCAGCAAATGTTTCGGGAAAAGTTGCGCCGTGTGTCCGGGCCTTAAGAGAGCGAAACTCAGTACTGATGTCTGTGCAATGTTCGCGGAGATTAAAGGCCCGGACACACGGTGCAACTTTTCCCAAATCATTTGCTGAAACACCGCGCGCAACACGGTTGCCACTGGAACATCTCGTGCAACGTTGTGCGCAACAGTTCTTGCAGAAGTAGATACGATCCTACTTCTGCGGCTGTTGAGCGCAACGTTTCGCGAAACATTGGAATGGGTGGACACACGCTGCAACATTGTGTTGCGCGCGATGTTTCAGTAAATGTTTCAAGAAATGTTACACCGTGCGTCTGGGCCTTAAGGCTTTTTTAGTGAAACATCTATAAGGAGATATTATAAAATCGGTTTTTGTATCAAAGAAATAGTAAATAACAAGTGTTTCAAAATCATTTTCAACCTTTTTTCTTGGTATACAAGATATTTCACTCAAAAGCATAGCTTGGGCTCCCTGTGGATGTACTGAGACTCCACGCATGCATCCTTCCCTTCAGCAGCCAAATTTGACGATTTGCACGCTCATTCGAGCTATTTTTAGAAATTATTACGAATAAATTCAGTTCACACCGGCAGGAAATTCATCCCAAATATTTAAAGAATCTCAACGCACAAGTGCCCCGCGCGTGGTCGAACAGTATTTCCAATAACGGCCAAAATTCGGGATGGACATATTCATAATATAACATCAAGTGGTGCAGCTAGATGTCACTGTCTCCAGATTGTATTCTCCTTGTAAAGGGTAGAGGAAATATAGAACGACTGGAAAAATATTGAAAGCAACTGCGTTTGGGTCGGAGCGAGTTTAAATAACTGGATCTGTTTGATATGGTAAGTCATTAATAATTTTAAATTGTTGAAATATTTGCGTTTGGCTACCACAGGTGCAGCTGTAACAATCCTGCCGTTTTCTTCGGTACGCTTGTGAAAGTTACATGTAACTTTATATAAAACGAGTAGTAGACTAATATATCTTTTAAGTACTGAAGGTCGTACTAAAGAGTTTTCTATGCACTTTCATTGTGTACTCGTAATCTTTCATCTGCCCCGATTAGCCTGGACTTTTGCTAGTGAAGTCATTTGAGTTTGGAATTAATTATATAACGTTTAATAAAAAATGTTTTTGTTGTAATCGTTAAGATAGGCCGAGTAAATCAACTTATCTAAACGATGTTCCAAGTTATCAACGTTGATAAGAATGTCGACTTACCGTTACAAGATCACAATAGCGATGATTTCAGAAATCAAATCAAGTGTTGGACAACGATATATCAAACTTTTTGTCTTCCAAACTTTAACACAACCTTTTTTAGCAGGATATTTTAACCTCAAACAAGCTCTGCTCTTCTACTCTTCGTTTCAAACAATGCTGCCGGTACTATTCTTGCATTGCATGATGGGAGACCGCTATTTGCATCATCACTGAGAACGTTAACGTACTTTGCGCAAAGGGAATTGTTAAAGACAATATAGCATTATATATTGTGTTCAACAGTTCCCTTTGTTAAAGACAATAGACAGTTGTACACAACCAATTTCCACTGTAGTGACATACAACTTTATATATTCAGCAACAAATATACACAATTCATATTGTAACGTATGAATGCGTGACTCATTTATTTAGAGCAGATTTCGTATGAGTGCGAAACGGACCGCGCCATGCCGTAACCGTGTCAGTGTCGTGATGTCTATAAAAACATTCGAAATTCCTGCCGTAACCGTGCCGTGACCGTGCGGTGCCGTTTTCACACTCATACGAAATCCACTCTAAACATAACGGGTACGACGCATGCGCCAATTGCGCGCTATCCTTTATAGCATTGTGTTGTTGTTATTTTTCGTTTTGTTTTGTTTCCTTTAGAACTTAATCTGCTGTTATTATGGTATACAAGAAATCGGCATGGGAAAATGTAAACACAAAAAGTTAGTTTACACAATGTTTTATATATTAGGGCAGAAATCATGAATTTCTGATTACTAGCGTTAATCTAATCCTGAAAATTATGGTTGATTTGAAATGACAACTTTGTATTTTCGCAACGTTATAGTAAATAGATTTTAAGCATTCTTAGCTTTTAATTTCATTTCTGTTTTTTTAAATGGATGAGTGCGGAAATCGACATATTTCCATGTTGGACCTTTATATCTAGTGCTGCTTGGAATATACTTGGCATTCAGATTGGACTGCCCCCAACCTTCATGCCACCAGGCGCCCTGATAGTACACAGCCATATTGCCGACCTTAAATTCATCGTTATTCCTATCTTTTGTAGTGAAAGGTGAATTGTGATGATGGAATAAAGAATCTCTTGAATTACCGTGGTATGCACCCACTTTCAACCGATATTTATCTGACTCATTACCTATACTAAAACTGTCATATTCAGCAAACATTTTTCTCCCATCCCAGTCCTCAAGATCAACATAAAGTTTCGATGCCATTGTCGTTGTCAGTCGATGAATGTAGTCGTTCCCCAACCAAAACTCACCAGTCAGGTTTCCAAAACCTGTTTTGTATTGTTGCCAGTTGCGATAAAAGTCTTCTGAGAATGGGTATCGTCTTTGCTGGAACACAGTCCACCCCCCACCGTTTTTTGTCATGTCACAGAAGACCTGAAAGGGACCCTGGTTATCGGAATCAACGGTATAGATTCCGTTACGTCTCTCACCAGTCTTATAAATCTGAGAACAGTCCTGGGGATGACGAACGCTTAGAGTTATTTTAGCCTCAGTGATAAAAACATTATCAGTTGTAGCAGAACATGTAAACACACCTGCATCTGTTTCTTTCAAGTTTCTTAAAATCAACGAATCCCCTTTTTTCTCGTATCTTTTATCACTAAGTACAGCATTCTTCTTTTCCCATGTGATGACTTGTTCAGGGTCACTTCTAGCAGCACATTGAAAACTTACAGTAGATCCCAAAATGCCATTTATTGATGTGTGTGGTTTATGTGTTACGACAGGTTGCTCGACAACCACCAAGACCGTCCCTGTCCTCGCTGAGCCAAGAATATTTGTAGCCTCACAAACATATGTATTGGAATCTACCTTCTTGGCTTTCAACAATGTCAGTTGTCCACCCCTGACGACAGTACGATCTTTTGGGAGTGAATAAATAGCCGTTGACCACGTGATCCTTGGTTTGGGGCGTCCAGTCACGTGACAGGTAGGTAAAGTAACATTGTTTCCACGCATTCCATGAAATTGACCTGTAGCGTGGCTGTCTTATGTGCTTTGCCAAGAATGTTGGTAGCTTTACACTGATAGATTCCTGAGTCTTCCTTCGTGACATGATTTATGATCAATTTCCCACTGCTATCAGTTCTAACAGCATGGGTGGGTAAAACGCCGTTAACTTTACTCCACTCAACATTTGGTTGTGGATATCCACTTGCAGAACAATGCAAGATGGCCGACTTGCTTTCACTTACTGTCAGACGCAGAGGTGATACAATTACTGATGGTGATTTCAAGGAAACGGATTTTGGCCCAGGCAAACCTGGTGGACCACGAGGGCCGCGTTTTCCTCGTTTTCCTTGTCTTCCCTTTGGACCAGGTATTCCTTTTCGTCCTCTTTTACCAGGCGGACCAGGAGGGCCGGGGATGTCAAGCCGCGAAGAATTCCAAGCTCGAATTGTTGATAGTGCTTTACCAATCTTTTGGTCCATTATCTTCAGTTTTGCTTGTATTTTCTTGACTTCTTGTGATGTCATTGAGGATGATCTCTTAGATATTAGATGCGTCTGTGGTTTTGAGAATGGTGGACCTTCTTTCTCTCTTGAATCCAGTCCAGGATCACCAACATTGGCAGCTTTCAAGTTGCTGTTCTTCGTCCAGGTCATCTTGTCCTCCACTAACTGGCTCATTCTTATGTGTTGTTCTTTCAGCATCAACTCGATGCGAATAAATTCAACACTACATAAAAACACAGCCATTGTCGAAACAATGATAATAAACTTGGAAGGAGTGCCTGTGTTGACTTTTTGATCGGTCATGTTGAGGAAGCAATACTAAAAGAAGCGAATGTCGTAGTTTAGTTGAAACACTACACTGAGCACTTCTACACGTACAGACAAGATGCAGTGTGATAGCATGTTCTTAATATTTCTTGTGACCTATGACTTCCTGACAGTTCTATTTATAGAATCAAAACAGCGACATTCTGTAATATACTGAATTTGGCGACTGTCTAGCATGCAGGTAGCAGTGTTCCAATACCTTTGCGGCGTAGCAAGGGGAAATATCTCTGTTTGCAGGGTAGCACTAAATTGATTCAAATCGTGTCAAATACTTTCTCAGAGCAAGAAGAGGGCGACATTAGCCAGTAATAAGGTAAAGTATCAAGTCAAAATGAAGATTTTTCTCGGCCCCATGTAAGAGAATCCAGAATCCGGAATCCGCCGAAAAAGTCGATTTGGAATCCGGAATCCTGGGAGTGGAATCCGCAATTCAGCCTTTGGAATCCAAAAATGCAGATTCTAAAAATAATCCGAAATCCACTCTTTTTGGAATCCATGCAGTTTCCTCAAAGGGATTGCATGATATCTGTCAGTTAGTACGCGTTAGATATCAGTATTGCCTCGTGGTTGGCTGTCCATGAAAACCTACATATTTAAATTTCTGCTGAACTGCTCTGGTTTCGCGCTTCCAACAAGTTCTTTGCAAAAACAAACAAAAAACAAACAAACAAACAAACAAACAAACAAACAAACAAAAAAAACAAATCGCTTCGCGCAAGGCCTTTGCGCAAGCACTCAAAAAATATTATGCAATCTCTCCTATCAGGAAAACAACAACAACAACAACAACAACAAAACAAACTAGCAAGCACAGACATTTTGGGAAAGACGCATTTGGATCATTACTTGGTGGAATCATTACTGGAAAATCGTCTTTACGGACACTCATCATCTAAACTTTCTGCATTTCATCATACAAGAGCATCCACTTAGGAAAGGTCCACTGGTAACACATATAACGCTTGAATTTTTGTGCACATACAAAAGCGTTTTAAATCTTTTGGGAAATCGTTAATTTCTATGAGCACGTACTTATATACTTGAAATGCAAGAACCTCAACGAAATAATAGATCACATATCGAAATAGCCATTCGGAACTCTTTCCGCAATCACTGCAAGTTTAATTAAGTACAATAAAACAGATAAATTGTCACCGCAAGAATACTTAATCCTCTGAGGAAATAGTCGCCAGTAATGCATATACAGGGCTGGATCCAGGATTTCTTTTATTTTCTATTTTTTTGTTGTCCAACAATTCTATTTGTTAAAAACAATAGATTGTTATACACAAGTAATTTCCACTATAGTGACATACAACTTCATGTATTCAGCAACAAATATAAACAATTCACATTGTAACGTATGTATGCGTGACTCATTTATTAGTGAACTTCAGATTTCACAACGAGTACGAGATTGAGTACGAGTACGAGTTTTTAAATTGGTCTTGTGTGGGATATTGATACTGAATCATAGCCAATTTTCCATTTCTTACAATTAATGTTTCAATCTATGTACAGGACTACGGTTCAGTATCAACAACTCACGCAAGGCCAATTTTAAAACTCGTACTCGTACTCAATCTCGTACTCGTAGTCACATCTGAAGTTCGCTATTTAAACATGACGGGTACGACGCATGCGCCAATACTGCGCGCTACCCTTTAAAGTATTGTTGCTGTTTTGTTTTGTTTTGTTTTGTTTTGTTTTGTTTTGTTTTGTTTTGTTTTGTTTTGTTTTGTTTTGTTTTGCTTTTTGTTTTGTTTTGTTTTGTTTTGCTCTTTGTTTTGTTTTGTTTTGTTTACTTAAGAGCTGAATCAAAATCTCCTGAGCTGCTGTTACTAAGGAAACCTTGACGTGCCAGCATATTGAACCTTCGTTCTAGACCCGCTTATAAGTGCGTAAAATGATTGGTAGAACCAACCGTTATAATAATTAATGTTTTCACAATGAAAAATCAGGAATTTTTCATCTTTAATATAATATGATATGATTAGTATTTTCTATGTATTTTATTGTATGTAATTATGTAATCTGATCCCCCTTTGTAATTCAGTTGTATGACTGCAATTTTGGTGGAACAAACTATATTATTTATCTATTTATTTATTTAAAATCAGTTTACACCAGTTTTTATATATTAGCGTTAACCTAATCATGAAAATTGTGGCTGATTTGAAAAGACAACTTTTTAATTTTCGTAACGTTATAGTAAGTAGATTTTATGCATTCTTAGCTTTTAATTTCATTTCTGTTTTCTTAAATGGATGATAATGGGAACTGGCATATTTCCATGTTGGACCTTTATATCTAGTGCTGCTTGGTATATACTTGGCATTCAGTTTGGTCCGAGGACTAGCTGCATACCACCAGGCGCCCTGATAGTACCCAGCGTAATTGAGGCCGGCATATTTATCGTTATCCTTATCTTTTGTTGTGAAAGGTAAATTGTGATGATAGAATAAAGAATTCCTTGAATTACCGTTGTATAAACCCACTCTCAACCGGTATTTATCTGATTCATTACCAATACTAAAACTGTCATATTCAGCAAACATTTTTCTTCCATCCCAGTCCTCAAGATCAACATAAAGTCTCGATGCCATTGTCGTTGTCAGTCGATGAATGTAGTCGTTGCCCAACCAAAACTCACCAGTCAGGTTTCCAAAACCTGTTTTGTATTGTTGCCAGTTGAGATCAAAGTCTTCTGAGAATGGGTATCGTCTTCGCTGGAACACAGTCCACCCCCCACCGTTTTTTGTCATAGAAGACTTGAAAGGGACCCTGGTTATCGGGATCAACGGTATAGATTCTGTTACGTCTCTCACCAGTCTTATAAATCTGAGAACAGTATTGGGGATGACGAACGTTTAGAGTTATTTTAGCCTCAGTGATAAAAACATTATCAGTTGTAGCAGAACATGTGAAAACACCTGCATCTGTTTCTTTCAAGTTTCTCAAAGTCAACGAATCTCCTTTTTTCTCGAATCTTTTATCACTAAGAACACCATTTTTCTTTTCCCATGTGATGACTTGTTCAGGGTCACTTCTGGCAGCACATTGAAGACTTACAGTAGATCCCAAAATGCCATTTATTGATGTGTGCGGTTTATGTGTTACGACACGGTGCTCGGCAACCACCAAGACCGTCCCTGTCCTCGCTGAGCCAAGAATATTTGTAGCCTCACAAACATATGTATTGGAATCTACCTTCTTGGCTTTCAACAATGTCAGTTGTCCACCCCTGACGACAGTACGATCTTTTGGGAGTGAATAAATAGCCGTTGACCACGTGATCCTTGGTTTGGGGCGTCCAGTCACGTGACAGGTAGGTAAAGTAACATTGTTTCCACGCATTCCATGAATCAATTTTTTTCTTATGCTCACTCGAGGGCGGAAATTGACCTGTAGCGTGGCTGTCTTATGTGCTTTGCCAAGAATGTTGGTAGCTTTGCACTGATAGATTCCTGAGTCTTCGTTCGTGACATGCTTTATGATCAATTTCCCACTGCTATCATTTCTAACAGCATGGGTGGGTAAAACGCCGTTAACTTTACTCCACACCACATTTGGTTGTGGATATCCACTTGCAGAACAATTCAAGATGGCCGATTTGCTTTCACTTACTGTCAGACGCAGAGGTGATACAATTACTGATGGTGATTTCAAGGAAACGGATTTTGGACCAGGCAAACCTGGTGGACCACGAGGGCCTCGTTTTCCTTGTTTTCCCTTTGGACCAGGTATTCCTTTTCGTCCTCTTTTACCAGGCGGACCAGGAGGACCGGGGATGTCAAGCCGCGAAGAATTCCAAGCTCGAAGTATTGATAGTGCTTCACTTGACGATTCGTCCATTATCTTCAGTTGTTCTAGTATTATCTTGACATCTAGTGATGTCAGTGAGAATGATCTCTTAGATATTAGATGCGTCTGTGGTTTTGAGAATGGTGTACCTTCTTTCTGTTCTGAATCCAGTCCAGGATCACCAACATTGGCAGCTTTCAAGTTGCTGTTCTTCGTCCAGGTCATCTTGTCCTCGAACTGGTTCATTCTTGTGTGTTGTTGTTTCAGCATCAACTCGATGCGAATAAACTCAACACTACATAAAAACACAGCCATTGTCGAAACAATGATAATAAACTTGGAAGGAGAGCCCGTGTTGACTTTTTGATCGGTCATGTTGAGGAAGCAATACTAAAGGAAGCGAATATCGTAGTTTAGTTAAAACACTGCACTGCGCCGCACTTCTACATGTACAGACAAAATGCAGTGTGATAGCATGTTCTTAATATTTCTTGTGACCTGTGACTTCCTGTAAGTTTTATTTATAGAATCAAAACAGCGATTCTGTAATATACTGAATTTCGCGACTGGCTTGGGGTAAAATACCCAGCAAGCAGGTATCACTCAATACTGTATTTGGTAGTATCCAACCATGACAAACTGCAAAAACCGAGGATGGATGCTTGGAAACGCTTCAAGATTGTCTCAAGCTGTCAAACTTAGTAAACGCATTTTCCCCTCTTTGGTGGAAGAAAAACGAGGTTGTGGCGTGGACGCCAAAACCCACCGAAATTATGCCTTTTTTATTTGTGTGAACGAGACGTCAGTCTCTTCACGACCATTGCAATCTCATGAGAAAAATAGCTGGATCTGGAAGCTTTAAAAAGAACACGGATTTTTTCCCACAGAATCACAATTTTCTTCTTTGTGATGTCAGTGTTACGTCACTATATCCACTCGCGCGCGCTGGCTGAGGCTTCGTAAACGTTGACTTTTTGTGAGTAGGAAGGACATTTTTTTATTTTTTCGAGAACTAACACTCCATTTAATACCTACGGGCAACATAACTTCAAAGTAAAACTGAGAAAAGACTTCTGCTTGTCGCGAACGCGCACACTATTCAAGAGACTGGGTTCCAATCAATTTCATACTTGTACCCAGTCTCCTAAAGATCACAGGAATCAAAATGGCGGATTGATTGAACATTTTCGTGGAAATATATGAGAAGACTCCAGTAATGGCATCCACTAGTGTAAAAGATAAAGCTTTACGACTAATGCGTTTAGTCAACTCTGCCTCGTAAGTATAATGCTGAAGATTTGCAGGTTTTCATAATCAATTTAAGTTGTAGCATAGAACTACGTTGTGGCATATCAACTTACAAGGGCAAATAGCTCACAAGAATAGGGACTTTTGTAGTATTGACGGTGTTCCTTTGCAGATGCAGATGTCCAGCGCATTCACAAGCCTTTGGATCAGGTATAGGTACCTCAGAATATATTAAGAACAGGATAGTCATGTAACTTTTCTGCAGCATTGCATGCTACAGAGTCCCACGATGTGTATGTCTGCCGGGCCCGTGCAACTGTTTTTATACACGACACATATTACAGTATCCCCTATACCTTTTGCGTGAAACGTGAATGTCTGGTTTATTTTGATGTGAAACGTGATTTAAGGTCTAAAATCTTTTTGCGTCCCATGTGAAAGCAAATTTTAATTTTTTTTTTTTTTTTTTTTTTGTGAACGTGAAAGAGATGTAATTTAATTATCGACTGGGGTTGGTAACGCTACAATGGACATATATGGGCGCCTGACATATAGGGCACCTGATATATAGGGTAGAGGGGGAGGGGAGAGGAGAGGTGGTCCTTCTTTTCTCATACATGACATATAGGGTGCCTGACATATAGGGGCGCCTGACATATAGGGACGAGGGGGCTCAGGGGAGGGGAGGGGTGGTCCTTCATCTCTCATACATGACATATACATGTAGGGGTGAGGGAGAGGGGTTGGTTGGTGGTCCTTCATCTCCTATACCAGAGATAACAGCAGTCCCATTTATTAACTCTGCCCATAAATGACATATAGGATATGATCATATAGGAGATTTAGATAAGATAAACTTAAATCATTTCAACAGTTGAATTATTTGATCACGTGTCTGGGCCTTACTTGACTGACATAACATTTACCGGTAATACCTCAGTTTGTGGTGACAATTAAAAGATGAAGGTTGATGTTTTCAATTCCCTCCTCAAACTACTGAAAGTTCTCTGTTTGAAGAGCCATGTATCAATTAAACTTATTCATCCTTCCATAAATTTGCTTTATGCAAGGGTGTGTGTCTTGGTTAATAAATTATGATGTTTAATGTTTAAACTACCTTGAAGGTTCTTGTAGTCGTCTTGGTTCATCAACTGCAGAACAACATGTCGAACCAGAATATGCATTTGAGGTCAGTTTACGTATGTGATTCAGAGCTACAGTTTTTGTATGACTGTGAAAACAGCACAGACACATGCAGCACACATTACAATTATAGCATCTTTCATATTTTTTTAGACATCACAACACTGACATGGCCATGGTAGTGTGTAATCTGTTTCACACTCATACACAAACCACTGTACTGTAGATGTAATGCCTGCAATCATAAATACAGCATCTCACCTTCTTCCCTCCCATTTGCCGGCCTTCCCTCTCCCTTCTCCTCCCTTCTCCTCTCCTCTGAGAGCTGACCTCATAGGTCATTGAGAATATTACATGTATATACGTGTACTGAGAAAATAGTTTTTATTTATGTAAAATGTCATCATGTTTGTATGTACATTGTATAGTGTACGTATTTGTTACTTGCCTATAATTAATTGTAATGAAAAATTATTTCACTTCAGATGGCAAGCTCTAGTGTCAGATATGGAGAGGGAGTCACCAGTGAGGTTGGAATGGTATGTAAACTAACAAACTTTCCCTTTCTTTACTTAGGTTGTTTCTGATAAGAATAACTTTTTCTTCACTCTTTTAGGACTTTCTAAACATGAAGATGAAAAACGTTTGTGTGGTCACTGACAAAATGGTAAAATGATATACATGTGTACACCGTAAAAATCATGTTGATTGTTATGCATTGTGCTATAGTGCAGATTTCATATGAGTGTGAAAAACTACGGCACGGTTACGGCACGACATGGACACGGCATGGAACCTCGTCTGCTGATGTCTTTGTAAATTTGTAAAGAAATCAGCAGGCGAGGTTCCGTGCCGTGTCCGTGCCGCGCCATAACCGTGCAGTAGTTTTTCACACTCATGCGAAATCTGCACTTTCTGGTACTCAATTATCATGACTTCTTTTTTACCCTAATTCTCTGGTGTTCCCTTTATAATACCAATATGTAGTAGGCAGATAACTTGTAAACAGCAAATTCTTCCTGCTATTACATGTATATTTGTTTCTATAATTCTTACATATATTTACCTGTTTTTAAACTTGTACAGTTGTTCAATATTAAGAGAGATTCATCCATGTATTATCTGTGATATCCTAGCTATCCAATTTGCCTCCAGTGCATCAAGCTGTAGAGTCACTAGTCAAAAGTGGAATAAAATATGATGTATTTGACAGAGTTAGAATTGAACCTACTGATACAAGGTAGGACTGAAATTCTTCTTTGTACCATCTAAAAATGATGGATTGATGATGGATGAATGGTTGAGGTAATGTGTGGATAAATGGATGAATAAATCATTGAAGAGATCTATGCAAGAACAGTACTCATTAATGTTTATTCAAACGATCTTTTAATTCTCCTAAAAGCTGTTAGTAAGTTTACTTAATTCAATTCCATAAGAAAATTTGGCATTTGGTCAGAGATTGCTTGGCAATTTTTGATGAAAATCGCATTTTGTACTAAAAAATTAGGTCAAAAATACATGTACTTACGAAAAATTCGAAAATCTCGCAAAAAGTCAAATTTGCATTTTTTGGCAAATTTACATTTTTCGTAAAAAACACTGCATTTATCATGATATTTTTCACAAGTTCACCCATTCAAGTGCTCTATAAATGTTTTGCCTCTCTTCTTCCAGTTTTAAAGAGTGTATAGAGTTTGCCAAACAAGGCCAGTATGATGCATTCCTTGCCGTTGGTGGAGGTTCAGTGATTGATACTGCTAAAGCTGCTAACCTTTACTCCTGCTACCCAGATAATGACTTTTTAGACTTTGTTAATGCTCCTATTGGACATGGAAAACCTATTGATAAAAGACTTAAGCCACTTATCGCTGGTGAGATTTAGGCTCTTCCCTCTCTCTCTCTCTCTCTCTCTCATTTCTTCCTTCCCTCCACCCTTCCTCCATTCCTCCTTCCCTCCCCTCCTTTGCTCCTACCCTCACTCCCTCCCTCATTAATTCCCTTCCCACTTCCTTCCCTCCTTCATGCCTTCCTTTTCCCTTTCTCCCTTCATTTGTTACTTCATTTCTTGTCTCCTTTCTTCTCTCCTTCCTTCTCTCATTCCTGTACTTCCTTCCAACATACGTTTCTGAATTTCTGTTTCTTTCATTTATTTAGTTCCTACTACAGCAGGAACTGGAAGTGAAACTACAGGTGTAGCAATATTTGACTATGAACCACTCAAGGCTAAAACAGGTTGGTAGAGACTCTACCCCACTATTGTGCTCATGTATACTGTCTTGTATCTAATCCGTTGGCATGAATTAATATATGTTGAGATTCAATTTTATCCTTGGTTCAATTTTGATTTTCCTTTGTTTTTGTGTACGATAATGCAAGATAATGAGTATAAATCAAACAAAAATACAAATATTAAATTGAACCAAGGATAAAATTGAACCACAATATAAACAGCATGTAAAAATGCCAATACTTATATGTGTGATGCAGTTCTGTACTTTTTGATATCCTAAAAGAAATTGACAAACGTTCTGGTGTTGCTATGGTTCTTCTGGATTTGTCCGCAGCTTTTGATACTGTGGATCACGCTATTCTACTTGATCGCTTATACTCTAAGTTTGGAATCGGTGGAAAAACTCTACAGTGGTTTAAATCATCTCTCTCTGATCATTCTCAATTTGTTTCTGTTAATGGTTCTTCTTCTAAAGTCCTTGATGTTGACTGTGGTGTACCTCAAGGCTCGGTTCTTGGTCCACTTCTCTACCTGTTATACACCTCTCCACTAGCTGATATTCTTCACCAACATAATATGTTTTTCCATTTCTATACCGATGACACACAGCTGTTTATGCCCTTCTCCTGTAATGACGATCTTTCTGTGAATGATGCTATTAAAAGAATTGAAGCCTGTCTCTGTGACATTAATAACTGGATGACTGAAAATAAACTTAAACTAAACAAAGATAAAACTAAACTTCTCATTTTGTCCTCGAAATTTGACCCTCATCTGTCTGATCCAATTCTGCATTTTGGCGATGAAGTAATTAAACCCTCTTCTAAAGAAAGCAACATTGGTGTCATTTTTGATTCTTCAATGTCCATGGTTCCTCACGTTAATAATATTTGTAAAATGTCTTTCTATCATCTGCGTAACATTGTTTGTATTCGTAAATTGAAATACTCAACTGGATAAACTACAACATGTTCTGAACTCTGCTGCTTGTCTGGTAACTCTGACAAAAAAACGTGATCACATTACTCCTGTCTTAAAAGATCTTCACTGGCTCCCTGTAAAAGAACGTATTCATTACAAGATTCTGCTACTGACTTTCAAAGCTCTTCATGGTCTTGCTCCTTCATATATTACTGAATTTTTAAATATCTGTTTACAAACCTAGAAGAACTTCCATCGTCCATCCGTTGTATTGACTGTCTCTCGTCTTTTAAAAAAGAACTTAAAACTCATATATTTAAATTAGCTTTTGATTTATGATTTTGTTTTTATTTACAGCACCTAGAACAGACCTGTATATGCGCTATATAAGAATATTATTACTATATATTATTATTATTACTTTGTATTCCAGTCATTTTGTTAGTTATATTTGTAAGTTCTTTTCCAGTTACATTGTGTAGCAATAGTGGTTCTTATACGTATATGTATGTCTGTACAATGTAATTCCTGGTTCAATCTCTGAACTAGACATAGATCAGTTTGTTAGATCATTCTCTCCCTTTTTCTCTCAGTCTACTTTCCTCCTTCCATTTACACAAATCCAGTGACAACTTGGTTGTTTTTGAATTTTCATGTACATGTACTTGTTGTCAAGCATTTTTGAGTGAATGAATGAGGCTAAAAGTATGATACTTTGGAATACATGTTAAAAATGTTTTGTTATAGGTATCGCAAATAGAGCTATTCGTCCCTTACTTGGTATTGTTGATCCACTACACACCCTTCATATGCCTGAAAGAGTAACAGCCAACAGTGGATTTGATGTTCTTTGGTAATTCATCGAATACTAAATAGGGACCTTAAAGGGGCACTTGGATGAGAATAATTTAAATTTGGAAATGACTTGAAACTTAGTAAAACCTATCTGTATGACTCCCAATAATCACCAAAAGCAACATTTCCTTTACATTCAAATGAGACCAATAGAAATTGTCAAGTACCCATTTTAAGTTGTTAGTAAGTGACATCATTTTCTGAATCCTATTGTTCTTTTAGACTTTATATCAAAATTTCTATTTGATAATGAGCTTGAAATGCAGATTTTTGGGGTAGTTAGTTATTTAATTAACTACATTCATCTTCACATAGAAATAAGCAGTTTCCAATTTTCATCCATTTTCATCCAAGTGGGCCTTTAAGCGAGAGACATTTTAAAGTTTGTTGAGTAATATTTTGTTTAAGTTCCTCCAAACTTAATGCTGTGTTGCCAATTTTGACCTTTGAAATTTGTATTTTAGTCATTCTATAGAATCCTACACTGCAATACCATACACTAAGAGAGGGCCCCGCCCAGCTAACCCAAACATGAGACCAGCATATCAAGGTAGTAATCCTATAAGTGATGTATGGGCCATGCATGCTCTCAAGATTGTTCACAAGTATATGAAAAGGTACAATATGTTAGCTTTAATAAATGCAACTGTCCTACTAATCATAAACCAGGGGGGCTCTCATGTTTCGGTTGTATGATTATCGAGAATTTCTATTCACCCCTAAATGGTAGCAAAATTTGAGTGACTCAAACTTAATTTTTACCCCTAAAAGGTACAAAATCCCCCCCTGGTACCATGAACTCTATTCACCTGGGTAAGATGCATGCCTGAGTTTTACATATTTTGGGGCGACCTGCACTTCTTGGAAGATTTCATCCAATTGGTCAGCCTGAGCCAACGAGAGTGTACATTATATGATGATTACCAAGGCAAGGTTGGCATGGCTAATATTGGATTATCATCCACTAATGTTTGGGAGGACTTTGGTTTGAAGGGACACATTCACGTTTAATGTGAATGTACAGCGTATTGCATCATCTCTGTAATCAAAGTTAAAATACAGAATGGTTAGGAAAAGTGGCAAGCTGCAAAGGAAGGAAGGAATTAAGAAAGGAGCAAATTAAACATGGAAGTTGAGAAGTTGTTATGAGCCATGATTTTACTCCAGACCAGAGGCATTGTAGATTAATCAGGTTTTGTTAACATTCTGTGGCGGATCCAGGATTATCTTCAGGGGGGTGCACCATTATATAAATTGGAAACTGCCGAGAGGATATTTTGGAAAAATATTGAGAAAAAAGGACTCAAAATCATCTCAGGAGGGGGTGCGCACCCCCCTGCACCCCTCCCCTAAATCCACCCCTGACATTCTATTTCTCATTACTTATTAGAGCTGTTAAAGACCCTCAAGATCTTGAGGCAAGGTCTGCCATGCATCTAGCCAGTGTTTACGCTGGAGTTGGGTTTGGAAATGCAGGAGTACACTTGTGGTAAGATTCATTCAATTAAAAATTTTTATGTTTGGATCTAGTATCACAAGTTTATCTACATGGACCTTACCAGAAAGTCGCTCTCTTCTTTAAAGATTAACGAGACATTTGAATCTACTATCACGAGGTGTCTTTCTTTACAGTCATGGGATGTCTTATCCAATTTCTGGTCTAGTCAAGTCATACAAAGCTAAAGATTATGACGTGGAACATCCTTTAGTGGTAAGACTATTGCACATTGAATTAGTTTTACATGCATGAGTTTGGGTGAACCACAATGCACCATGACCGTGTTGTGCCATGATGTGTGGGGCCGTTCATATGAGTGTGAAGTGGATCGCTCCATACCGTGACTGACCATGTCAGTGGCGTTTTCATAGTAATATTAAATCTTCTCTTTAGAACATTCATAATTTCTGAAGTGTCCGTGCCGTGGGTGTTGGTTTTTACAAAAGAACTTCTCTATATCATTGTTGTTACTGTATTACTTGTTTATTGTAGCCTCATGGTTTATCAGTTGTTCTTACTGCACCAGCAGTATTCAGTTTTACTGCACCAGCATGTCCTGAAAGACACATTGAAGCTGCACGGCTTTTAGGTATGTTTTAGTGTAACAGTTTTTGTCTCTCTCTTTCTGTCCCCTTTTTCTTTTCTTAAATATATATGCTTTTATTTTCCTTACAGGATTAATGTTCGTGCACTTCATTCGTTCATTCAGGCATTCTTTTTATGAATTCATTTTCATTTATTCACTTCCTCTCTTCCTTCTTTTCTTCCTTCTTTTTCCTTCCTTCCCCCTTCCGTCGTTCCTTCGTTCCTTTGTTCCTTCCTTCCTCCTTCCTTCCTTCCTTCCTTTCTTGCTTCGTCCCTAGGCCCTACCTCCTTTCCTTCCTCACTCCTAAAAGAGAAGGACGAACCTTTTACATCTTGACCAGTTTCATTTTCGTATGTGTTAGGTGCTGATACTTCCAATGTAAAGAAAGAAGATGCTGGTCTATTATTATCCGACACTCTACGTCAGTTTATGTTATCCCTAGATGTGGATAATGGTCTTCAAGCCCTTGGCTATACAAATGATGATATACCGGAACTAGTCAAGGGAACAATACCCCAACAGCGGGTTACAAAATTAGCCCCTGCTGGGACCCCTGGGGAAGAGGAATTAGCAATGCTATTTGAGAACTCAATGACTGTGTACTAAATGAATTTTAGAAGGGAAATCTTTTAAATTTAATGATTTTGAGAACTTAAGCCGCATTTACACAACCAAGTGTCCTTGACAAGTTTGATATTTTTCCTTGACAACAGTCTTTTGACAAATTCTCTTTCTCGTGTCAAAAAGTTTTCCTTGGAACGTTGTCCTTGTCAAGAAAAAAATGCTTGTGTAGACAACAAACAAGGTTTTCCCGACAAGTTTCCTTGAGCCTGAAATATACCGGCTCTAAAAGGTGGAATACTTATTAAGTTTTTCTTGTTGTGCAAATCTTTGCCATGATAAGTTTTCCTTGCCAGCTTTACAACAAGGCAACTTGACGAGGGAAAAAATGGCAATTTCTGTCGTCTACACAGCAAGGTCATTGAAATCTAAAATGTGGGGAACGGCTAAAAAGTTTCGCAGTGGGGGGAGGGGAGGGGGAATTTAGAAATACATCAAAAAACGTTTACACATTGACAAGGTTTTCATAAGATAATATGTACAAAGCTTCAGCTACCAGTTTTGATGTGCGAAAGAATTATAATGCGTACATGTTACAGCTTTGTCGAGATTTTTCTCGTTGATTCAGAGAATCGAAAAAGTGAAGGGACGGCCATCATATTCAGTAAACCAACAGAAATGCATAAAACGGTGGTGTACGTCAAGGTGTACATCTCGAGTTGTCACCCCCCATACAAATGTAATTCACACAATGAATGTTCCCGTTAATAATTCCTAGAAGTAAGAAACGTTAAAGTACATCTTAAAATCAACGAAAGAGAATAAGTATATAGATAATCTTTGATTGCGTGAAATAACTTGCTAAAAACAAACAAAATATAAACAAAGATCTTTCTTCAGTCGTTTTTAAAAAATCATGCAGAACTTATTTGGGACATGAGGCTCCAAAAAAATCGCTGTTTGGGTTCCCTATGGTTTCATCTTCATCTGCCCTGTCCGGTGAAACCAGTTAACACCATGGGACTTCATACTACTATGTCGACCCTTGAAGTACAGACCACTAAGGTATGGGATGAATGACATCGGTGTACCACCAGGCGCCACTAAACATTGATGCACAATTTGCTGGACTAATGTTGTCACGGTCATAGGTAGTGAACCGATGAACTCTGTGGACAGTCAATGAGTCACCTGCTGTATCTGGAAGGCAACAGTTAAACACTTGTTTCAAGAAACATCTGGTCAGCTGTTATTATTACCACCTGGGTGTAGCCCACCACAAAATACAGCCAGGTCTCTAAGGAGCACGAGCCGTCTTGATACTCGACGGGTGTTTTGTCGCCCACTAGAAAAAAAACCTCGACGTCCACAACATTGTAGGTTGTAGGCTCAGGGAACAGTAATTGCCCGGTGCTAGTGAAATTTGAAAATGCTTTAAAATGCCGTTAAATTGACAAATCGCTTTTACATCTTATAATTCGTCTTTACATTTTATGACGTCATTGGTTCCCGCCCAAAACGAACGCGCGTGGGCCTGTAGTCGTTTTGCACGCGTGTGTACCATATGACAGTCATTGACATGTTTGTTTGCAGTGGGACACAGGGAAGCCACAGTTGGTTAGTGCGCGACCTTCGGTGCGAGAGGTCCCTAGTTCGATCCCCGGTCCTGACCTCGCATCCTTGTTTCGACTTCTTTCCATTCTGAGTAGCTTTAGTTAGCTTTCAATTCCCTTAAAACGGAGCACTGATGGAGAGAGGGGGGTACGTAAAATTAATGAACGCACCGTCGGCCTCAAGTTTATCAGTGTACAACTGTTACGAGCTACCGATGTTAAATAAGTCTGCTTTACCTTTACACAAGAACTCCATATCGCGTGCTCGATCGTTTACAATGATTGTTCTACCCACTCCCCTCTCCCTCAAATGCAATGTTGTACCCGTTAACAATATTTTAAATCGAAAATAAGTGTCCGACAGCGATAGAATCTTTCCGCCATTTAATATCTTATTTTCATCCGCTTTTTACAATTACATGTTTTGATAGCAGATATGATTTATCGGTAACAGCTCTATCGAATGACTGTCATTAATCAAATAGTTACTTCTTATCTATACTCGAGTTGCTTAGCTTAATCTAAGGCACTGAATGTGATTTAGAACCTTTCAGACGATGACCGGTCGTTTTCAAAATCTAGCTACCGACTGGTTTTATCTTCATCTCAGCTCTCTTAGCAGAATAGTGATATCCTTTCCAGGCCTTCCAGTTGACACCGTTAGCAAAGGACTTGTGCTTACCGTGGAGGTACAGACCATTGAGGTTGGATTTATGACAGGCGTTATACCACCAGGCACCCTTGTAAGTCACAGCACAATTCTTGCTCCACTTGTCATTGTCATGATCTTTGGTACTGAATGCCATACCACCATGGTAGGACAGCGAATCACCTGCAGTACCTGACAAACAGCATTTATGGGTTATATCGTTTAGTATGGTAGGACAGCGAATCACCGGCAGTAACTGACAAACAACATCTATGGAGTATATCGATGTGTATCAATATGGGGTATATCAATGTATATCAATAAACGTTTTCTAGACAGTCCAGGCTTCTTGCAATGCGATTATAATTATTGTTATAATTAACGTTATTTTGATTTAAATATTACAAAATTCCATTTGTCGTATGACCCGTATTCGTCCCCCGCGCTCTCTTAAAAAAACCTTTGGAAATAGTCACGTGACAGGGCATATGCGGGTTTTCGAAGGTGATCCAGAAAAAAAACCCGTATACGGACCCGTACCCGCGAATGGTAAATTAAAAGAGTCATATGATAAAATGCTTTTTGACTGAGTTAGGTCGTGACGGACGGGAAAATATTTGGCTTTCGTTAATTTTGTACGGACCTCGAGCTAAATATTTCCCCGTCCGGCCCTTCAACCCGGTCATTAAGGTAGTTCCGGACCCTTGCTATTGCGCATTTGAGCATTGGTATTAGCGATTGAAAACGTAGAAACTCTAACTTTAGTAGTAGAAAAATACCAACGATCATGTGACAGCATATTTTGTTTTACCATTCGCGGGTACGGGTCTGTATACGGTATTTCTGGACCACCTTTTCTGGAGCGCGCAACTGGGTAGGAATTTGATTCTAGAATGCCCTTAGAATCATCAGTTGCAACTCATCAAACTCAGATCTATCTTTTGGGACGGTCCAGGCCTTTTCTCGGAAAAATTTTGCTCGTAGTCTTCGGACCATGTGGATTACGTATGTTTCGAAAAAAATCGCCGCAAATCATTGAAAATACCGCCTTTTACGATATCTTATATCTCGGTAATCAATACGGTGACCCCTCTTGTTTTTCTCGGGTTTTGACTTGCCAAACTTAACAATGATCTTTAAATGACAGGATTTTAAAGGAAATTTATTGATGAAATCTAAGGCTCCGGAACTACCTTAAGTACATATTAATTCCCCAGTTAGGGCACTTTCTTATGTATTAGGTTAAAATACTTGAGATATAACGCGCGCGCTGATTGGCTGGCTACCATGTTTATATCAGAGGACGAAGACATAGCTCGCTCAAAAAAAGTCGAAAGTATTTTATAAAAGCAATATAAAATGATCGCTTATGTCTCTATGCTGTGATATAAAAATTTGGAAGATGTAGAGCAAGAGAAAAGCAATAGAAACACTCGTTACACTTCGTGTTCGTAAGCCTTCTTTTTCTCTTGCTCTATGAGTTTCATCGTGTTTATGTCACAGTACAGAGACATGCGCGCGCGTTTTATATTGCTTAAATACAATCAAATTAAGCTCAGCTTACGACTTAAGGATACTCCAACTTAAGCGCGTTCAACTTTCCAAAACACCGTTTTCACTCCTACACAAACACTGTATTTACACGCTACCATGTCAAGGTTACGAGCATAAATCGTTAATTGTGTTTTACCTGAGTAGGAACCAAGACTTAGTTTGTAATTGCTTTGTTCATTAGACACAGCAAAGTAGTCATACTTTGCATACGCACTGTTGCCTGTGGTGTCTTCCTGTTCGACTCGAAGACGGTTGGGAGTTTGATTCGTCAGTCGGTGGATATTGTCGAGTCCAAGCCAAAACTCGCCTGCCAGACTTCCAAAGCCTTTCTTGTAGTCGTTCCATCCTCGGTAAAAGTCTACAGAGCCGTCTTGTCTTCTCTGGAAAACTGTCCATCCGCCACCGGCAGTGGTTTGGTCACAGTAAACCTGAAAGAAGAGATTCAATTAAGATAATGCACTCGATAACGACGCTTTCTGTGTTCTAAATTATTTCAATATGGCGGACGCCAAGTAGTAATATACAAAGGCCTGTAACTAAAAATCTAGCATCGCGACCTATATCCTATTTTTTCTTTTTCGCTGTAATTTTTATCAAAGCTATAACATCAAAAACAGGGGGAGGAAATTGCATATTTTTAGCCTAGTATTTTAGCCCAAAATACACTGTTTGGGATGCCTGTGCTTTTATAGGGGTCATTTTAGCACGGCACGTCTGAAAATCAGTTAACTGAGCCGTTTATCGTGGTTAAATGAAGTAATTGATTGATTGATTTCAAAACCGACCACCGATCACTTAGACAGAGTAGTAACCCCTCATCCCCGGGGGGATGGGGGAGACCATGTTTTTTGACGAAACAAATTGTTTCAGTCATGATTGTGTAGTACACCACATTCATTGTCGTAAATAAAATCAAATTCTGTTACCTTGAATGCTCCTTTTCCGTCAGGATCTATCGAGTATTCCCCACTCTGTGTCCCACCACATTTCAGGACCTCAAGACAGTTCTTTTTAGCTAGAAAACCAAAAGTAACTTAGCCCTCTCTTGCATAAATAAGGGAGGGGGAGGGGGTTTGTGAACCAGAGGCACGATGGTATTCGTGAACTATTAACCTCAATAATCAGTAAAGTGTACAAAAACGTGCTGGAAAGATTTGATCTACGAACAAGGTCCTAGGTGAAACTAGACTTTAAAGGCCCACTTGGATGAAAATCGGTTCTAATTTTCAGTTATTTTAAGGGGGGGTGGGCTCTTGACACGAGGAGTTATGCATTCTTTGATGTTCGAGTGACGCATGTTAAAGTGCAACTGAACCCTTGCTTCAAATTAACAGTATGCATTCAACACTATGTGTATATATGTCTGGAACAACATTTATATTTACATTAATATTATTATTATTAAGAAAGTTCTGGTTCAATGGTAGTAACTAAATAACAACTAAATAGCAACTAAATAGGCACAAATAACTTGATATTATTTCACAGACATATGAAATGCACTCTATTACGAACCCCGCGTACGAGCAATCACCAATTTGGCTAATTGTCAAGTTGTTTTTTTCTGTAAGCATATCCATAAACATTATTGATTTATAGAGAAATACATTTGTTTCAAGAATTATTAGGACATCGTGTAATTTTATAGTAGTTTCTCAGATTTAAAGACAAATCTGAGCAATGTGGGATTTTTTTTAATTTTCTTATTTTATTTATCTCCAACGGATAGAGAAAGCCGAGCCAGATATAGTATTAATATTTCTAGATAGTAGAGAATAGGACAGAGAAAGAATTGATGTGGATCAATCAATATTGCGACAAATAATATTTTTGAGAGTCAGTTTTTTAAAACAAAATTTAGAGTAATTTTACGAATTCAACGAATGTGGGAGATTTCAATGTTAAAATTTTTGTTTGTTTAAATAAAGTTTACAATTTCCCGATCGAAATCTAGTTACCTTGGTACCTACCTTTTTGACAAGGATCAGTAGTGGGCCGTTTTGGACATAGCGCGGATTTCATCAGATCAAACATGACTTTGCAAGTGCTTGCACAATTGCAATTACAATGGACGGCTAACGGCTGTTGGCTGGCAACGCTTGACTGTACTTGGCCCTCACTTGCTACGAATAACAGTGCAATAACTATCGCTGTTAAACCAGAAGTTTTCATTTTAACCGTTTGTAGTTCTAACTTCAAGCCAAGAAAACCAAAGTAAAAATGATGAACGCTGAAATTGGAGCGTGTATTTATAGTTGTTTCGACTTCCGTACCAGCTGCTTCAAACTTGGCAAGGCGCGGATGGAATATTATACGGACGTGTATCGATAATTCCCTTAAGTAAAAGGTTAAGAGCGTCTTTGACTTGTCAAGTGGGTGACTAGAAGGTTCTAATTTTCTTTATATGAGTTTGCAAGTATCTGCGCAATCCGAGTTGCACATGCAGTTGTACTAATGGCTGTTGGACTAGTAAGTTTCTCTGTGACCGTGAAGACTCTGAAAGTCTTCATTTTACTATTTTTCAATTCCGTCTAACGTTGAAATAAAAGTAATGAATGCTGCATGGAGCCAGAGGTTCAATTTAATATTCTACAACTTCCGGTCTAGCTGCTTCAAACTGCACAAGCTAGCTAGAGAGATATCTATTGATAATTCCGGCCCGTAAGCGGAAGAGCCAAGAGCATAATATGGCGTGGCGTTTGTTTCAAAATTTTGTAGCCGCACTTACTTGTCGACAGACCAATTTCCTTCAAAAGATTTCTATAAAATTTCCCTGAAATACAATATTCCACGTAGATATATACCTACGTACCTTTTGAAAGCTTACAACCGTGCAATAAAAAACAATATATCTTAATACAAAAACCGAGTTTTGCTGTGATATACAAACTTTTCTATCCGGGAGGGGGGGCGGTACTCCCATATATTTGTTATACGGGTATGTGCCGCTGGATAGGGTATGGCCGGTTTTTGGCCCTGCTGTCTTAAACAGGGTATACATTTTACCCAAAATTGTCTTAAACAGGATCTATAATTCTGGAAAGAGATCGCAAGCCATATCATGTTTTTGAGTAAAATACTCCAAAAAGCGCCTTACCGTGCGAGATATCGTAATGGACGGGTCTGTTATCTCTTTCGCAGCTGTTTTTCGTTTCATTAAAATAAGACTACCCTGTTACGTATCTTAAATAAGGTCGATTTTTTCTCATTTGTCTTGAACAGGGTATGATTTATTCACTTTCCCGTGTCTTAAACAGGGTCATGTTTCTAGAGCTCCGGCGGCACAACCCTATCCAAAACGGGGTTGAGTACCCCCCCCCCCCCCCGGACCCTAATATATCAACTTTACTGCCGTGATATGTGAACTTTACTGCCGTGATATATAAACTTTTCTGCCGCGATGTATCAACTTTTCTGCCATGATATATGTACGCTTCAAGACGTTTCTGCCGTAATATATGAACATTCTGCCTTGATATATCAATTTCTCTGCCGTGATATATGAACTTTCTTGCCGTGATATCAGATGAACAAGATGAACTTTTCTGCCGGGATATATGAAACTGTCTACCTTGATATAAAAACCTCAAAGCCGTGATATATGAACTTTTCTGCCTTGATATATGAAACTTCCTACCTTGATTCAAAGCCGTGATACATGAACTTTTCTCCCTGACCAAGAGAGCATAATAAGAGAGGGAAACTTGTTAATGGGGCGCGCGCCGTGATGATTCCCATCTGTGCTATTTTTAGTAACCGGATGCAGTTTAATTTTCGTCTTACCCTACTCCCGTGCGTCGAAAAATTGAACGAGTGGAATTTCGCGATTTGAGCTTCATAAAATCACACAATCGATACCAAATTTATTCTAGATTCCACGAAAAAGCCATCTGATGTCCAATTAATAATTTACATCAAAAAATTATAAAAAACGAATTTTTCTCATCTAAATGAGCGAAAATTTTTGAATAAACAGGAATAAAGGCAGGAAAGTTGATATATCACGGCAGAAAGGTTGATGTATCAAGGCAGAAAAGTTCATATATCACGGCAGAAAATTTGATATATCACGGCAGAAAAGTTGATATATCACGGCAGAAAAGTTCATATATCAAGGCAGAAAAGTTGATATATCACGGCAGAAACGTTCACATATCACGGCAGAAAAGTTGATATATCACGGCAGAAAATTTGATATATCACGGCAGAAAATTTGATTTTTGTGGTTACTGAGCTTGGTTACCAAGCTCGGAACCACTATGTCATCGCGTTTGTAACGTTTGTAAGAGTGGGTGCGTTAACTTCGGGTTTCACGAAGTCATAATTAACTTCGGGTTTCCCGAATTCATAACGAAGTACCATTACGAAAACGCGAAAATTTTACCCAGTTTTAATGTTACTTGCTTTATTTTCTGTGGTTACTGCCTTGTAAAGCAAAAACAGTTCCAGAAATACCTGCCTCTTATAACATAAATATTTCCGTTTGAATTAAACATCTTCCAAGTTTTTCGATAAATATGGTGTCTACGAAGACATTCGGAATGAAACAGGAAACCCAAGCTATATATCATCAGTATATATGACTAATATTCTATAAAGTATATGAAATATGAGTTGATCTAGATTATTTCTAATCGGATTCGAATTCAGTCATTACAAGATTTTAAAAGCCACTTCAGATTGTCAGAGGCTATTTATATTTTTCTGCCTATTGATTATTTTTGGTCTCTCGACAAGCCCAAAATGATCGACCAAAATCGAGTTAAGCTTATAGTTCATTTACTCATTAGAGACTACGGTAAATTAGATTAATGGACTTCCAAAACATACATGTTTTTTTCCCTCATTTTTTGTTCCAGATTTTCCTGTTACTAAGACATGCCTGATGTAAAAATTATACCAATGCTATGATAATGGTGAATAAACAATGCAGTCGTGTTTGTGAATAAATGCTTGTTATTTATGCAAACTGATTTGAGTTCCCAACAGTTCTGTGCTTTTACTGCAATGGATCATCATTTATGTTTAACATTTTAGACAAGTTTTATACAGTATAGTACTACAGTATAGCTATTACTAGTTCCCTTTTTCATCAGTAGTCTTGGAATGGACACTTATACATTACATGATGGTTGGGACTTGATCAAGTACTAAGACTATGCAGTTATCCATATGTACTGAGAGTGATCATATATTAATGCAAATTAGGCCATAACTCTAAAACCATTTCTATAAGAAAGTTTAAGTTGTTTGTAAGTAGTTTTGGCTGTTAAAAGTTGAATCAAAGTGTTAACCCAAAGCGAAAATTTGGATCGAAAATGAGATTTAGGCCTTCATTTGCTCATTTGCTGTATGTTTTCTTTATATTCAGCTTGAAAAAGCTTAATCCCAACACAACTTCAAGAAAAAGTCTTTGTACAATTCAAAACTCCGTTTTAAACAGGAATTTTATCTTGGTACATCAATTTTTAACCGGTAGAAAAAGGATTTGAGTGTTAATCCAGAACGAAAATTTGGATTAAAACTCGCACGGTGTAGTTTTTGGCACTTTTCGCCATTATTGCTCGTCATTGAAAAAAAAATCTCTTAAGATATTGTTTTATTGCA